>OZ026836.1:32283163-32354994 GCA_964023205.1 Lutraria lutraria
GCTCCAATTTTCTTGTCATCCTGGTTTAACCAAAATACATTGAGTACATATTAATTGATGATAAAATACATGTAACTTGTAACTTTATAGAAAGCGAGTGGAACAGGACTTGAGTATGACGATTTACGTCGTGAACTTGATTTATGGAACAGGCGATACATTGATGTTGATTCATTGCTGTCAAACCAGTCCAGTTTTACAAAAAATGTATCAGAGAATAGTGTAACAGTTAGTATATTCATTATTTATATTTATTTTAAACAATAACTAATTCAAAATCAACCAATTTTATATTGAGTCTATAAGTAACGCAGATTTTTACTCTTTTTTTTCAAAATTTAATTCTTATCACCATCATAGGTATTTTTTCTAGTAATTGAAAACAATTAATATAACACTATAACGCTTAGCTGAGTATTAGATCTATCTACGTATTAATTTAGTATTTAAAGCATCTCCATTTATTCCATCATGTCTTTATTTGACCCCCCCCCCCAGTTTGATCAGCACAAAAAGAGTGCAGGAAAAATATTTCTGCTATAATAAAAATCTCTTTATTTATTGTAACAACATGTTTTTATTTTCCAGATTGAAGAGTTACAGAATCGAGTCAAGGTAAGATAACTCCACAGAGAAAAATTGATTAAAAAATAGGTCCGAAACATATCAACAATCGATATTTGTCAGACATTCGGTCGGTGATTTGGCTTTCCCATATTTAAACATACATGCAAACATTTAAATCCTATACATGTACTAGTATTCAAAGTACCGAAATAACAATTCATCATCAAACAAAATGTTCTGATTTATTTTCAGAAATTGTCTGCAGACAAATCATATCTTGAATACCAACTGAAGTCAGTAAGTATTTGTTATACGTAAATAATCATGTTGTACATTTTTGTAGTTGTTGAAATTAATTAATGATTTGTTTACAAACTGATGTAAGTTAAAAAAACAGTTAAGATAATATCAGTAAACACATTTGATATTATACAATAGACGTGTTGTACCATTACAGTCGATATGAATGGCCAGCACGCTAGATACAAGTTATTTAGTGGACTAAATAAATTTGTTTGCGGTAACTGAATCGAAAATGTTACTATGGCAGACACACTTATACAAAATGTTTTTATCAATGCTTTTATTAATGCTTTTTACCATATTATCCACTATTCAGCCGTGTGATATATGTATCATGCATCTTCAATAACTTCTTACAAATGGAATGCAGAGTATTTATAGCGTCATTAAAATGTGTTGCATGTTGCATAAATATGATAAGAGGAATGTTAACCCGACAGTTATCATACGTTTTAGAAAAGAAAATGTATCAAATGCTTATGGATATTACAGATAAATATGCATTTCTATCTGGTGAAGATGTGATTACAATACTATTTTTTGTTCGTCATTTTATTAATAATAAATAAGTCTAAAGTCTAAACATGAGCATATGTTTATTTTTGGCTTGGATAAAACAAAACTAGAAATAAATATTGATGGAATGATGTCAAAAAGTATGACTAGTTTTAGAGTATCTAACAAATCAGATTCTTTTAAAAACATAATTGATTGTTTAGAACAAATTTAAAAGGACACTCGAAGTAAATCCATTAGTTAATTAAGGCCATATTTTATCTTCCCCAAGGGTGGCTTTAGTTCGCAGGTATCACTGTAGTGTCAAAATCCTGTATCGCGTAACAGATAATAAAGCAATACGTCACTATTTTCAATATTGTTTGTTTTAGAATTAAGAACTTTTTACAACCTATGTATTGTATAAGAACAAATGTATATACATTGTACCAGGTTAGTGAAGAGCTGAAGAAGCGATACGAGGATATACAAGTACGCCAGTCATCACAGGTTGACAAATCTACACAGTGTCATAGACGGACAGCTCGTGTAAAAAGTAAGCATGACAAACCATTTGCTTACCGTTTTCTATTTTTTTCTGGGGTCCAGTGAGGCGCCTAAAGCCCCTTTCCAGTTTAAACAGTAAATCCACAGACCTTCAGTTAACAACTAACTTAGAATTGGCAGCTTCCTTACATGTGAAAATTCTATGCTTCCGGGCGATTGGCTGCTAAATGATCATTTGTCAGATACCATAACCAAATCAACAACCTGGTTTGCAACTTCAAACCAGTCGTAATTTCAAATCTTAATAATAAAAATAATGCTTTAAATTCAAGTTACATGTATATCAACCAGTCAAAATAATTTAGTTTCGTTTTTACAGATATTGGTTGTCAATGTGGAACACCCATCCCTACAACTTCACTCGATGACCCAATGGAAACAGCAGCACGTTATTTTGGTTGGAAGGTTGGTTTTATGATGTTTTTTAAACGAAGCGCTCACTATATCTTTCAATGACATCCGAATAACTACATACGATTTGCTGGGGATACATCGTAGTTGTTTTTACAGCTTCACAAGATGAAATGAAACATTATTGAATTACCGACACAATGAAGTGAAATGCTTTCGTCGAAGATGAGTACTATTTTTTATATTTTAGTGTATATTGTTTGATGGTAAACATAAGAAAAGCATATTACTTACATTTCAGGACGTTTATGTAAGTGAAGATGGGGCAGATACGCCTAGAGCGGACTATAATCATGTTGATGAATGCAATGGTTCACGGGTGGAAGACGATGAATCCAATCTTAGTCGTGAAATAATAACAACCGACGAAGAAGGGTTGGTAAAAGTGAAATATTGGCTTCGTTCAAATTATGGATCTTCAGAAAGTGGTCTTGATGCAAATAAAGATGGCGGACATAAATTCTATTTTGCGCGTGATAGTTTAAGCAGACGGAGAGTCGGGAGTGGTAGAACTAGTTTCCCGGGAAACTGGAAATTGATTCCAAAATCTTTGGAACAGTTTCCATCACGTTTTCCACCTCATCAATGCCACAAAACAGTCTGTGATCGTTGTGACATTCGTAATAGACCAGAAAATGCTGGAGAAAGTCGTAGTTATGTAGTACAGAGTGTGTCTATGGAATTTAATGAGATTGAAGACGACGAGGGTGACTGTGTCAAGCAAACTGACGTCAAATCTTCACAAAGTTCGGATAGTGCAATAGGTGGGTCTGGGGGAAGACTCTGGAATGAACGAAGAATACCATTGTTGCCAGCCGCTAATAGCGAAGCAGAAATTCTTCAAGATTTGGTTCAACCTGATGATTCAGCAAGTCGTTGTCCAGACACAGAAATAGAACCATTTCCGGATTATTCTTCCGTTGGTTCTAAGTATAATACACAGAAAAGTTATAGGACTGAGTTGTCTAAAGTCCTGCGGGAATTTGAAGGTGAATTATTAGCTTTTGAAAGACCCATGAAGTCACCGTCTGAATCTGTTGAACATTATATTACATTAGGTGAAGTGTGATATGTTTAGATATTGTATAAACCATATACTAGTAACTACATGTAATGTGATTTTTAAGTTGATTTCAATTAGTTTAATGTACATTCTGTGTATAGTATAATGTGTATTTAAGGCAATAATGTGTAGACCTCTACGACAAGTGACATGTTCAAGAGGTACACATTGAAACAAAAATATATGTGACAATGTTTCAAAACAAACCTTTCAGCAATAGAAAAAAGTACATACGTATTTATAAAATGAAAGATGCTAGTCGTCGAGCCTAAGAAATATAGATCATCGTAGTTTATTTTTACTTGTGGTATTTATATTAGACCAGAAAGAATAACATGATAGGTATACTAGTATGTATGCCTCATCAGATATAACAACCACTGTTATGTCAGTATGTTTTTATTTCTAAAATATAGTATATACATGTATGTAGAAAGAACATTTTAATAAGATGATAAATAACCAGATCGAGGTTAGCAGAAATGTATGGCTTAACTTTGATACACGTGTTGTCATTTCCAACAAGTGATTGTCAAGCACATTTTTTTATTTACCAGTTATACGTTCATTTGTTATATACAGATAACTAACCGATCAGACATTCCGTAGGTTTTGAAAATTCTGGTCATTTAAGTTTTGGTTTTTAAACCTCGACTGTGTGTGTTTATAGTTAATCATTTACCATTTATTCATAGCTAATCGGCATAGATGACTTTTGTCATTTACAAAACAAAAAAGAAACGTAGTCTTGGTAAAGCAGAACATGTTTTAATATAAATAAGATTAAAACACTATTTCGTTAACAAGGAATGAAACTAAGTGTTTACAACTCAAACAAGCAACGATATTTATAGTATGGTGTATGTTCCTATCATTCCATCACGTGTGTGCTCACCCACGTGGCAGTGAAATAACCACGTGCCCCGATTACTGGCGAACATTTCAACAGTTTCGTAAGTTCCTGGAAATACTTCGACAACATCACCCTCGTGGGTTTGACCTGTACGATATGAATATGTCTGACCGTGAAAGTGAACTGTATGTATGTCTTCATTTTGTCCCAAACCCATTATGTACCAGGCAATATTTTCACCCACCTTAGCAACAAGCCCTTCAACATTATTATAAATCAACCCGTTGATCGAATCATATTTGTTACTTTCCACAAAATCATCAGTTGACGTATCTGCTAATGGACATTTTTCTTGTATATTTTGTTGAATATACCAACTTAGATTTTCATCAAATGCCAAAAACAACATAGCATATTCTCTCTTGACGGAGTCAGTCCTTGTACCATTTTTATTCAGCGTGCCTCTACGACAAATTACTATAGGTCCCACAAGTCCAGAATATGTGTCTTTTACCAAGTCAACTGCGGAGTGATACATTGAATTAACACAATTAGGACCGTTTGCACCGGGGCCGGCACTTTCAGGTACTTGCCATCGATAGGTAAATGTGCCTCCAGGGGCAACTCCATCACCGACTGAACTCTGAGTGCCATCTTGATAGAACATACCTTCGTTAGTTTTATTATACCGTAGTCCTTTGGCGTGTATGGAATAATTTCTTGTCGCCATATTTTTAAACATGACCTCAATGACGTCACCAACTTCCGCTCTGATGAATGGTCCTAAAACACCTAGATGCCAGAGTTCAGCGGTAATTGGTTTCTCCTGGCTGAACGTATTGTCGGTAAATTCTCGATACAAAGCCTTTAGATATGTACTCCCAACGTATTTTCCTTCTTCTTGGACCCTGTTGTACTGGGGACTGAAATAAGTCAACATGATACAAATACAGTAAACGATTCGGATAATCCAGGTTTATTTACATTGAAATATACAGAGGGAAAATCGGGACCGAGATTTCATTTCGGATAAGACCAGGTTTTCGGATAATCGAGGTTTTTGCTGTATTTTATAAACAGAGGTATACTACACATATGTACAATAAATACACAATTACGAACAATTATTGGACGAATTAAATTACAACACTTAATACATAAAAATTAATTCTACTTTTAAAATTATATAGGTAAACAACTTACTTATTAGGGTCACTATAATTTTCCATAGTTAAGGGATGGATTGTTTTCGGGGAGTAGTTCCATTTTCTCTCAACAGCTCCGATATAATATTTTCTTACAACACCAGTTGTTTGATAGAACTGTGTTTGTGTATCTCCACATTTGTCCACGTGATAGACAGCTTTCATTCCAGCATCATAATGTACGTCATTATGACAGTGCATGGACCAATTACCTGAATTACAGAACCATTAATTCGTACATCCAGATCAGAGAAGAATGGCGATACATTGATTTACTGATGACATCAAGAAAAGTGTCAGTAGTGATTATTATCTAGTGAAATGTAAGCTTTATGTTTCTGTAACACAAGGCCTTGTTAGTATACCATCAGTTACATGAATAATAGTAAGTACATAACGTACATAAAGGTTTCCGTTGTAAACTATGGGCTATTTAAATCTTCCGAGGTGCATTATATTAACCACATGCATTTATCGTTATTTAGCCACTGTATGTACCATACCCCGTGTATATCATGATAGAAATATGCAAGTTTGATAATCCATAAAATTAAGAAATATATCTGAACTTGTATAGGCATGTATAAAATTGAGGGCACACGTACCTATATTGTCAGGCGTCATGACGGCACTGAATGCCATACCAGATATTATCACATGAGAATCTCTGTTAACACCATCTATGACGACGTTGTTTCCATTGAATGTAATGCCATGGTTACCTTCTGTTTGGCCGAAACTTAGAATATGCCAAACGACTTTTTCATCTTTACAAACATTAAGACCGTCTAAATTCCCGTAAGCTCGGCCATTTAGTGCTGAACAAAATATTTAGAAATAACTTTCAAGTTCTCCGTGTAAAACGTGATAGAAATATGCAAATAGAATTATTTATATTATCTAGAAATAGTTCGGAAGTTGATTACATGACGGACCATCAATCAATCGTATGTTCCAACGATTTCTATGTTACCACATGTCTCGTCTGGTTTTATGTAACCAGTGGTATGACTGTATTAATCTAGTACAGTGAAGTAACTTTCTATATCTGAACACACGAGGAATAAAAAACTGAACATTGCGATTTTTTTACAAAACCATCAAACCGCACACAGTCATACGTGATCATGCATGTAATACTATACGACAGTGTGAAGTAGTACCAGTAGTTTGTTATATAACATTATAAAACATACAATATCATCCAATATCTTACATCTCATAAAATTGGATTCAACAAAATCTTCATCCGTCGTATCAACAGTTTCGTTAATGACATTTGCTATGTTATCATCAATATACCAGGATACGTTCTCATCAATACTGGATACAAACAGAAACATCTCACGATCAACATATTTCTGGAAAAAAATACAAGTTTAAAATTATAATATAAAACTACCAATGGAATGGAATAGAGCTCAGGGAATAGTACCATTGTGATATTCATTGTGGAGCAATTAAAATTGTTAGTGTAGATTCCAAATTCTCCGAGACGAATTACAGAAACATGTCTTGTTACTTGTTACTGTGTCGCTTTCATCAATTGAGGAAGTTTTCTTTACAAGAATGATGTCAAAGCAAGTAATTGTTAGTTTTAAAAGACTTACTTGGCGGCCAGAATATGAATCCAATGAGCCTTGCTTGCATATCAGCAATGGACCAACTAGCCCAGAGTTAACATCTCTTTCCAAAGCAATGCTTGAATAATACATGTAAGTAAGACAGTCCGGGTCGTCCGTACCGGGTCCGTACGACCAAGGTACGGTAAAAGTGTAGCTTTGGATATTTCCGGGTTGAACAATGCGTCCCACTCCATGTGCGGAACCATTGGTGGCTGAAAAGCAAATGCCGTGTACTAGTAATCAAGTGTTTGAAAATGCCGTGTACTAATAATCAAGTTTTTGAAAATACCGTGTACTAGTAATCAAGTGTTTGAAAATGCCGCGACTAGTAATCACGTTTTTGAAAATGCCGTGTACTAGTAATCAAGTTTTTGGCTTGGAGCTACGGCTCCAAGCCTATGTATTGTTTTCGGTTACGTTTGTTCCCTAGATGCTGGTAGATGCAATGCGAAAGCTGGGTACAAGTGCACAAAAATGTTAAGAGTCCGGCGATTGGTTGAGAGCTATATGTTAACAGTACGGTGATTGGTTTACGCTTAATGTGTGAATCGGTATCACATGACTTGAGTGTACCAACTTCACTGTGCCAGTCTATTATGAAATCAGGGTGTTTCACTAAAGATCGGTTTGTTCTATTAACATTAATTACACGTTAAGGTAGTAAGGTACACATTTTAAAACTGTCTATTTTTTCTGTTACCATGTACAATATATTTAAATCAATTATTTTAATCATTACTGAAAGACATATTAGCGGAGGACTGTTCAAGAGAATTTAAGGAAGCCCCTTCTATAATGAAACCTGCGAAACGCTATTGCCGCCAATAATTTTGTCACGTGATCTTGATGTACACATTTGCGATTTCATTGTAAAATCGGGGTGTTTCACTATAAATCGGCATGTTCCATCAACCGTTAAGGCACGAAAAGATAAGATATATTAACGCAGTCTCAATTATTTTTACTTTACTAGCTCTTTGTTTAATTATCAACATAATTGCTGAAGGTAACAAGCGGAGGATTATTTAATTAATGAAATACACCCCTACTATAATTTAACTTGCGAAACGCTTTCTCTGATGCAATTTAAAACTTGTGTACAGTACGATGAATTATAGGAAAATCCATAAATAGAAAAATATACCGATGTTTCAGACTACCTGTTGACTTTGAAAGAGGACAATTCCATAACTAAAATGGTCAACAAGACGAAATAAAATGAACCAATTTAGTTATGGTATCAGAACTAACTTTTATCAGCAACAACCAGCCAAGCCTTTCCTTTTTAAAAGGAAACTTTATTGAAGTTGGGCTAAGATGAAAGTTCATTTGCTGTATTCAAAGAATTAAGTTAAAACATCAACATCACTTTGCATTCATGATTATTTGGTATTGATAGAAGTATATTCGGTTTTTAATGTGACATTCTGTTTTATAAGGACCATTTTACAAGTTTATACAACATTATATTTGCGATTATCAAAGGCTGACAATACATGTACACCATTTCCGAAGCTTAGCAAGGAATTAAGGTGACTTGTACGACATTGCGTATTATTACAGTATCGATACCCCCAGCTGAATGTGTCCAACCTCCACTAATAACTTACACATGGACTGTTTCACCAAAACACCATCCTGAGAACTATTGACACTGGTTCCCTGCAAGTTGATGGAAACAGGCTTTGGTGTTAAGTTGATCAACACAATATCAATGGTGTCACCAACTTCGGCTCTAAGAACGGGACCCAGCAATCCTAGATGTTCTTCACGCTGCGTACGATTCACCTTCTTACTAAACGTTATATCACTATATTGATGAAACCTAGCCTTTTTATATCTTCCTCCAATTAACTTCTTATCATTGTATCTCTTTGTAAAATATAGCTCTGATGTGCTATAATACAAAATGTCAAGACAAGTCAATACGTATGGAGATACACAACCTTCATGTTCACATTATGCCAGATAGCTTTTATAATATTTACAAATTTCCGATTGATAGAATACATACTTGAGCTAAGGGCATGTTCTGTACTCTGCAGGCGTTTTGAAAAAACTGAACAGGAAATAATAAACAAAAAAACGCAACAATTCAAAGCAACGTTATGCACACCTGATTTCAAATGCAGGTAAATAGTATAGACTATCACTCAACTTTAAGAATCAACAAGTTCTATTGATGTTGTTAAAACAGTTGCACATATTCACTGTACATATTATCTTACATCAATATTACCTTCCTGGCCCTGTCAAACTGCTACCATCGTATTTATTTACACCATACGGTGCATAGTCCCATGTTTCTGTTTCAGCTGACATGAAATATCGCCGAACCTTCCCACTTAATGGTTCCTGTATATTATCTTGTCCATAGCATTTCTCTATTGTCAGAAATATCTTCATTCCATCTGTAAAGTACAGATGAATTACTTCTGCTATATTGAGTAAGTAAATTATCTGAGAAAAAAACATCGGAAGAATGTCAATTTTCCAATGCATATATGATGTTATTTGTGACCATCAGACACATTTTCGATCATGTATACATAGATACATGTATTTAAAGCTGGTGGATAAACTAAGCACACAAACTGGTGTTTATAAACATATACAAATGTATATGGATTTTATATGAAATAGAACGCATTTTTTTGCCCACGACCGACGTAAAACAAAATACTTTCCTTTTTACATTTAATGAACAAGTTTCATGTTGCTACTTGAAAATTCCTTATAATCATTTATAGCTTAGTTTAGATTATTAGTTATTAGTTTGACAGGGTGTCCTATACATGTATGCAAGCGACATATTCGACATATAATGCAAAAAGTCGGTTAATGCAGCAGTTTAAAACGCTTACTTCTGTTGTGTTCAGAGTTCATACACTGTACCAACCATCTACCAGGATTTCTGGCTACCATTTCAGCTTCACGGAATGTAGCTGACCAAATACCAACAACACTGGTTCTGTTATAAATATACATGTAATTTAAGCGGTACTATCATCGTCATGACAACGTCTAAGTCATGCTGTTACCACTTTAATAAATTTAAATATTTACTTATTTCAGTACACATTCAATGCATTTTTCTGTACAGACCGTCACAATCTCACTTTTGTTGGACAATGGACATATTAATATAATTTTAAATAAATCAACATGAGCGATACGAGGTAGATCACATACTAGTATAAAAATAATGCTATTCATTTCTACATCTCTTATTTATTTATATTTATCTTACATACTGAAAGCTTGTGAGAGTTGTACTATTCTACTTACCTATGATGTTGTTCTATAAATGTTTGACCATGTACATTGACAGGGTGAAGCTCAGCATTTAAGGAGAAAATATACCAGGCTATTTTATCTCCATCGCAAACTTTCATAGCAGGCGAATTACCGTACATGAAACCTACAATATAAAGCTTACAGCAGTGACCAAACTGTCTGAAAACTCATGTTTAAAGTCCCATTAGCCCTTTTTGATGTTAAAATTAAAGTAGGTTTTATTTTACCAAGAAAGATGTCTTGACAGTGAAATTGACTTTTACTTGCAATAAAAACATTCCGATATTTTCTTTTTATTCACGAAGTACACGAAATGTAGCGCAGTATTTTTTTATATTGCAAAAAATAAGAAAACGCATCTGACAACATTATTTTACAAACTGTGGCTAAACAGGCATTATGTAAGTATTGTTTTAGAGCAAATGAACAATTATATTTTACTCTCATTTTATCTATTGTTCTGTATTACTAAATTCAAAAAACTAATGGGGCTTTAATACCACAACAATCACAAAATGATTTATGGAAAACGCTAAGTTTTTACATTATTTTTGATACTATAAATGGATGCATCCTGTTGAGTAAGAAAATGACATGGAACGTACATTAGTTTTAAGAAACTGGCTGTGCACGCACAATGTGAGGTGGACAATTGCAGACAAATGAGTTTTAAAGAATCAAGATGGAGCTATTAACTTCTTCTGTGAATGTCATCCATCGAACAAGCCAACATAATGTGATTATTTATAAATACGGCAAAGAGATTGTTCTTGTCGGGAATTTATATATCGATAATCAGACAGTAATCTTCGTTCTTGGAAAGTTTAACAATTTGCCAAGCTTAAGGCTATGGGAGTTTTATGGTAATCAATAAAGTTCGCTACAAATATAATGGAAATAAAAATTATACTTAAACAGCATATTCTAAGCCATACAATAATACGATCGGTAGTTGTATGAAAGCTTCAGTACGGAAACATTATGATTCATGGATCAAATAGTTCTTAATCCTCATTTTGTCGAGATGCTTAGTTTCGCACTATAAATATGTTAAATATAATAAAATATCATGTATTTGTATTTGTTTTGTATATAGCGTTCAGAGCAGAGGTACTTTAATGTATTAATATATACATACCGTTGATTGAATCTTTCTTCAAACTTTCTTCAAAATCAGGATCTCCGGCGTCCAACAGTCGCTTACATTCAGTGACATTCTGGCAGCGTTTCAAATTTTCATCCAGAAGCCAAGATTCTCCCTCGTTAATGGAATCAAAGTACAACACGAGTTCTTGATCGACATCAGAACGACGTCCATTCTGATTTAATATACCTTTAATGAATATAAACATAGACATGCAACATTGTGCCAACATGACAATAGAAGTCCAACGTAATATAATTATATCTCTATTTGCTGTCAAGTTATACTCTCACAAATAATTGTAGTCATTACTATTACTAGTTTAGTCTTTCTATACTTTATAAATACAGTACTATGATATATACAGTGCAACCTCTCCAAAGCAACACCCTTTGGGAGAAGCAAAATCGTGTTGTTGTTGAGAGGTTGTTGCTCAAGGGAGGTTAGATTAATAGTTAAATCGTAGAGTTGGAAAAAATCATTCTATTGTTGAAGGGGGGTTATTGCTCCAGAGAGGGTCGCTCTGGAGAGGTTTTACTGTACTTAATGAAATATACAGCATGCGTTATATAGATCATAAGAGTCGTAGTAATTGGATTGTAAAGGTCAATGAACAAACCACGAAGTATATACGTGAGTACTAGTATCTAACCCAAGGGCATATGTTTATAAATACAGTTATCCGTTATACAAACTTGACAGATCCGTCATTTAGATATTAAAATTATTTTAAGGTAAACCGACAAGAGGACATGTGATGGAACAAGATATTAATTGAAAATATACAATCTAACATTGATGTCCCATCATGCAACACTACTTTTATATGCCATCCGATATATTTCATAGACGTTAGAGCTCAATGATTGACATTTTGTTTCTAGACGTAATAAGGACGGCTCATTACTTAGATTACCTCGGTATACGATGTTTGAGTCATTGTTTCACTATCGATATACAAAAGGGCTGCAGGACTAGAAAAATGGAAATGACAGGTGGGAGGAAAATTAATGTTTTTTTAACAATTAACTGATCGGATCTAGACAGCTAAATCAAATGTAGATTGAAAAAAGGGTAGAAGAGACATCAAATCAAAGAACTGAAAGCACTCACGGAAACTGAAATTACATAGACTTGCATTGTTGTATGAAAAGGGAACTAGTTTAACAATTGTATGGCGGATGTAGATAAATGTAGTACTTTGTACCGCATGAAAATTCATGCGCGCCGTGCGAGTGACATCTGCAAAACTGACATTTGATGAATGTTTCTAAAACAACATACCTTGTTTACATACAATCACTAAACCAAGCAGACCCGCATTTACTTCACGATCAGGATTAACGTGTGAATGATAAGCAAATGGTATACAGTTTGGATCATCATCACGTGGACTGAAGTCAGAGGTCAACTGCCATGTTAGGGTTATATTGGCACCTGGTAATACTCCATCGTCAGCTTTGCGGTTGTCATTGTCCGCGTACAATGCCCCTGTAACATGATCAGAATTGTTACCTTACCATGTAAAAAAAGATTGTAAGTTAAACGACTGCGATTAAAAAAAAGAATTAATGTTTCTATTACAAGGGAAAATATAACCACGAAATCAAGCTGAAAGTGAAACCTAGATCTATGTACCCATAAATCGCTTAATACAAGTAAATGATTGGTTGCATTCGAGTTTCCTCAGAGCTTTTGTCAACGAAAGTCTAACACTGGCATACCGATCACACTAAAGAGCTACAAATTGACGGGCCAACCACACAGTAATTGACCAAACAGTATAATAGTGGCAACAGTTTTATTGAAACAAATTTCATTCGTTCTTTTTTATATAATAAACATTTTGGTGATTTAACTCAAGTCGTTATCTACCTTCGTTTAGTTTATTATACCGCACACCATGAGGATGGACAGATACGGGTATATTCACCGTATTCTTGAAATGTACCCGGATTACCTCCCCTACTTCTCCATGAATTAAAGGTCCCACGTAACCAAATGAGGGATCACTAGGGATCTCGGTTGTGAATGTATCATCTGTGTACCGTTTGTACACATATTTACTATATTTACTACCAACTCTATCAGGTCCATTCACCAATGTATCTTTCCAGTAACTGCAAGAAAAAAGAGAATGCAGACATAATAGCACGGTACTATTTTTTTGAGCGGGCGAGGGGGGGGGGGTTTGGTTTGTGGCTCCGGGATAATTGGGAAGGTAATGTTTTAATGAAGGTGTTTTTTTACGTTTATTTCTTTTCGAATTATTTTCTATATGAGTGCAGTGTTTAATTCGCATGTATAGTTATCGGCCAGTTTATCATTTGAATAATGCTCGCATTTCATTTCAAAATTTCCAATTGTCACGTGACGTTCTCTGTAGTGAACTGGGGTAGAAATTGGTGTAATTCATGTAAATATACATGTGTACAGTCAGGATATTATCTTTTCTCAATTATTTCGTTGATTTGCTAGACGACGAAGTCCCCTAGGAGTACTTCTGTAATTATCTAAAGTATTTGGATCACAGCAATTTTGTTTGTAACATCTAGTTGAGTAATGTGGTATGGTTAGTAAAACAAAGATGAGCATTATCGTACGCGACCAAGTGGAGGTATAAGTTTGGCATTGTATATATAGGAATGTGTTAAATACTACCTGTGCCTAGAGACCACATTTGAAAAGGAGATTACCGACTATAATGACCAGTAGTTTAATTAACAATACAGCCACTGGGGGTTTATTTTAACCCACTGAAATAGGACCATCTTCTATAAATTCACTAATACATTCCGGAGTTACTATGAAGACATATTCCACTTATCTACCGTTAGTATTATTTATAGTTTGAAAAGATGCATTGTTCATGCATTTATTCCGAAATTATGTACATCAATTGTTTTATTGATAAATGTGAAATCAATCGAACACCGTTACTTAAGTGGAATAAAACGAATGACAAACGCATAGTGAAGCAGAAATGGCTGTCGGTGACAATACTTCCAATATCACGAAAACAGAAAAGACAAAAATACTACATGTATATTAACAGATCTTTCAAACATAAATAATGAACGTGCTTGCATAACGTATTTAATCCATAGACATTTGTGTAAGTTTGAAATAAACAGAGCACGATACATTATTACGGGTATGAATGTGCAGTAATTATATCTAAATTAATAGTCATGTAGACTAGTTTATGATGGTATCTCAAAGAATCAACTACCCCCCTCATCGGTAAAAAATCCGCGTAATGAGACAAGCTGTCTTTTTACCTTTGGTAAAAGTCGTATATGTAGTACAACCTCTCCATAGCGGCCCTCTCTTGAGAAACACCATGGATTTTCCCCAATGCATGATTTATCTATAAATTTAGCCTCTCTAGAGCAACAACCTCTCAATAACACCATAATTTTGCCTCTCCCAAAGGGTGTTACTTTGGAGAGGTTGCACTGTACATATTAACAGGTACTTACACGTCATAGAAATCTACCACATTTTGTTGATACTGCAGATAATCCCATTCAATTTTCTCAGCCTGTATGTAGTAATCTCTAGAATTTCTCACTTCAAAGCCATCTGAGCTGTGTCCGGGTACTGCAAGACACAAACTGGCAGGAATAACTGTCAGGACACAAAATGATATAAAAATGATCATATTTTCCTAGAGCTCTATTTAAGGAAACCTCTCACATACACATACAAACCTTATTTAACTCTGAATTGCGTTGAGACGCATTTTATAAGCAGAGACGGGTACCTGGTACGTTATCAGTTTACTTTGTTTTATATAAGGACCATGTATAAAAATCACTAGTACTCATGATTTTTTCAATGATGCTCTAAGGAAATAATCGTAATCATAGATGTTCATGTATAAACATTTAGAACAGAACTTTTGAAATATACGACAATATATAAATGATTTTATCAAATCCATTCCTTTAGCAATTTCAGGTTCTGTCTATTAAAGTCCCTAACATAAAGACATTGGGGTCCGATAAACACATGTTAAACTATAACAACCTGATAGAAGCATGTTATGAAACCGTGCAAAAATAGCATGAACCCTATCTTAGTGATTGTTACTCACGTTTTTGGGACATGGGAAGAACTATTTACACAACATGAGTGTTTATGCCCCGATAACAATAATCTCTTAGCAGACATTCAACCTAAATATTTGAATCACTATACAAATCGTAAATTTGCAAATATATGAAAACTATACATAAACGTAAAAAAATCCCGTAGTTACATGCACCGAAATGTTAAGAATTATAGGACATTATAATTATAGACTTTCTGCAAGATAAATATCTACGTTTATACGATTTGGTAAATACTTGACTTGTCACCCACGTCCTTCCTGATTTAAGCTTGAATATCAACTTCACGTTTTAAAATTGACACAGGGTACTCTTAATATGCGTAAAAATCGTATTGAAACATATGCAAATGTTCAAAATGTTCTTTCTCTTTTGCATACGTACGAATATGTTCTCATTAGGTAAATAATCGTGAGCTAATTGTGTTTGTTGTTGAAGCCGACATGTTCTAAACGAGTCAATCATAGACCTATCATGAAAGTAACATGTTCAAAAGGTTTTGGCGAATAGGAAACTTCGGAAAGAAAATCCAAAGTCAAGGACGTATCAACGTATAGAAATGGGACCATTTCATAACAGTTGAACTTCAAATATTGTCAAATAATTCCTGTTTCCTGAGCATGCATTTCACGCTAAATAAAAAATTGAAATGCGCATCATTGTAGAACTGTAATTATTATAATAATTATTATGTAAACGTATTTATTTACATATAATGAAAAACAGTGATTTTACGTAATTTTAAAGATATTTCAATATTTAAACACTGTTTCGACGGTGAAGAAGACTAAAATCATGAAGTTAGTTAAGTTAGTGCTATTTTTAAACGAATTAGCAGAGTCAATAATGACAGGAGACTTACATAATGATGCCGGAATCGGTTTATCTTGGAAGAAGAAAATATGATTAAGCACCAAAAATGACTGGAAATATAAACTGTATTTCTCTGGATCAAATAAAATCATGACTGCGGTAACATCCGATGTATCCAAATAGCAATCATATTTAAATTATGTATAAAAATACATATCACTTTCTGTTAAGTGTCCATATTATTGTACCACTCCTACACGGTCATTTATTTATTTGGACTAACTAAATTATTTCAAATCTGCTATAAATAAAGTTTTATGGTTTATTTTTATGGCTATTTTATTTGACAGATTGAATGCTGTTCGTTTCCGCGTGCATAAACAGTCCCAAGTACACTCACTCATATTTTGTTGTATAAAGTTCGTTTAGAAATAAAGTTCTATCCACATTAAGGGTTTGCTAAGATATAGGGAATTGTACATTGAGCGCCATGTTTCTTGTATCTGACATGTGTTCGTATATATCATTCCAACGAATTGTGGTAACTTTTCTAACCGCAAATCAATGTTTCGATTAAAAAGTAAGTTCGCATAGTCATTTTTAGAACTCAGAAAGAAATTTTCTTGTAGGGAAGGACTCTCAGAACTGCAGACATTGGATTGATATTAATATAGTCACTTTCTCAGATAATAATATCTTTTTAAAAAGGTAGTTGGTGATTGTATTTTTCCGAATGTAACACTTGTGAAACTAAAGGCCTTCACTATACAAAGTATAGGTCTTTGGTGAAACGGAACATATTTCAATACACACATGTTGCTACGTATTTAACATATCATCTGTACCCCCCGGGGGTATAGATAGACATATATTATATAGTTACGATGATGATTTGAAGTATTCGACATTGAACGACCTCGGACATAGATTATAAAATACGTTGTATAAATTAAAGATTTCATAAACCAGAACAAACTTCTGTTAAGTCATCCGTCATTTATGTAGTGATACCTCACTGGTGTCTGCACCGAATGATACTCTGTATAATCAAAGTACTGAAAGTACTGTCGGACTTGATTTTTACCATACGAGACAAAAGAGAGAAATGTGTACCCACATCGTTCGAGCCCATACAAATATGTTAACATTTAAAATTACCGACCGATTTTTCATTCATAATGTAATGCAGGTCATATGCATAAAGGGCTTTACTATAGTCCCTTTGCTAAAATTTTAAAATGAAAAAGCCTGATATTGGAAAGTTTAATGATTAGCACATTAATTGAGGACAATTTAATCGCATTAAAAACTCTTTATTGTACAAAACTAGTAAACAACACTTCAGTAACAGTAAATACAAACATTGATTCTTTTGGTTTTAACACAACAGAACATCGTCGCATTGAACACATTCAGGATCACTCAAATCAAAACTGAGTTCCTGACACAGTAGAGTAAGACCTATATGACCTATAGTTAACCCGATGTTGCATGAAATTCAGACGTGATTATGTAATTCTAAATAATCTGGCGTAAAAGGAACTCTTAAACAGTAAATTTTAAAAGCACGTATCCAGTAATTTACGTTCGTGTTTAGCGACTCGAATTATTATTCTTAAGCCGCAGTTTTAACATTCAACCTTCGATAAATCGAACTCCCCACATCGGTTACGCTTTGCTACTAGCCACTGCGGGGAGTGAGTATATAAATAGCGATTCCGTCATCAAAATAACACTAGTTGGTGTGAATATCACGGAATACGATTAAATGAGAATTCGCTTTGTAATATTAAGAAATGTTAGAAAGGCACAAAACACACACATCGATGGTAGATTGTTGCAAATGCATGAATACGTCCGTGGACATTTTTCTGAACTATCGAACGAAGACCGAAAGTAGAACTACTTTTACGGCAAGATATTTTATTGGACAGTGAATACGCGGTTTTAATTCTACGCATTTGAAAATCTCATGTGTCTACCGACAAGCACTTATTTAGATACATGACTCTTTCCATGTAGTTACGATAGAATGATTTGAAATGTATTTAGATCTGACACACTTAATTGGGGAAAGATTCCAGATACTTCTATATAAACATACTATTTAGTTGCGCACTATTTACTTTATGTGGCATTCTTTTAACCAAGCTGTTATGGAGTCCAGCGACAAATATAAGTCAACGATTACAAAGGACTTGATTTTGATAAAAATCAAGTCCAAAAATGGTTTCAAATATGATTTGTATTGACTGATAACATCGAATTCAAGCTAAACGCCACTTACTTACTGCAGATAATAAAATACGAAACGACATAATTATGTAAACATGATTTATGGAATGATATTTTGGTACAAATTACACAAAGCCTGACAGCGAAGCAGAAATTCTTCAAGATTTGGTTCAACCTGATGATTTAGCAAGTCGTTGTCCAGACACAAAAATAGAACCAATTCAAGATTATTCTTCTGTTGGTTCTAAGTATAAACATAGAAAAGTTATACGACTGAATTATCTGAAGTACTGCGGGAATTTGAAGGTGTATTATTAGCTTTTGAAAGACCAATGAAGTCACCGTCTGAATCTGTTGAATATTATATTACATAAGGAGAAGTGTGATGTGTTTAAATACTGGTACACATTGAATGTACAATCCATAACACTAAATGTAATGGAATCAACTAGTTTATATATACATTGTGTGTATAGTGTATTGTGAATTTAAGGCAATAGTATGTCGACTTCTACGTCAAGTGACATGTACAAGAGGTATACATTGAAACACAATTATGCGATACAATGTTTCAAAACAAAACAAATATTTCAGCAATAGAAATAAGCACTCATTTATAACATGAAAGATGCCAGTCGTCGAGTCTATGAAATGTAGATAATCATAGTTTAATTTTACTTGTGTTTTTTTATATTAGACTAGAAAGAATAAAGTGATAGCATAGGTATGCCTCATCAGGTAGAACACAACTACTGTTGTGTTAGTGTATTTTTATTTCTAAAATATAGTACGTACATGTGTGTAGAAAGAACATTTTAATAAGATGATATTAAATAAACACATCAACGGCAGCTGTTTATGGCTTAACTTTGATACACATAATAATATTATTGTCATTCCCAACAAGTGATTGTTGGTGTCAATAGTATCACGTTAAGTTATTAAAGATCACAGTTTTTACCATATTTTACGATATGAATATGTCTGACCATAAAAATGAACTGTATGAATGTCATTGTTTTGTCCCAAACCCATTATGTACCAGGCAATATTTTCACCAACCTTTGCAACAAGTCCTTCAACATTATTATAAATTAACCCGTTGATCGAAATATATTTGTTACTTTTCACCAAATCATTGGTTGATGTATCTGCTAATGGACATTTTTCTTGTACATTTTGCTGAATATACCAACTTAGGTTTTCATCAAAGCCCAAAAACAACATAGCATATTCTCTCTTGACAGAGTCAGTCCTTGTACCATTTTTATTCAGCGTGCCTCTACGACAAATTACTATAGGTCCCACAAGTCCAGAATATGTGTCTTTTACCAAGTCAACTGCGGAGTGATACATCGAATTAACACAATTAGGACCGTTTGCACCGGGGCCGGCACTTTCAGGTACTTGCCATCGATAGGTAAATGTGCCTCCAGGAGTAACTCCATCACCGACTGAACTCTGAGTACCATCCTGGTAGAACATACCTTCGTTAGTTTTAATATATCGTAGTCCTTTGGCGTGCATGGAATAATTTCTTGTTGCCATATTTTTAAACATGACCTCAATGACGTCACCAACTTCCCCTCTGATGAATGGTCCTAAAACACCTAGATGCCAGAGTTCAGCGGTAATTGGTTTCTCCTGGCTGAACGTATTGTCGGTAAATTCTCAATACAAAGCCTTTAGATATGTACTTCCAATGTGTTTTCCTTCTTCTTGGACCATGTTGTACTGTGGACTGAAATAAGACTACACGATACAAATGTTTTTTTTAAACAGAAGTAAACTATATAGATGTACAATAAAATACAATTACGAGCAGCTTCTTTGGACCAACTAAATTAGAATACTTGATATAAGAAAAATAACTTTTACTTTTAAAATTATACAGGTTAAGAACTTACTGATTAGGGTCACTATAATTTTCCATAGTTAAGGGATGAATTGTTTTCGGGGAGTAGTTCCATTTTCGTTCAACAGCCCCGATATAATATTTTCTTACAACACCAGTTGTTTGATAAAATTGTGTTCGTGTATCTCCACATATATCCACGTGATAGACAGCTTTCAGTCCAGCATCATAATGTAGATCATTATGACAGTGTATGGACCAATTACCTGAACATAATACAGAACCGTTAATTCGTACATCCAGACAGGTAGTTGTATTTAGAGGTAGATTCAACTTCCTCGATAATCGTATATGTATTAAAATAAGGTGTCGTCGCCTAGCTGGTGTATGGATGATCAATAATTAATCGATATTCTATTGTTTTAGCAATGTAGTACCGTTAATACAACTACCTGATCCAGATCAGAGAATAATGGCGATACATTGATTTACTAATAACCGTAAGAAAAGTGTCAGTTCTGATTATGATCTTATACGTAGAAAAATGTACGTTTTATAATTCTGTTACCCAATGACTAATAGTACAATCAGTTACATGAATAATGATAAATGTCGTATTGTTCTTGATCTTATCATAAAACATTAAGACGAACAACGTACATAAAGGTTTCCATTGTAAGCTATGGACTACATGTATTATCTTCGGAGGTGCATTAATATATTAAATAAATTATTTATTATGTATTTATCATCATTCAGCCACCTTACGTACCGTATCCCGTGTATATCTGATAGAAATGTGCAAAATTGATAATCCATAAAATTAAGAAATATATCTGTACTTGATGTGCGTGAAGTTAGCAGCCTAGCAGCCTAGCAGCCTAGCAGCGTGAAGTTGGCAGCGTAGCAGCCTAGCAGCGTGAAGTTGGCAGCGTAGCAGCGTAGCAGCCCAGCAGCGTGAAGTTGGCAGCGTAGCAGCATAGCAGCCCAGAAGCGTGAAGTTGGCAGCGTAGCAGCGTAGCAGCCCAGCAGCGTGAAGTTGGCAGCGTAGCAGCTTAATATATTTCTACAAATAAACTGCACAAAAAATCAAGCTAAACACTTAAGAATGCACGAAGTAATGAAAGTCTGTTGTATAAAAGTTAATTAATTGGAAATAAAGGAATTTTAAAACATTTTTTCTCATGTGAAATTAGATGCTGCTAGCAGCGTCTAATTTCACATTATTATTTTTTTTGAAAATTCCGATTTTTTCACTTAATTAACGTTCAAACAACAGACTAAACTTATTTTATGCATTCTTAAGTACTTAGCTTTATTTGTTGCGAGGTTCATCTGTAGAAATATATATTACGCTGTTTCGCTGCTGGGTCGTAGTTTCACGCTGCCAACTTGACACTGCTAGCAGCGTCTAATTTCACATTATTATTTTTTTTGAAAATTCCGACATTTTCTCTTAATTAACATTCAAAAAACATATTCACCTTATTTCACGCATTCTTAAGTATTTAGCTTCATTTGTTGCGAAGTTTATCTGTAGAAATATATATTACGCTGTTTCGCTGCTGGGTCGTAAATTTCACATTATTATTTTTTTTTTTGAAAATTCCGACATTTTCTGTTAATTAACGTTCAAACAACAGACTCATCTTATTTAATGCATTTTTAAGTATCAAGCTTGATTTGTTGTGAAGTTTATCTGTAGAAATATACATAACGCTGTAACGCTGCTGGGCTGCTAACTTCACGCTGCCAACTTCACGACAGCAGCGTCTAATTTCACATTATTATTTTTTTTGAAAATTCCGGCATTTTCTCTTAATTAACATTCAAACAACATACTCACCTTATTTCAAGCATTCTTAAGTATTTAGCTTCATTTGTTGCGAGGTTTATCTGTAGAAATATATATTACGCTGTTTCGCTGCTGGGTCGTAAATTTCACATTATTATTTTTTTTGAAAATTTCGACATTTTCACTTAATTAACGTTCAAACAACAGACTGAACTTATCTTATGCATTCTTAAGTATTCAGCTTGATTTGTTGTGAAGTTTATCTGCAGAAATATACATAACGATGTAACGCTGCTGGGCTGCTAACTTCACGCTGCCAACTTCACGCTGCTAGCAGCGGCTAATTTCACATATTTTATTTTTTGCAAAAATCATATATTTTCAATAAATTAACGTTCAAACAGCAGAATCACATTATTTTATGCATTCTGAAGTATTTAGCTTCATTTGTTGCGAGGTTTATCTATAGAAATATATATTACGCTGTTACGCTGCTGGGCTGCTAACTTCACGCTGCCAACTTCACGCTGCTAGCAGCGTCTAATTTCACATGATATATAATTATATACAGTTTAAAAAATTGATAAAAACAATATCAATAATCAATAAACTGCCTAAAACATGTAAATAAAATGACTATTTTTTTCAGCGATAAATATATGATATATCGGACCTATGTGGGAGCGGTATCATAATTTTGTGGCAGCTGCTGCATGGGTTCATGTGTTTTGTACAACATCGGGCCGATCGGAAAAAATACACAGGTGTATCATCTAGATATCGGGCCTGTTAAAAAGGTTCATATGAAAACTACAGTAGTAACAAGGTATATGTAATACATACTAGTTAAAAATTGATAATTATGAACTATTCATTGAAAGGTATGACCTGCAGCGACCGGGAATCGAACCCGGATTGCCGGGTTACAAATCCAGTGCGCTATCCACCACTGGAACACGGTCGTGGCTGTGTGTGTTTGTGGCACTCTGTTGCTGATAGTACAACTGTCTAACCTCAGGATCAAACCTTGTTCTTCCAGCGCTATCAGCGGTTTGATTTAAACAAGTGGAATGTTATGATATCAGGTTGAACCCTGATTGTATTAACCTTTGCCGCCTGTTTACGGAATCAGAATAAATCAACATCTCAGTGTACTAAACACTTGTTGTGTTATTACTTAGCTGTAATTACGTGCTTGATTATTTATTTACAACATACAAATGCAACAACAAATATTCAATATCAGTATCACAACAGGCAAATTGCTAAAAGAATTAATGAAGGCAAAAAATATCCAATAAATGAAAAAGGTTCAAAATTACAGACCTATCTCAATATTACCTGTTATTTCTAAAATATTTGAAAAAAGAATCATCAAATCATTTAAGTTATTATCTGGAGCAAAATAAACAGTATAATATAAACTTGTTTGCTGATGATTCCAGCATATGGAACTTCAATCAATGAAATACAAAGTTTAACCAAGCTTCAATTACACCAGGGATGCTATATTACAATATAATATAGCATCCCTGTAACCATGGACTGATTAGATAGATTATTATTATGACACATAGCTAAACGTTATGTTTTTTCCCCACAAAATGATTACTTTATGATAATTCAATATCGAAACCAGTCATACAAAGACACATTTTGCGTGACAGTTAAAAAAGAAAAACACTATTTTCAATATTCTTTATTCAGACAATTTCAGTACTATCAAAGACCTATACTATATTGTTTAGTATAGGCCTTTGGTTTCAAATCTACTAAAATTATTATTCATTATCATGATTAAAGGCATTCACATAATTACATCATAAACACATAATTGAAATATATACATTACAAACATGTTAATTCAAACTACAATGTCCAACAATAACTTATTCACATTTTACAAAAATCCTCCACACATGTGTTTACACTATGTACTACACAGTAGCCTAAACAAATATGGAAGAAAATTCACTGTGTGGAAGTTGAGGACTGTGTTAAGAATTGAAAATAAACATGGAAACACATTTAATAATGAAAATTTAAAATATGGAAACCCTCAATGACATATTGAAGTTATTGTTGGACATTGTAGTTTGAATTAATTTTGATATTATGATACATTATTTTGGCGACTGGAATTTGCGTAAGTTCAGGTGAGAATTATAGATACTTGTTAATCATCAAATATTATTTTACTGGTGTAGAAATGTACATTGAATCATTGGCTATTGATAAAAACTCATTTCAGTTATGTCCTTTCAGTAATTATTGAACAACGCCACGTTTTAGGATGCATAGCAAAAATGTCAGGTGGCTATTTTTTCACAAATTTGTGCTTTGACGATTCACCTTAAACTAGGTTGTCCCCCAAAAGACTTATAGAAAGAAAAAGAAAATTTCGGGTAGGGGGCAACTCACTAATTCGAAGACTGTCTATAGCAGCTAGGGGCTATTAAATTTTTTTAAAAGCATGCAGTTTTCCCTTAAAATTTAATTTACATCAAGTTTTTTCTTCCCCTCTTACAACAATTATGTGTTATTTTCCCCAAATTTAAAGAAGATACCCCTTCCCCTACCTGTGAAAAAAGCCATGCAGTTAAAATCCTGATAATATTCTTATTATGACAAAAATACAGGGTTACAGCTCCATATTCTTGTGGACAGAAATTCATAGTATCTGCTAAATTAATGGATAATTTTTTTTATTTATAATCTATTCTGAATATCACCCAACAAAATTCACTATTTATTGGCTCATTTGAAAAACATTCAATTTTTGAATCCAAGGATTCTGTTGTAATCTATTTGCTATGTATGATTTTTTATTTTATTTTTACAGACAAACCCCAGCTTCACAACTTATTGTACAGAGAATCCTCTAGAAAATATAGACACACCTGAAGGAAATGATATCAATTGGAACTCATGACCCAGCGATTGTGTTAAAACTGAAACAGTGGACAGTTTTAAAAAAATATAAACAGTGCCTGGAAGAACAGAACAAATAAATTTATTACGGCTTTTAAAGTGTTGTGCCATAACATATTCTTATATTTGGATGTGAATTGATTTTCATTGACTAAATGACCCATACTTTGACGGCTGAATCTTTGGATAGATCTATGGTTAGTAATATTTATACTTACATTGTCATTTTTTCATTGAATTGTGCATATTTCCAAATTGTCTGTCTATTCTTTGAGTCTTTCAAATATTTTCTTGTGTCACAAGCCTTTCTATTTTGAATTTGTGAGAAATTATATATGTATATAAGTACTTGACAGTGGTAAATTAGTTATGTTATACTACTCACAGGTATACGGCGATTTCTCGGATAATAATCAATAGATGATAGAAAGGTTATATTGGTTGGATAGATGATTAGGCTACAAGATGCGTACATGCTTTTTATATTTTCTCCTTCAGTAAAACAATTACGGGGCAAAAACTATTGCGTGGTAGTGTCGTCCGTACAAAAGACTTGTTTCCCTTGTTTTATATAAATATATATTATAGTATATAGTGAACAAAATCAAAGAGCCATATCCCTGTGGTTATACTCTGCTACTTTAAAAAATTCTTCCAACAAATAATTGAACAGTATAGAATATATGTGCCAGAATAAACTTATTACATTTCTTAAAAAATTGAAACTAAGAAATTTTAATGGTGAATATTGATGATCTAATTCAAACAGTTTTATTGGCACCCTCACCAAATTTGATGGAAATGTTTATGGGCTCAGCCAACTGTGATAACCAGCCCAATCTGCCCGGGCACTTCTGAGTTATGCCCTCTGATGACTTGTAAATTGACTAAAAATGTGCACGTCAGTATTTTCCCAACCCAGGGGGTGGGTATGCACAGGACTTTAGACAGAAGACCATTTACAACAGGTGGGAATTTGATAAACTTAATGACTTCGGGTCCTGTGAAATAGACTTAGGCTGGGTTTTACATCCCTGTCGCATTTGATACACCAAGTAGGCTCTCTAGGGTAGGAACTTAGACAAATACGGTTGTCTCTAGGAGGGGGATTTAGACATCAAAATTGTAAAAGTGTCAAATTCCTATGGGTCAGGCCATCCCCCCCCTTATGTTACGCCCCTGTTCATTTAAATAGCCACTGAGCAATAAACTTGTATAAAATCATCTCTGAGTTGGAGTTCTGATGTGTTTACAAATAAAATAGAGAAACACTACGTGTACTACCGAAGGAGGCATAAGAAATGTGTGCCTGGTAGAGCAGTATGGGTTGTCATTCCATGTACTTCCATTAGAAGGGCATCCTGTCTAAACCATGATGCCTTGGATTCACACAAATGATTTATTTGGTCATGGAAAACTGATACATGTATCCTAATTCCTATTGATTTGTGTGTGATATGTTATATATTTATAACAGTTCTGTCTTTTGACTTTAAAATTCACTTAAATATGGACCAAGTTGTTGGACTAACCCCACCCCTCACACACATTCAGTCATTCCATTCACCATACCGCGTTGGTTCAAGTTTTTGATAAAGTTCAGTAACTTGAACATTATCACATACATTCAACTCATACTTGGAATTATTCCTTATGGGGACAAGGCACATCTGTAGGATAAGTGGCATAACTATTTCAACAGTATTTTCAGGGTTATGCCCCTTTTTAACTTAGAAACTTTGTTAAAATAGGTAAAATAGTACAATATCTTGAAGACTTTCAAAGATATTCAACTCAAACATTTAATACTTCCTTATTGGGACAAGGCGCATCTGTAGGACAAGCAGCATAACTCTGTTAACAGTGTTTTTAGAGTTATGTCCCTTTTTAACATAGACTTTTCTCAATTGTCCAGCATTTTATTATACTGAAGACTTATAAAAATCGAGTATGCTGTCTTCTGATAACTCTTGTTGATAGCTCTAGTTAGTATTGAAGTTGACGTACAGTTGAATCTCGTTATGTCAAACTCGTTTATTATCAAAATTTAGATAAGGTCAATCTGTTTCTTCAATATTTGGTGTGAAGAATTGTCTAGTAGACCTGTACTTAGTTTTCAAATCCTGGCCCCGGGGTCAAAATTGTCTGTCCCAGGGTCAATTGATTATATAATTATTCTTTTTTTCTGGTTAGCGATATAGGGCCAATCATGGCGCTCTTGTTAGTTTTTCATTCATATCTTCTAACTTGGTATATTTCAGGAGTAGCCAAATTGTGTTAGATAGCTTCAACTGTTGCCTATGAAGTTGGTAACAGCATCATTGTTTAGCATTGAAGATCATACTGCATGGAAGGAAATTCAATGAATGTCAACAGGGACAATTGGAAGGTAAGAGAAATGTAATTTTTGTTTGTGCTACCTTTAGGCAGTAGAACTTACATTTATCTTACTTAATTTCACTCATTTAGGTTTCATTTAAGTTTCACTTAGGTTAGGGGTACTTTACGGGTTTAATTACTTTGCAGGTTCTGTTAGGATTCATTTACTTTCCATGTTCGGTTAGAATTCATTTAGGTTTCATATATAGGTTTAATTTAGGTTAGGTGTTTTTTACAGGTTTAATTACTTTGCAGGTTCTGTTAGGATTCATCATTGTCTGCGGGTGGTCCGGAACCCATTTGACCGCCCAAATTCATTTAGGTTTCATTTAGGTTAGGGGTACTTTATGGGTTTAATTACTTTGCAGGTTCTGTTAGGATTCATTTTCCTTGCAGGTTCTGTTAAGATTCATTTAGGTTTCATATAGGTTTCATTTAGGTTAGGTGTTCTTTACAGGCTTAATTGCTTTGCAGGTTCTGTTAGGATTCATCATTGTCTGCGGGTGGTCTGGATTCGATTTTGACCGCCCGATATCATTTAGGTTTCATTTAAGTTAGGTGTTCGTTACGGGTTTAATTACTTTGAAGGTTCTGTTAGGTTCATTATTGTCTGTTGGCCGTTTGGGTTCAATTTTGACCGCCTGAATTCATTTAGGTTTCATTTAGGTTTGGTGTCATTTACGGGTTTAATTACTTTGAACGTTATCTTAGGATTCATCATTGTCTGCGGGCGGTCTGGATTCCATTTTGAACGTCTAAATTCATTTAGGTTTCATTTAGGTTAGGGGTACTTTACAGGTTGAATTACTTTTCAGGTTTTGTTAGGATTCATTTCCTTTGCAGCTTGTGTTTGGATCATTTAGGTTTCATATAGGTTTCATTTAGGTTAGGTGTTTTTTACCTAAATGAAACCTAAATGAATTCGTGCGGTTAAAATGGAATTCACACCTCCCGCAGGCAATGATGAATCCTAACAGAACCTGCAAAGTAATTAAACATGTGAAGTACCACTAACCTAAATGAAACCTAAATGAATTCGGGTGGTCAAATTGAGGTCCGGACCGCCCGCAGACAAATGATGAATCTTAACAGAACATTCAAAAGCAATTTAACACGTAAGTTACCACTAACCTAAATGAAACCTAAATAAAACCTTAATAAATTCGGGCGGTCAAAATGGAATTCACACCGCCCGCAGACAATGATGAATCCTAACAGAACCTGCAAAGTAATTAAACCCATAAAGAATACCTTACCTAAATGAAACCTAAATGAATCCTAACAGAACCTGCAAATTGAATGAATCCTAACAGAACCTGCAAAGTAATTAAACCCGTAAAGTACCCCTAACCTAAATGAAACCTAAATAAAACGTAAATGAATTCGGGCCTTCAAAATGGAATTCACACTCATTTCCTTTGCAGCTTGTGTTTGGAATCATTTAGGTTTCATATAGGTTTCATTTAGGTTAGGTGTTCGTTACCTAAATGAAACCTAAATGAATTTGTGCGGTCAAAATGGAATTCACACCTCCCGCAGACACTGGTGAATCCTAACAGAACCTGCAAAGTAATTAAAACTGTAAAGAACACCAAACCTAAATGAAACATAAATGAATGGTAATAGAACCTGCAAAGTAAATGAATCCTAACAGAACCTGCAAAGTAATTAAACCCGTAAAGAACGCCTAATCTAAATGAAACCTAAATGAATCCTAAATGAATCCTAATAGAACCTGCAATGTAATTAAACCCGTAAAATACCCCTAACCTGAATGAACCCTAATTGAAATCTAAATGAATCCTAACAGAACCTGCAAAGTAAATGAGTCCTTACAGAACCTGCAAAGTAATTAAACTCGTGAAGTACCCCTAACCTAAATGAAACCTAAATAAAACGTAAATGAATTCGGGCCTTCAAAATGATGTAATTAAACCCGTAAAGTACCCCTTACCTAAATGAAACCTAAATGAATTCAGGCGGTCAAAATGGAATTCACACCGCCCGCAGACAATGATGAATCCTAACAGAACCTGCAAAGTAATTAAACCCATTAAGAACACCTAACCTAAATGAAACCTAAATGAATGGTAAGAGAACGTGCAAAGTAAATGAATCCTAACCGAACCTGCAATGTATTTAAACCCGTAAAGTACCCTAACCTAAATGAAACCTAAATGAATTCGGGCGGTCAAAATGTTCACACCGCCCGCAGACAAATGATGAATTCTTAAAGCCCCTTAAACTAAATAAAACCTCAAGAGCCCTAAAAATGAAAGACCTTAGCTTTAAAGAACCAATTCCCTTAATCTTAAAGCCAGATATAAGACTTCGATCAAAGTGCCCTTCTAACCAAAGTCAGATATCTTTTAACTTGAGTTTTAAGGCTTTGAAATTAAATGAATACAGACGAATTCTGAATGACCCTTAAGCAAAATGAAACCTAAATAAATTCGGGCGGTCAGAATGGAATCCAGACCGCCCGCAGACAAATTAAATTCCCTTAACCTTAAAGCCAGATGTAAGACTTCGATCAACGTGCCCTGCTAACCGAAGTCAGATATCTTTTTAGGCTTTGAAATTAAATGAATTCAGATGAATTCTAAAAGACCCTTAAGCTAAATGGAACATTAAGTTAAACCTTAAAAAGACCTTAACATGAAAGAGCCAAGAACCTGAAAAAAAACTTTAACGTAACTGAACCCGTAAACTACTAAATGGAACCTAATGAATAGCGGCAGACTAAAATGAATACAGTGAAATTAAATAAGAGAAAAGTTCTGCTGCCTAAAGGTAGGACAAACAAAAATTACATTTTTCTTACCTTCCAATTTTCCCTGTTAACATCCATTGAACTTCCTTTCATGCAGTAAGATCTTCAATGCTAATAAACAATGATGCTGTAACCAATTTCATGGGCAGCTCAATGACTCAATGTGGCTACTCCTGAAATATATCAAGTAAGGAGATATGAATGAACATTCATTCATGAACAAAACAAACAAGATTGGAGGTTATTTGCCTCTCATCTACCTGAATGTAATGTCAGTTCAAACTTTTTCAAACTCAAAATTATGTGCAAACAAGATTGATAATTGGTGGACTTAGAGGGCTTACACCACATTTTTAGTCAATTTTCAATGTATCAAGGGGCATAACTAAAAAAAGCCAGGAGTAATTGGGCAGGTTATTAATATTTTTTTTGATATCATATAACGATAAACATTTCCATCAAGTTTGAAGAAGATCGGTTGATGATTGGTCAACTTAGAGGGCAGATACTGCATTATCAGTCAATTTTCAATGTATCAAGGGGCATACTCTCAACAGCGCCAGGGACCATTATGCTGGTTATTGAACTTGACCGATATCTCATGCACGCATCGAGGGGGGGGGGGGGGAGGAAGCGGACTGACCCAAGGGAATTTGATATTTTTAACATTTTGATGTCTAAATCCCCACCCTATAGATAACCATATTCGTCTAAATCCTTAGAACCTACTTTATCAAATTCACACCTGTTGTAAATCATGGTCTTCTGTCTAAAGTTCCGTGTATGCCAACTGACCGCCCCCCCCCCCTGGGCGGGGAAAATATTGACAGGTGCATTTGAGGACGGACACTGCATTTTTAGTCAATTTTCAAGGTATCAAGAGACATAACTCAGGAGTGCCTGGACCGATTGGACTGGTTATTGAAGTTGACTGAGATCTCATTCCCATAAACATTTCCAACAAGTTAGGTGAGGATCTAAATAAAACTGTTTAAATTAGAGAACACACACCATTGTGGATGCCGCCCGCTCACCAATATTTCAGTACATCAATATGATCATAATATTCACCACTTCTTAGTTTCATTTTTAAAACATATTATTAAAATTTAATTAATATTAACAAAATGTAATTCAGAAGTTTTATTCCGGCACAAATATTTTTAAACAGTTCAATTATTTGTTGAAAGAAACTATGGCAGTTCATAACTATTTTTAAAGTCGTAGAGTATAACAAAACTAATTTGCCACAGTGACTGTAACATTTTCCTCAAAAACATATATCTCCTGGGCGGGTCGTCTCCTAGCGTAGTCTCTTTGTGGCGGTTTTTCTGCCGCCCAGTTATGTCATTTTGGATCACCCTTGTGTAAATTTTATTTAACATTTTGTTTTGTTTTTGTTTTATGGCATTTAACAATAAATGCCCTATATTCAATTCAAAACCCGTTATTGTTATTCCTCATTCCATACAAGTTCGCACAATGATTGTTATTACATGTACTTTCTTTTCACCACCTTGATCAATACATAAATCTCATATATCAGCAAACTTGCCACAGAGCTGGTCAACTGGTACCCAATGTCAACAAGTACCCACTATATTTTGGTCAACCCATTATGCAAATTATGGATTAGAAAATGGTTTATATTATTTTATAATGACATTGGTGAGCTTAGTAAACAGTCTTAATTATTTACATATGATAAGAATATGATTTAAAGCTGTTGTTATATATCAAAATAGGACAAATTTGCTAAATTTATCAAACAAACTGTTATTTATGACAATTAGAAGTGTTTGCTATGCAATTTGACAATTTTTTTAAAATTTTCACCAATAAATCAACAAAAAGTTTGTTGTATCATTCAGCAATCATTCCTAAATTTTGCTAATTTACCTTGGTCCCATTTGAAACAAACTGTTATTTGTGTTTTATCAAATTAAATGAAAATTAAAGAAGTTTTTTGGAACATGGATTTAGTTGAATTTTAGTGATGTATCACGATATATTTATATAAAATTATGTTTTGTGGATTTATGATGTATACAATATTATATTGTATATGTACAATAATATCATAATAGGTAAACAAGTAAGTAACTTACATTTTCAATGACATAAAAACATAACACTCTGACTCATATTATGAGACAATTGAGTTCTGTCAATCATTTTATCTAACTGATATCATGATCAAGTAAGGCAAACAAGATATAGGAAACTCTGAAAATATTTGTTTTTAAATAATATCAGTATTCAATATAATTTGTTTTATATGCTTATAAATGCAACAAAAGTTTTTCATAAACTAATTATCATCATATCATCACTTAAATAGGAGCTGTACAATGTCTTTAAGTTTAGCTATTTGATATTTAATGTTTTAAGGGTGTTGGGGTATGTATGTGCGAGTGTGTGCGCGAGAATCAGGGATTGTTTGTTAGTCTTACTCATTCACCGTTTACGTACAATAACATGTATGTCTATACAAGGCTGACGAAAGCGCAATGCATTTCCTTGTGTGTTAGATTTGACGATATGAGTATCGGTTTTAAAAAAAGAAAATGTTTGAGAACACGTGAAACCTCCGATGCCAGTTGAAACAATAGCAATATCAGACTAGAAATGTGACCAAACAAACGCTATCAAATTCATGCGAAACATTGACACCAAAAACATCTTCTAGTTTAAATATTATCCCAAATCAAACTTGGCTCATGAAATATTAATGAATTATTTTGACGAACCTTGATGAAACTTTCATGAACAATTCATGAAACTTCATGAACTGTTCATTAACATAATAAATTCATGAACAAATTCTCTATAGTCATGACATACAGTGAGAAATTACTAGCTACTGCACATTTTGAAAACCCATACAAATTCACTGCCTTCAGTGCTTTGATCTGTATACAGTAAACTATCTATTATACTATATACTGAGCTTCTGACTATGTGTCATTATGTAATCTTTCTACACTGAGAGGCAATACAATATTCCAGCACTACTTTTGAATGAAATGAATGAAACTATTTCATGCATGTACTTTCATGCATTGAAAATGTTGTGTGAATGAATACTTAATTACTATACTTGTTATGTTAGTTTTACAGTTTAAATTGCCAAAATAGTTCCCATGCTTTCAAGATCTCTAGAATCCTGCAATATATCTCCAACTTATATCAAAACTGCAAAGTCTGCAATGTATACTCATTCAACAACTGGTACTATTTTTCAACGCGGATTCAAGGCATCACTGTTTTGTAACTACAAAATATGGTGTATACCTATAGGAACTTTGTTCCTAAAAACGCTTCAGGTTGCTCTGTTATAACTTGTGCCATTAGGGATCAGTTAACCTTGTAACTCTAAACCTAATATAGCGGAGTAATAGCAAAGTAAAAAGTTCAAAACATGTATATTATAACTAAGAGATACCAGACTTGAATGTCAGTTTCCTATCATTTAGTTTAAATATGCGATTCTTTTCAGATAAACAAAACAATCTACATTTGTATTTTAGTTTGTTTTCGAGGTGTTGTAACCTTTTTGAAATCATGCGCCTGCGATTGTGAAGCCGGACTACTTTTTAGACGTTGACAGAGGATTGGAAAGGGATAGAGATTGTCATTTGGGGTCAAAAATACGATCGAAAGGTCAAATTTAATGAAGTTTTGAACACTCCAGAGGTCATCGTTATTATTAGATCTTCATGAAACTTTGTCAGAATGTTTGTCTTTATAACATCTTAAACAAGTTCAATAAAGGGTCATCTGGTGTTAATAATAAGTTCACCAGGTCAAATCTTAGGAAAACTTGTGAACCCTCTAGAGGTTACTGTTTTTATTGGATCTTCACCGAACCTCATCTGGGTTCAAAAACTAGGTCACCAGGTCAAATTTGAGGAAAACCTTAATGAATGATTGTCATGTTAGAGATGTAGGGTCATCTTGACCATCTTGTTTTATGATGTTGGCATGAGAAGCAAATATTATTTTTCTAATTTTGATAAAAAGCAAACGGCAAATCCGATGAACAAGTAATTTAACTGGTATGGCCTTATCATCCTTTGTAAAATACACAAACTATTCTACACTGGTCAATTTATTGTATAGTGCGATTTTATTAACCTGTCAAGGCTGAATAATTACACGGATGTTGGATGCGATTATTTTTAGCTTCGTACCACAGTCGATAGTTTTCGTTTATTATAACGGTAAAACGAAAATTATCGTATAACTTACGAAAGTAATCGAACCTCACCGAAGCTATAAACATAAAGGCAATCATTGACCGTGTAATTATGCAGGTTTGACAGTTTAATAAAATAGCACTATACAAGGGCTTGCAGTAATTTTTAGCTCACCTGAGCAAAGCTCAGGGTGAAGCTTTAGTATACATTTTTGCCTGTCGTCTGTCCGCCCATAATTCTTCAAACAAATTTCATCTGAAACGGCTCTGTCCAATTTGAAGAACCTCCACAGGAATGACCTTTGGTTGGTCCTTTACAATAGTTGCTAAAAGAATGTCACTGTGTGCTGTACTCTGGTTTCCATGGCAACCAAAAGGAAAATCTTAAAAAAACTTGTCTTGAACCACATTGTCTAAAGCTTAGATATTAGCCATGGACCACCATCTAAAGACCCTCTAACAAAGTTGCTAAAATAGTGTCCCTGTGATTATAATTGACCCCACCCCAGGGGTCACTTGTTTCATATAGATTTATTTAGGGGAAAATATAAAAAAACGTTCTTGTCTAAAAGCACAAGGCTTAGAGCTGATATATTTTGCATGTTGCAGCATGTAGAGGCCCTCTAACAAAATTGCTAAAAAAATAATATCCCCGAGGTCTTATTTTCCGATACTGTTTACTTACTGCAGCACACATTTAAATCAAATTCTTAAGTGATATTGCCACAACTCATTTCTCAGGTGAGCATTGCAGGGCCACTAGGCTCTCTTGTGTGTTAATCATTTTGTTTACACAGCAAATTCAAATTTCAGTATAAAACGGTTCAGTGCTTTCCTATCATCCCATTTGTCAACTAGTTTTTGATGCAAAATACTCATGCTTCTTGAAAAGTGTACACACGTTTGTAAGGAGAACCAGTTTTCGATCAGATTGTTAGCAGACAGACACATAGTAAGTTGATATCTTAGTAAAGAAATTAATTTTAAGTCATAGGTATGTGAGTTTTATACAATTCAATTATGAATTCTTTCTTCAAATAAATATGTAATACTATTTTGTTCTTAGTTTAATTTTCTTCATTTTTTTTGTTAGCATATTGTAAAGTTACTGTTGAATGTTGTAATTTATAAAATCATTGTCAAATAATTATGTATTCATTTTATAATTAGGACATTGTTGAAATGTTTTCATTATGATATTAGTACTACATTTCTTTCACTGGTGAAGGGTTGTGTGTATGAGCCCAGCTTATTAACCGACCATGTCTCTTTATGTGAGAAAGTAGGCAGTGGCTTATGAAGGATGGGAGTCTAGCACTGCATGGTTCTTCCCAGGAACTATGGTTAGGTGTACTGTCTGCCTCATATGACTCAGACTGTTGAAATTGGTTTTATACCCAATGAAACAAAAAAATTTTTTTCTTAAAATAAATATTTTATATGGTCGGTTTATATCACATAAATATTTTAATTTTATCCATGATGTAAATTATGTTAAATTTTTACATTGCTATTTCATGATTTTTGTGTACACTGTTATATAAGGCTTAAAAATTGTTTGTTTCTTGTTACCTGACTTACCCTAATTTTTCCCTGTGACTTTTATTAGACCCATGGAACAGTCCAACCACTTTTATCTTTTCCATGTTCTTTCAAGTGCTGAAAAAGCCCAAACCTACCTATCCTATTGTAATGAACAAGTAACTAAAATTAATACATATAAGGAGACCCGGGTGGCTATTTGAATGTTATAATAGATATTTTGTAAAAACTTCTCAGTATATTTCTCCTTTTATTAGCCCACCAGAGCACAAAGTGCTCATGGTGAGCTATTGTGATCGCGTGAAGTCCGTAGTCCGTGTGTGCGTGCGTGCGTGCGTGCGTGCGTCAACAATTGCTTTAAACAACATCTTCTTAACCAGTAGGCCAATTTTAACGAAACTTTACATTGATGTTCCTTGCATGAAGCTCTACCAAAGTTGTTTAAAAAAATTAATTTCATTAAAAACACTGGTTGCCATGGCAACCAATAGGAAAAACTTTAAAAAATCTTGTCCAAAACCACTGAGCCTAGAGCTAAGCTATTTGGTATATAGCATTGTCTAGTGGACTTCTACCAAGTTTGTTCAAATTATTGGCCTATACAGGAAAATTTAAAAAATCTTCTTGGCCGAAACCACAATGCCTATGGCCTAGATATTTTGTATGTATCATTATTTTAGTGGACCTCGAACAAGTTTGTTCAAATTATTGCCCTGGAGTCAAAATTGGCCCTGCCCTGGGGTTTCCTCTAATCTATTTAGGAAAAATTTAAGATCTTTTTGTCCAAAATCACCTAGAGCTAAGAAATTTGGTATGTAGCATTGTCTAGTGGGCCTCTACCAAGTCTGTTAAATGTATGGCCCCAGGGTGAAAATTAGCCCCGTCCCAGGGTTCACATGATTTATATAGGCTTATATAGGAAAAAAATATTCTTGTCAAAACCTTAAGGCCTAGAGCTTACATATTTTGTATGTAGCATTGTCTAGTGGATATCTACCAAGTTTGTTCAAATTATTGGCCTTTGGGTCAAAATTGGTCCTGCCCCAGGGGTCAGTTGATTTTATATAGACTTGTATAGGGAAATTAAAAAAAAATCTTGTCAGAAACTACAATGCCTAGAGTTCAGATATTTGGTGTGAAGCATTGTCTAGTGGACCTCTACCAAGTTTGTTCAAATTATTGGCCTTAAGGTCAAAATTGGTCCCGCCCCAGGGGTCAGTTGATTTTATATAGACTTGTATAGGGAAATTAAAAAAAATATATTGTCAGAAACTACAATGCCTTAGAGTTCAGGTTGAAATTTTATCTCACATGAGCCAATGGCTCGGGATGAACTTTTAGTATCGATGAATGCCGGTGCCTGTCCACACTAAGGGTGTTTACACTCTAGTATCTGCAGCTTTATATCGATTATGTTCGATTATGGGCAAAATATGATGAGTATTTCCAGAGTTATGGGCCCTTGACTTAGAAAATTTGCTTTATTTTAACTTGTTTACATTCATTTCTTCACCAATCTTAAACATATTTACAGTGAATGTGTATGCCCTAAAGGTCTCTGGCAAAATTGAACCAGTACTTGCAGAGTTATGGGCCCTTGACTTAGAAAACTTATATTTATAAAACTATATTTCAACTTTATTACATTATAGCATCTTGATTTCTTCAGTAATCTAATCATATTTACACAGCATCCACTATTCATGAAAATTAAGAGTTCGTCTTGATCCAAAGGTATGTAGAAACTGTGCATACAAGATGAAAAACTATATTACCTGGTCATTAATTATAGCGTAGTTGTTCTCAGGTGAGCGATATAGGGCCATCTTGTCATCATTTTAAATTAAAGTCCTTGGCAACAAGAAGAACAGTGAACAATTCTAGGTATGGTGCAAGTGAATTAATAGACTTGTAGTTTTTTAGGCCTGTGTTCTACAATGAAGAATTGGCCATCAGTCTAATGTAGGTTGTTAAAAAGTGCATACCCCCGGTACTCAAATTATCACTCACAGCGTGTTGATGACTTTATCATAAATATTCTATGGTTGTACTCCACTTGTCCCCAATAGTTCAGTACATGTAATATACCAGTGGCCGGGATGTTATTTTTCATCTGCAGAATTTTGTGGTTTTGATCATCCCTGGGACCAACTGGGGGCCTGACAGCCCTAACCTCAATGAATTTGACATTTCTCATTTTTGCCATCCCGCTTTACACTACCAGTCCTGCAGCGGGCAGTACACCAATAATTATTAGATTCTGTACCAATATTTACCTTGCCCTCCACATGCAGCAGTCTACTTCTCTTCATTTAATAAGCGTTCAATTTCATAGAAAATATTGAAAATAAGATTGAAATTATGTTTTTTTTTGTAGATTGGTTGTCAGAACTTGAGTGAAAAATGAGAATGAAATCATCTACTTCTCGTCTTTGTGATGCTGCAATGAAGAGCCTTCCCATGATACTTCTATACTGTTGATATATCTGCCTCAGGTATGTATAATTACCTGGTATTTTTCATAGATATTACTGAAATGTTATCACTCCTTATTTGCTATGAACATTGTTTTATTCTTTTTAAGTTTTTTCTTTTGAGTCGTCCGTTAAACACGGTGCCCATACGACGTAACTTTCAATGATATGTGTGGGATAAAATTAGTAAACAAATGCTCGACAACAAACGCTTTCTTTGGAAATTCACGTGGCAAAGGCACTGAGTTAAAGGTAAATTACTGAAATATAAATGACTATTAAAGTATACGCTTTCAATGCAATACAAATGTACAATTATGTAATCACAATGAGCATGTCATAAAGAATATTGCATTCATGTATAGATTAATAATAAAAAAAATCCACGGTGCTAAGGTTTTATATTTTAGTCTTCAATATATTCTTATTATTTCGACTTGCGTTTAGTATTTATTAGGTATGTATATTAACATAGTTACGTTAATATTTTTTTCGGAAATTTTTACGCCCGTCTTTTCGGCTGCATTAAAATAAGAATTAGGGCACTAAATTCGACAAGTGTGTTCAAGTTTATATACAAGTCAGACACTAGTATAATTCAAATACATATGTATGAAATGGAGTATGTTTTACCAGGAATATTAATTCATATTAATTATTAACAGATCTATATGATATATATACAACTGATGTGACATTACAATGATGAACTTGAAGTAGTCCTATTTCTATTATGTGCATCATTATAATGATGGAGAGTTAAGAACAAATTGCATGATTATATTGTTTTCTAATTAACATAACATAAATTTCACAGACAAACATGAATTTCTATTTTGTAAGGGAAGTTGTTATCTTTTTTATAAATGCTGTGTATTGTTTAATTCTTTGTTGACGGACTAAATCAGAGTGACCCCCCCCCCCTGAAATCAAGAGGGTGTGGCTACAATCGATCTGGCGTATCGTCAGTTATTTTGCCAATTAAAGGTCTGTCAGATATAGCTTTATACACTTATAACAAAACTTGATAGACCATTCAAATTTTAATAACTGACTTCAATGAATATCATATGGTGTTTTTATTTATAATGCTTGAATTTGAAATGGTTGACTACGTACAATAGCTGGTCAATCAAGGAAAGCGATTTTCAAATTAAATAAATATTTGTATAATTTCTCAAATATTGGGATAAAACATAGACTTAAATTATTTGATAAATTAGTATTACCCATTCTAAACTATTCATGTGAAGTCTGGGGTTTTCATACTGCTACTAACATAGAACGAATACATACTGAATTCTGTAAAAATATTTTGGGAGTTAAGTTAAAAATTATGGAATCAAAAGAAAACAAATATATTAGGATTGTAAACAATATTTCTAAAAGTGACTGTGATCGTATGCCTCATGTTAAAAACAGGACCTGCAGTTTGTTACGGGATTTATTATCATCTTTAGGTTTTTACGAGGTTTTTTTTCAAGGCGTTGGGAATAAAAATTTTTTTTTAAATTTATTTAAACAAAGATTAAATGATAACTATCAACAAGTCCTACATGGCGATCTGTGTAATTCATCTAGGGCAATATTGTACAGAGAATTATTAATAAGTTTTGATTTTAAAAAGTATTTAGTCATTATAACAAACCAAAACCACAGAGTTGCATTAAGTAAATTAAGAATGTCGTCTCATCATCTTTTGGTAGAGACTGGCAGATGGCATTAACCCGCAAAAATTCCATTTGATGAAAGAAAATGTCGATTTTGTAACAAACTAGATGATCAATATCATTTTATTATTGAATGCACTGTTTTAAACAATTTAAGGAAACAATATATTGACTCATACTTTTGGAAAAGACCGTGCATGCAAACAATTTTAGAATTAATATGTTGTGAAAATGAAAATATCTTTAAAAAATTAGCGTGTTATACCTATAAAGGCTTTATATTAAAAAATAATTGATACAGATTCCTTTTGTTTTAGCATTTTTTCTATTCTTTTACGTATATATAATATATACTGACTATTTGTTGTCGATAATTTGTTTATGTTTAATAACAATGCAGTATCGTTTTAACTACATGTATTCTTCTAAAGTTCAGGGAATTCATTTCTAATCTATAATAACCAACATTTATAATAACGCTTACTATGCAAATGTAAACATATACTAGTATTATCCTTTCATTGTGATGTTGATTGTGATGTCGCAAAATCATCATTACCCTTCATTTTTGTATGATTTATACAGTTTTTCATATGCTTATTGTATTTTATAATATGCTTTGTCAAATTTTGGAGCTGTTATCGAATATCAGATTTTACATTATGTTATAATGTATCTTCTCCGTTACATTTCTTTTATTAATATGTTCTGTATATATCTGTAAATATGTTGTCCTCATGGGCCGCAAGGCTTAATGGACTTGAATTTCAAAATAAAATGAATATTTCATAAAGCTCTCACTATAAGAAATTCAATTTTGAATATTAATAGGTTATGATTACCAATTGTGAGTTTCTGTTATATTCCTCCTTATTTTATTGTATATTATATAATTTTTATATCATGACTTTATGTATTTTACTTATATATGAATAATTTGACCATTATTTGTGTAAATATCCATGTGACTTATGCGTTTGTACTTGTATTTTTTTCTGATATGGATTATGTACTTTGTACATATCTAGATAAATTATCTATTCTGTTCTGTTCTGCTAATGTTTAACTCAAAGATTACAATTTGACTTCTGCTGAATTTGCAGCTTTCTTCTATGATTGTGGAACAAACTCTGAAGATGGCTATTAAGGTTATGTTCAGCTGTACCTTCACCAGTATCCATGGAAACAAAACAACCCAGTTCTTCATTGAAGAAGATTACCATCCTAATGAAGATAAAACAATAAGATGATAATGTGTACTAAAGATCAGATATTGATTACAGGTAGGAAATCTATTGCCTTATGGTGTTTTGTTTATTTGAGTTTTACACCCTTTTCAACAGTCATGGAGTATAGAAGGCGGACAGTTCACCTAACCATCGTTCCTGAGAAAAACCAGTATTAACTACTCGACCACGGAGGCGGGTCTGTATTGTTGAAGGAGTTTTCCTAAATATATAAATTCTTAATGCTGTTGTATGGTGACATTTTTCTGCATACATTTATCAAGTTAATTCTTGTGTGAAAATGTTTTACTTTCATGAGAAATGGGTTCCATTTAAAGACATTGAACCAGGAATGCGAGGCATGTGACTAAGACCCAACAGTCCTGTATATTCCACAGTAGGTGGGCCAATAAAACAGACAGGGTCATTGATAGACTAGCTTCTAATTATACAATCAGTTCCTATATACACTTCTATGGCTAATATAATTATAGCTACTGTATAGATACTTAAATTGATTCAATGTTTAATCAATAATATAAATGATATTTTTTAAACAAGAAGTATGTTTATATTAAATGCAAAAATTAAGAATAATATTATTGAAGAAATCAATTACTCAAATAAATGCTCTTAATACAAACATATTTTAACACTTTTACCTGTTAAATTAAATATTTTTAACCAATATATATTCGCAAGGAGTACAGGTATATTACATAGTTATTTTAAAGAATCTTGTAAAAAATAATTCCACATAGAAATAGAATGATATAATTTAGAAATAGAAGAAGCGAACAGTTGCATTTTTAATGTATAAAGAAGAAAACAAAGGCAGGAAAAAAATAGTAGTGACAGTATATTATAACTGTTATATTTTAGTATATACATGTATCTAAGTCTGTTCTTACATAATCTGGTAACATTTAAGGATAACATTCAGTAATTACATAAAATGATTATAAAAACAACAGGAAGTTATCCATAAACAAATTATCACCAGAGATCAATAAATTTATGACCCTCTTATATGCATGACTAGGTGTCAAGTCTACAGACATTTAGCTGACCGTGAAGACAGGATTAATCCCATTAGGGGCAATAAAACAAGAGATTAGACCTCATGTGGATTTTTTTAGGGAGGGGGGGGGGGGGGTCACACTTATATAGTAGCTGTTCAATGTCTTTAATGTCAGAAAATCTTATCATGAAGATCTCGTAGATTTTCACGAAACTAACTTGAAATATGCCATCATGCCATTGCCTTTATGAACGAATTAGTAACATTGTCAAATATCAACCCTGATAAACTGAAAGTAAATCTTTGTTGATCCTAAAGGGAAATCATCAAGCAATCAAAGTACTGAAAGTACTCATGGAAACTGAACTTAAATTTAATAGACTTGCACTGCAACATGGAACGTGAACTAGTTTAACAATTGTATGGCGGATGTAGAAAAACATAGTACTTTGGTCCGCATCAAAATTCATGCGCACCGAGCTAACGGCTACAGAAAACTGTCTATCGTTCAGTTTCCAATAATACTGTGGTACAATTAAGATTTTGGAACCAGTCTTTTGATACAACTAAGATTTGGTAAACAGTCTTGGTATGTTGCTTTACTTTAATTAGGAAACAGTACCGAAGCAACCAATGAGGGGATAAAGTAAATTGTTGACTGGTTTTCATTTTCCAGATTTATCGTCTTAGCTCCCGTGGGTATTTCAGATATGCAAAATTTGGTTAGTAAGATTTTCTGCTTGTTCACTGTTTATTGAATGTCTCTCTATCTATTTTCTAGATAATCCGAGAAAATTGTTCAGCAGTATCCAAGGAAATCTTATGACCTTCAGACGGTAAGTAAATAATATGTCTTATATATGATCCGAATTTTGATAAGATAATATTGGCTTAGAACAGTCATTAATTAAATTTAGTACATTACTGACATCACTTTCTGAGAGTATTGAACCAGGGAAAACTGGATATTTTTAGAAAAATAACATTGTGAAGTCAGGAACATTTAAGTTTTGAGTTATTTATAAAACAAATTAAGCTTGCGAAGCCAATGGTTGTTTCTATTTTGAACTAGACATTCAAAAACGTGTTGCTAATGGTTGAAAATAATCAACCCTCATGTTGTTTGGTCTTGGTTAATTGATAATAAAAATTTAAAGTCAGATGTGCGATTTTATTAAACTGTCAAAGCTGCATAATTTCGTCCATCCGTACGAGAACACCTGAATACTTAGTCAGTTACTTACTTAGTTATAATACACTTATATATAAATTTATTCAGTTACTTGCTTAGTTATGTATGATGCAATAGGCATATGGTAATTGTCCTGTCCATCAACCAGTATGAGTTTAAGTAGATTTTACCGTTTCATCTGGCACCAACACCACTAACTAGAACACTTCACACAGTTGTTGCTCTCGACCATTCTCAATCCAACCTTATCAACCAACCTCACTTTGCCTTTATATGGACTTGGACTTTTTCTTGACAAGCATGCAACAGGGGCATATGCATTCCCTGAACACAGCATCTTGTTGTGTCTGTAGTATTTTATATTTCTTAAACCATAATGTTCTAAAAGTTGTTGATTTCTGATATAATGTCAATGAAACAAAGAAAACACAAACAAAGATCTATTGTACTGTAGATACCTGTATGAAGTTCTTTCTGTTTTATTTTTTATATGATATTTTTGTAGGTGATACAGGATACAATCTTGGACGTAGGTATGGTTTATCATTCAATAAAACAATGGAGAACAAACAACTTGGTCAGAGAAATATCTTCAGTTAGACAGATTTGAGATCCCCTTCTTTCAGTTCATTCATTCTGTATCATTAATATTAACTGAATTAATAATTGAGTGAAATATTTCCATTACATGTTAGTTTGATTCAGTTTTAAATTGGGACACGTGTTTATAGCAGATACGACGTTTTACATCTTTGTTGATTGTTAATTAAGTCACAAAATGTTCATAGTAAAATTAATTGTGTCTGGTGAACAACAACTATATATCTATGTACTTTTTTGTAAACCCCCACACATGTTGGGGGCATATATAGTTTTGTATACACTAATTGTGTATGTTTGTTTTTGACTCCACATGTTTGATTGTGCTTGTTCCTTATTCTTGATGCTGATCTTAATTTCTGGTTGAGTATTGTTTACACTTGTATTGTTTATACAGGTCAACCTCTTCATTCAGAGCAACAAACTCCCTTCAACAACAGCATAATTTTGCAACTCCCAATGGGTATTGCTTTAGAGAGGTTGTACTGTATTTGTATTCTTTATACTTTATAGTGAAATTTTATTAAACTGTCAAAACTCAATAATTACACGGTTGCTAAATTTATGCATTATACCAAAGTCGGTAGTTTTTGTTTATTTTATCATTAGGCAATGTCCCATTCCTGTAATTTCATAATGTAGCGCATTGTTAAATACATGATTGTACATTCAACGAAATTCACCAATGCTAAAAATAAATGCAGCTTTGACAGTTTAATAAAATGACATAATACTTGTTAATAGTCTGCAGCCCCTATTATAAGTTTTTTAGAAACTCACTTTATCCACAGGTGTTCGGGCCACACACAAAAAAAAATTCCGTCACTGAGCTTATATTACTATCAAGGTGAAATCTATACGCCAAACAATGTGGAACATCGCAACTCGTTGTTTCAGCATGAAATACGTGCGCTGAAGGAAAATAGCTACACATGTATCAAGCGTTCTGATTGGTCGGATATGTGTGTACAATAGTCTGTTCATTTCATGCCGACCAATCAGATCGCTTGATACATCACTCGCGCTTGACTCAAAATGGCTCGCAGCGAAGTTAAATAACGAAAGGAACACAATTTTACCGTTTCACAGTTATTAAATGAGATTTTCGATAGGAATGAATATCTTATAGTTTATTTGAATGACATGTGTAGCAATTTTCCTTCAGCGCACATCTTTTATGCTGAAACAACGAGATGCAATGTTCCACATTGTTTGGCATATATACATATATTAGGATTTTTAGCTTGATAGTATATATAAGCTCAGTGACGGGATTTTCTTGGTGAACCAAACACTGATACAGCCACCTGTGACTTTATCTAGAAAAGGGTCATGTTTAGAATTAAATACATACATATAACTTCTTGTATGGATACTAGGAACAATTATTGCCTGTTGTATTAGAATCATTCAGGTTGCCTGTTGTATTAGAATCATTCAGGTAGGCATAAATATGAATTTTCTGGGCAAATAATTTGTGTTATTGATCATTTGAATGTAAAATGCATTTATTTTTGGTACCCAAATTAATGATTTACTTTTGTCATAACATGTAATAATATCATTACAAGTGTATAAATAAACTGCTAGACTTGGTCTTTTGTTAGCATTTTTTATTCATGACAATCAGTAAATATTATGAAATAAACATGAAAAAACAATTTAAGAAGTTAATGATCACACAATATTATAAGCAAGTGAAGAAATAAAAAACAATCAAGTAAATATGCGAAGAAAGCAGAAGTAAAAAAAAAAAGAAAAAAAAATTGCCCACAAAGACGGCAAAATTTTCCATAAGTGCATACACTTTACACAGAAAAGCAAATGTGTAAAAGTCGGCCTTGTGTATCTCATTTTCAACATCTTGTTCCTAAATTATCACCATGACATTCTATTGAACGTATTACATTACATACAGATATTACATATCACATCACATCACATAAATAAATAAATATTCTATTTAACAATCATATATACACAATTAATACATCAAGAAATATACTACTCCACATTTTATAAAGATCACTCACTCAATGATTGTATATTTCCTACAAATATACTTAACAAAACTTTTAACGTCACTTTGTAAAATATGCATTCTTTTCATATATTAAGCTACATGACTATCAACAAAATGTGTTTTATTGATTTTACCCCGTTTCTTCTCTATAGTTATAAAACAGTTAATTTGCACGTGGTTAAGTATGAATCTTCGAAGTAATTTTTCAAATCGATAGCCTCGTTACAGAAAAAACACAAAATGGGGTGGATTTTTTAAGGGCAATCGCTGTCGGCCTTATTCAGGGAGGGTCCCGTACTTACAGGTACATTTAGATTTCAATTAATACTTAATTTACTTAACACATCAAATTAAAACAAACCACTAAGTTAACATATGAAATAGCTGTGGTTAAGTTTTATACATGATTTTGCAATTTTATTTACTAGAAAATATGATATGTCTTATAATGTGCCCAGTCTGTATTGCTGCTGTATTTGTGATATATCTACCTTTATTAAACAAAAGAAAAAACAAAACACTATTTTTATCTTAGAACTTACAATTGTTTTCTCCAATGTCACCAAAAAGTATTGAATGTCATTAAATTGTAAAAAATTATAGTGAATTAAGTTACGGTTTAAAGCAACTCATTAAGTTCAATCTGGTATTATGCTATCATTTCACGTAAGTCATTACAGCTGTCAAATGTATTCATGAAAATTTAGTTAGTGGAAAATATAAGTGTATATCAATGTCTTTTCTACATTGCCAGAATCTTGGAAGTTTGTTAAAAATTGATTGCTTGACTGAATGCCAAATACATTTGACAGCTATAATGATATACTTAAAATGATAGTAGTATGGGAGCCCTCCCTGAATAAGGCCGGTGCGGGCCCTTTCCTCAATAAATTTCCATCTCATTTTGTTTTTCTGTAATGTGGCTTAACATTCTATCAATTTCAAAAATTATTTCGAAGATTCATACTGTACTTTCCTCATGCTGCACTTGCAAATTAAATGTTTTATAGACAGACAGACAGATATTTTATTCAAGACGTATACATAAGTACATAGTCTAAACACATACAGAATATATTAAATTGTCACGTCGTTTTTCATTATAAACAACTCTATGTACAACATATGTATATCATTACAAAACATGGCATGTAGATGTATATATAAACATACAATAAACAATAGAGGATGACCTTTCATTCTAAGTAAATATAACATTACATATTCATAAACTGAGAACACCTTATTTTCAATGCTTCTTTAATGTATAAACAAAGAGGTATCAATAACTGCAGAGACTTAACAGGGTAAAAATCAATAAAATGCATTTTTCTTGATAGAGTCATGTAGCTTGACTTGTTAAAAGATGTGCACTGAAAATTTGAGTTCCGGATATCAAAAAATATATAAAATATACATATTTTACTAAGGGGACGTTATAACTTACAAGTTTTCTCAAGTGTAGATACTATGATAACTATATGATATATAGATATTGCTTCAATGGACAAATATTGTTTCATTTTTCCACTGGCATATGATGTTTAAATGACCAATTTTTAATCAAATATAATCATCAGTATTATTAAAATGTTGAAGCAATTACTTCCAGCAATATTGCTAGTGACCCTTATCAAATTTTGAGTAGTATACATGTAGTTAAAATATCCAATATGACGAAGTAAGTAACTAAATGTCAGATACTTTCTTAGTTGTATACTACTAGAGCTATTAGCCAGTATCTTAACCAGTCACCTTATCACCCTTGTAATACCTTAATTATAATAGCCATATTATGCAAGACATGTCCAAGTCTTTGAGCATATAGGTGACTATAGGTGTCAGATGCTTACATAGTTATATACAATTAACCAGATACTTACCCTATTTTACTAAGTCAATGATTGACCGTGTATATAACTGACTTAGTGTAAATAACTGAAGTAAGTTACATCTGATCAAGTGTAATACACATGATGTTGAAGATGAGTTTCACTTTATTCTTATTTGCAGTACTTATAGTGACTTGCGTAATAAATACATTAAACGTCATTATTATGTTAGACCAAATATGATGAAATTTATTGAACTGTTACAGTCTGAAAATATAAACATTATTAGGAATTTAAGTAGATATATTTTTCAGGCAAATCAAAAGAGAAATACTTTATTATATTAAACGTGAACACTCTATAAATTGTTTTAACAGTTTTGATAATTCCAACTGAAAGATTATCATTGTTAATTCAAATATTGTCAATTTATATTTTTCAGTGTCGTAGTAATATTTTATAGATGTCATGATTAATGTTCATTCTCCGTATAATTTAAATGCTTTACTACATGTCATACCAATACTACTATACCATGTGTTATTATGTTGTTTGATACGTATTTGTAATTTACACTTGATGAGATACATGTATATATGTATAAGTCAATAATAAACTTACTTACTTACTTACTATAATCTACTAAGCGACTAACTATTTTTAACAAGCATTTTTGAATAGGTTATGTAAAAATCTAAGTCAGTCGCTCACCCTATCATAAATACATAATCTGTGACTGGTTGTGTCTATAATACCATAAGTGACCGGTTAAGTAACCAGCTAAATGTATATAACTATGTAAGTATCTGACCAAGTAAGTGACAATGTATATAACTAGGTATACATAGTATGTATTCGACAAGTGATGGACCAATGTCAGTGACTGGCTAATTGATTATAACAAGGTAAGTGGCCTGCTAATTGTATGTTAATTAGTGTATATAACTTGGTAAGTGACCAGCTAATTGTATGTTAGTTGGTGTATATAACTTGTGTAGTGACTGGATAGTTGTGTGTTAGTGTATACAACTTGTGTAGTGACTGGCTAATTGTATGTTAATTAGTGTATATAACTTGGTGACAGGCTAATTGTATGTAAATTATTGTATATATCTTGGTAAGTGACTGGTTAATTGTATGTTAATTAGTGTCTATAACTTGTGTTGTGACTGGTAAACTGTATGTTAATTAGTGTATATTACTTGGTAAGTGACTGGTTAATTGTATGTTAATTAGTGTACATAACTTGGTGAGTGACTGGTTAATTGTATGTTAATTAGTGTATATAACTTGGTAAGTGACTGGTTAATTGTATGTTTGTTTATATAACTTGGTAAGTGACTGGATAATTGCATGTTAATTGGTGTATATAACTTGTGTAGTGACTGGCTAATTGTATGTTAATTAGTGTATATAATTTGGTAAGTGATTGATTTATTGTTTGTTAATTAGTGTATATAACTTGTGTTGTGACTGGTAAATTGTATGTTAATTGTTGAATATAACTTGGTAAGTGATTAGCTAGTTGTATGTTACTTAGTGTATATAACTTGGTATGTGACTGACTGGCTTATTGTTTGTTGCTTAATGTAATGTGTGGGGCAATTTTAGTAAACTGTCAAAGCTAAATAATTACACGGTCAATGAATGTGATTATTTTTAGCTTCTTACCACAGTTATTTTTTTTACCATTATATAATGTTTTGTAATCATTGTTAAATACATAATTGTACGTTTGTTCACTGGTATAACATAGTATCATATAATCATAGTACAGATTACCAAAGTAATTGTACGGTACTACCTTGCCGAATGTAAAAATAAATGCAAGCATTGACCATGAAATTATGCAGCTTTGACAGTTTAATAAAATCGCACAATATCAACTTTTAACTATTGACAAATAATGATCGGAAACAACTGACCAAACGCCGATGAAATGCAACAATGATCCTGCTTTTATGAGGATCCATTAGCTGACACAAATTCTAGTTTAAGAACATGTGTATGTAATTATAATTGAAAAATATGTGAAGTAACACTTATAGAATCTAAGCTAAGACATGTCTTTTAAACTATACTTGAGACTTGTGTACATACCTTCAGGTAACCATCAGATCAATACAGGAGCATCATGGGAAAACAATACCACCACAGCTTTCTACAGATCATACATCCAGTTAATGAGTAATTTATTAGTTCTCTGCACCATGCTATAAAAAGAACAATTTCGGTGTTAATTAAATGATCATTAACTAGACAAAATATGAAAATATGTAAGTTGGAATATCTCTTCACAAAAGTACTTAACAAAGTATAAACAGACAAAACTAAATTAGTAAAGGACCTGGCTAAATACAATCAAACATGTGTAAGGGGGTAGACCCTGAATAAAGGCCATCCTCTGAATATAGGCTATTCTTTAAAGAACTGCCATTAAATATCTAGAACAAATGACCTTCAAATAAAGATCACCTGTCAATAAAGGCCACATATTCTCTTACCTAAGTATGGCCACTGGTTTGGTTGAATATAAGTGCCTGACTAAGTATGTAACTGACTATGTATGTATGTGACTGGCAAAGTATATAAGTGCCTGATTAAATATGCAAGTATTTGCCTTAGTATTAAGTTCCTGACTTAGTATATAACTGATTAACTAAATATGTAAGTTTGACTGAATATGTAAGTTATTACTTAGTATGTAAGTATTTGAATAAGTATGCAGTGTCTGACGTAGTATGAAACTGACTAAGTATGTAAATTTAAACTTTATTAGAAATCGTTTTGACATAGATCCTGACCATGTTTATATAGCGAGAGCACACAGACTTGGACAGCGAGATCCACGGAAACAATTTCAAAGGAGACCGATCATAGCAAATGTTCGAGACTATGGAGTCATTGAACAAATTATGAGCAATGTAAGAAGGCTACGTGGTACAAACTTTTCCATTGATTATGACTATCCGAAGGAAATACAAGAAGCTCGTTCACGTCTTTGGTCGTTATTTAAGTCACTAAAACATAAAAACCCAAGGTCAAGGTGTAAATCGTATATCCGGCGAAAATCATAAAAGATGGGCCACTTATACGAGACGAACTACCAGAATGGGGCCGATATGTTGGTGTTAACAGGTTGACTCAACTTAATCAGTTAGAAATTGTTAAAACTCATACTGTTGAAAATTCACCAGAAATTGTCGAAAATACCTGCAATAATCAAAGTATGAATGCGGTAATTGCTCAAATGGAAGTTGTTAGTCACTCCGGTATGACAAAACAACCAATGATTAGTCCTGCATCTTTTGTGCCACCAATTAACTCGAACATAAATCTCACTCAGTTACAGGATGATATATCAACAGTCAGCGCAGATAGTGTCAATACATTTAGAAAACCACAATCAAGTAAAAATATGAGTGCCAACGTGAGTGCCAATAGTATGCAATCGGAGGAAACTAGTGTGAAATCATTACTGTGTGATTCTACTAATCCAACCATAGAACCAGTGAATGATAGTGCACATGCATCTCAATCAGTGGCTAGATCTCAAAAACGATCTCAATCTGCAGCGCCTTATAGGAGAAAAAGTGTAAGTAAGACACGTAGTGTCAGTCCACAGATTTTACCAGAACCCAAACAAGGAAATGTAAACAGTGGTGATCATGAGTCAACAAATACTGGGATTTCCAATGCAACGTCAGGTAAATCTATTAATAGCCCATCATTAACTGATGGACAATGTAATGATAATGGATGTAAATAGGGACAAGACGGGAAGGTCGATGTGCACTGTTAAATGTCCAAGGTTTAATAAGCAGACGTACAAATAAATTACTAAATAAATAACTAAATCTTTTAAACGCACTTTATCTACTGATGCTGTATGTTCTGAATCTAATGATAAACATCAACCTTCGTTTGATGAAGAATGCATGATGAAAAGACAAGAATTTTATGCTAAGCTGAATGTTTTTAGAATATGTAATAGTGATTTTAATCGTTTGAATATGGCCAATGCTCGTACAAACTTTAAATCTTGTATCCGTAAAAAGAAATACGAGTATGATAAATTACAGACATCTAAACTTATGGCTGCCAGGTATAAAAATGTTAAGTTGCATTGGACCATGTTAATGACCAAGAAATGAAAGAACTTGTAATTATTGCAACTCTAGACTTATAGAAAATGAATACCACTTTTTATTAATTTGCCCAAAATACTCCCTGCTCAGAAAAAAATATATCAAAAAATACTATTACACTTGGCCGACAATACAGAAATTTTATAACCTAATGAATACAACCGCAAAACATACTCTAATAAATTTATCTAAATATATATACTATGCTAATCTTGCACGAATAAGTAACAACTAGTTATGTATTGCTTTTCAATGTTTAAGTACTGTATACATATACACATACCTTTTTTAAGATCACATATAGTTTACCTAATTCCAAATGTCATGATTGTGCTCTTCGAGCAAACAGTGTTTATCTGTGTTTTTGTCATCTTATATTTATGTATTTGCTGTAAAACATGTATTTGTTTTGATGCAATAAAATATTTGTAGTTGTAGTAGTTAAAGCAGTGTGCAAATGTTAAACAAACAAATATACCTTTGAGCGATTTTGAACGATATTTCAAAAGTGTAATTAATCCTAATGATCCATTTTTTACTCCGGATTACGACATACTGCATTTCACACGTTATTAAAAATTTGGCTACATAATGTCATTTAAGGTTAAGTAATCGTCAACATTTACCAAAAATATCCACCAGTAAATGTTTTGTAAACGCTCCAACACCATACTTATAAACACCTACATTTTTGGTAAAAAACAACACATTTGCTTATGCTTCAATAATTTGGATAAGAATAAACTAAACTCATAAATTTACTAGTTTATTATTACTAAATTGCTATCGCTACTTATCAAATTACTATTTCTTAGCTCAATTAAGTCGTCATCTCATGACAGTGCTTTCAATCACAACCAATTTTAAATTTCCGGGGTGCTTAACTTATTTCCAGGTGTATATTTGAAGTTGGATATTTTCCCGCTACTTGGTCGGAGGGGTTCGTTGTACCACTACATAAAAAGGGGAGTTTAAACGAAGTAAATAATTTTAGGGGTATCACGTTATTAAGTACTTTAGGAAAGCTATTTACAAGGGTTTTAAACAATAGATTAACTAATTGGGCTGAAAAATACAATGTATACATAGAAGCGCAAGCAGGCTTTATGTCAAATTTAGGCACAGTTGATAATATTTCTGTTTTGCATGGAATCATAAGTCATGTTTTGAATAATGGTAAACAACTGTTTTGTGCGTTTATAGACTTTACTAAGGCCTTTGCTTATATTACGAGAGATAATTTATGGACAAAACTAATCAAACTTGGAGTCAGGGGTAATATGTTAAATATTATGAAATCTATGTATTCAGCGGTTAAATCTAGGGTTAAATTACATAATCAATTAAGTGAAAGTTTTGATTGTATCCTTGGAGTAAGACAAGGAGAAAGCATCTCACCTTTTTTATTTTCAATGTTTTTAAATGATATAGAAGATATTTTTATACACAAGGGTCTCGCTGGCATTGATGTTGATACCTTCAGCTTGATGTTTTCAGCTCGGTTGGATCTTTTTCAAATGCTCAAAATGTTTTGTCTGGTCAAGCTTTAAAAGGTATTTTCAAAATGAACAAACATTTGTACAAATTCACGGATTTATCAGTAAGACATAGATTAGAACTCTTCGATAAGTTAATATCGCCTATTCTTAATTATGCTAGTCAGGTATGGGGGTTTATACAAGGGAGTTCGATCGAGCGTGTTCATTTACAATTGTGTAAAAGATTACTTGGTGTCAAAAGAAATACAACAGAAAAGTATATAACATGTTGAAATAGGACATGGAATTGCATCCTAATAAACAAAATTGGTGTTCCCTATTAAAAGATTTGTTATGTAATATTGGTTTATATGATGCTAGGTACTTCCAAGACATTGGTAATGTTAATATATTTTTATCTCTAATTAAACAAAGAATAACTGATCAATTCGTGCAAAACAGGCGGAGTAGATTAAATGATTCAAGTAGAGCATCAATTTATAAAAACATAGCTGATTTTAAGTTTCAATAATATTTAGATATTTTAAACATACATAAATTTCGATTTAACTTTTCTAAACTTAGGATGTCATCTCATAGACTACATATTGAATCAGGCAGGTGGAATACACCAAGAGCAACTCCCGTAAGTGATAGAATTTGTGTAAATTGTAACATTTTAGAAGATGAGTATCATTTTTTGTTTGAGTGTGCGTTATATTCTGAACTAAGAAACAGTTATATTCCTTTGTATTATAGAACAAATCCTAGCATGTTTAAATTAATTGAATTGTTCAATAATGAAAATAGAAACTTATTAAGAAAATTAAGTATCTATATCCAAAAGGCATTTTATATAAGAAATAACGTAAGATACGCATAACAAGTAGTATCCATAAATACTTAATTATCGTTTTGTATTGTTGTAAACATAACTTTGTGTATACATTAGTTAAACTTTTCATAGTTATAGTGAGGTAAAATATGTATAGGGTATGCACAATCTGTCATAATTATGTTATTAGTACATTGTTTTGTACTGTTAATTTTACTACTTTATACTACTAGTATGATAGATATTTGAGGTAAGATTTATGTATGAATTATGTACGCTTGTAAATACACGTATATTAACCTGTATGTTGAATATACATTAGTTGGAATCCTTATACTTAATGATTTCAATTTATTCATCAAGTGTATGCCCAATTTGCTATAATATGTTATTGGAAATGTTTACTTTACATTGTTTTTGTTGTATGCATATTTGTGCATATATGTGTATATTACCATTGTGTATACATTAGTTAAAATGTTCATACTTATTGATGTCAACTTATTTGTGAGGGGTATGTACAATTTGAAATAATATGTTAATGGTAATAGTGTTTATTTTACACTGTGTTTGTTGTATACATGTTTGTGTGTACATGTACATTAATCTATACATTGTGTAAACATGTGTTGAATTGTTCATACTTATGTTTTCAACTATTAATAATCAAGGGTATGTACACTTTTATAGTCATAATACGTTGTTGGTAATGTTTATTTTACTACTTTCTGCTATGATGGATATTTGAGTTAAATTTTTGTATGGATTATGTCTATTGTATTCATATTTGTATATACGTATGTATTAATCTGTACGCAGTTTGTACATGGGATACACACTGAGTTTCTCTATGCATTTCGTTTCGGTCTAGGGTTACCACAATGGTGTTCTTATTGTACGTTCTTTTGAGGTTGTGCTTATGTGTTGTGAGAATTACTGTATGCATTTATATATGTATATGTTCATTTTATGATTGCAAATGTATATATTAATGTCAATCTGTCACACTGTAAATATTTGCCGCATGGGTCAAAGACCTTCCGGTACTTAATGAAATAAACTTTGAAACTTTGAAACTTTGTAAATGTCTGGCTATGTATGTAAGTGCCTGAATATGCATGTAAGTGTTTGCCTTAGTAGGCCTATGTAAGTGCCTAAGTATACTCGTATATCTAATTAACTAAGTATGTATGACTTATGACAAGTATCTAAGTATCTGATTCTGAATACGTATGTCTGACTTAGTATGTAACTGACTAAGTATATAAGTGCCTGACTTATTATCTAAGTATCTGAATAGTTATGTAAGTGCCTGACTTAGTATCTAAGTATCTGAATGATTATGTAAGTGCCTGGCTTAATATCTAAGTGTCTGAATAATTATGTAAGTGCTTGGCTTAGTATCTAAGTATCTGAATAGTTATGTAAGTGTCTGGCTTAGTATCTAAGTATTTGCATATTTATGTAAGTGCCTGGCTAAGTATCTAAGTATCTGAATAAGTATGTAAGTGTCTGATGTAGTATTTAAGTACCTGAATCAGTATGCAATTGTCTGATGTAGCATTTAAGTATCTGAATAAGTATGTAAGTGTCTGACGTAGTATTTAAGTATCTGAATCAGTATGTAAGTGTCTGATGTAGTATTTAAGTATCTGGATCAGTATGTAAGTGTCTGATGTAGCATTTAAGTATCTGAATAAGTATATAAGTGTCTGACGTAGTATTTAAGTATCTGAATCAGTATACAAGTGTCTGACGTAGTATTTAAGTATCTGAATCAGTATACAAGTGTCTGATGTAGCATTTAAGTATCTGAATAAGTATATAAGTGTCTGATGTAGCATTTAAGTATCTGAATAAGTATGTAAGTGTCTGACGTAGCATTCAAGTATCTGAATAAGTATATAAGTGTCTGGTTTAGTATTTAAGTATATGAATAAGTATGTAAGTGTCTGACGTAGTATCTGAATCAGTATGTATGTGTCTGCCTTAGTATTTAAGTGTCTGACCAATATACCATTATAAGATAATCCATTGACTTTACATTATTTCACTGTATGCATTGTAGCAAAATTCTACATTTATTTCAATATATTAAAGACATAATTTGGATAATATGTTATGTTGTAAATCATTTATTTACTCATATTTTTGTTCATTACAGTAGATTGTTACGTTGTTATGTAGTAGATATGAATTATGAAATTAAATGTAAGGTATGATGGTGGGATGACCCCGAACCCCTCATACTTATTATGGGGTGAAATAAACGGGGTTACCCAGATGGGGCCTCAAAAAATCAAATAAGTATATATTAAGTGCCTGGCTTAGTATTTAGGAATCTGAATAAGTAGGTAAACGACTGGGACAGGGTTACAATTTTCCTTTTTTCTGCAACATAGTACATTTGTAGTTCCAAACATCATATAAAATCAAAGTACTGAAAGTACTGTTGGAACTTTTTTCCATACGAAGCAAAAACAAAAAAGAGAAATGTGTACCCACATCATTCGTGCGCATGCAAATATTTTTAACATTTCATACACATACGGACCGAATTTTTATTCATATTGTAATGCAGGTCATATGCATGTATGTGAAGGACATACGCTAGCTCTTTACTAGTCCCTTTGCTAAAATTGTAAAATGAAAAAAGAATATTGGAAAGCTTAATGTTTAGCACATTAATTGAAGACAATTTAATTGCATTAAAACTCTTTATTGTACACACACTAGTGAACAACACATCAGTAACAGTAAATACCAACATCGATTCTTCTGACTTTTAACACAACAGAACACATCGATCGTCGCATTGAACACAATCAGGGTCACTCAAATTAAACAGACCTAGACACAATAGAGTATGGCTTATAGTTAACCCGGTGTTGCACGAGATTCAGACGTAGTCATGTAATTCTAAGTAATCTTGCATAAAAATAACTCTTTAACTATCATTTTTAAATGCACATTTACCAGTATAATTTACGTTCGTATTTAGCTACTCGAATGTATGGTATTTTCTAACAGACTATGTAACACACATACTGAGTGTGAAACGAATTAAAGAAGAATGTAAGTATCTGGCTAAGGATGTAAGTTCCTGACAAGGTATGCAGATCTCCAAAAATGCTCCATTATGTATGTAACGGACAAACAAAGTATGTAACATCCTGGGGTGACTAACTCGAAGCTATCGTAAAGCTTACGGCTCTCGTAGCACGGTAGTAAGGAGGTAGTATCGACTTTCGTGGCTAACTCGACGATGTTGTAAGATACGACGTCCTCGTAAAATTGACAAATATTTACGAGAAAAACATTTAGTTGATATTAAAGAGGGTCGTAAGTATTAATGTATCGACATTTGGACTTCTCTTTGATTCGGAGGTAAATAATTTATCATCTTTTTTAGAAAATGCTTTTACACAACTTGTACTTTTATGTAAGGGTAAATAAATAAAATAAATGAGTCTTCACCGATTGTAACATACACTAATGAAGGTTGAAATACATTCTACAGTTGTTTTGTGTTTAATATTATGCTGGCGTTACACGTATTAAAACAAATAGAAAACATAAAATTCGATTAAAGCATAACAATCAATACTGATTAAAATGTTTATCCATTTCTAAGTATGTTGTTAATTTCAACATGCGTTGCTTAAGAAACAACTATATAAATAGTTAATAGATCTTAGCAATTTGGCTTGAATTCCACTATTTTATGTATTCATAGCTAGATACAATCACAGACACTTGTTTAGAAAAACTTGATTACCCCACCCACCACGTTCGCTCTTATGACTACCAATACATATAAATAACCAGAAGATAACAAGCTCTAAACGTACGAAAGAAGAACATATTTTTAGGGTTTTTCAAACAAATATTGCACTTGCGTCATAATTTCTGGCTTCTATGCACAATTAGATCTTTTTTATTCTAACGACACCGCTTTCACACCAAAACTTGCACATACAAGTGTAAATTCCGACGATTTCCAACTAATTTAGTATCCGGGGCTGCTGCGATCGAGAAAATGCTATATTTAGACATTTTAAAGCGTTTCCGCCTGGCCTTGTGTCACGTAAATGGTCAATATCTACACAGAGTTGTCTTTCCTGTCCAATGTACATACACATCAGTTTGGTACCCAAACAGAATTTCAGTTTGGGACAGTCTTTTGTGCAAAATGTGGAATTCAAAGCATAGTGCGTCTTGGTATTTTATAAAATTCTTTATACCTTATCAAATTTAAATACATGTACATGTAAATATTTATTACGAGTTATATTAGTAATAAAATTAAACAGGTTGGTGTCATATAAACATTGTTTTGTTCGTGTTTTATTTAAAGATAAAAAAAACACTTTAATTCAGAATTTAGTGTTTTACCATCGATTAATTTCACTTAGCAAGGGGATATGTTAATAATAAGGTTCCACTATAAAGTCTGTCATCGCTGGTGTGACAATCATCTTTTATTGTCATTGATTGCAATTAATTTTATTTTTGCAGTTATTCCCTTTCATATGTTCATATTGTGGTTGAAAATTGATAAATGTTTGTTTGGTTTTGATAATGATGTTTTGCCATGTGTTTGTTACAATGTACCCTCAGGTAGTAGTCGAGATGTGTTTTTAGAACAAAATATTTTCGATAGTTTATCTGATGATATTGTGTACTTAAATAATTTATATCACGGGAAATGTCAATTTTTGATTACTGGAGATTTCAATAGTAGAGTTGGTAAATTAGGTGACTTTATTCAAGATGATTACATGCATGACATTTTACCTGATGATTACATTAGTGATAAAATATTGCACCGAATCACGCAAGATTTGTCTGTGAATGATCATGGAAGAAATTTAATTGATTTTTGTAAAACAACTGGCATAAGAATAATGAATGGCAGAGTCGGTCATCCTGACAATTCTGGAAGTTTTACATGTGTTAAGAGTTCGGGTTGCAGCGTTGTTGATTACGTTTTATGTAAACCTGATCTCATTCCGTATTTTAATTCATTTTATGTTCATGAACCTAATATTATATCTGAGCATTGTGTCATCACATTCTCTATAAAAACCATTTGTAACAATGAATGTAACCAAAATTTGAATGATGTTTCTCACGAATCCTTAAATTTCACGTACAAATGGGACAGTAGTAAACATGGTGAATATCTTAGATGTATTAATGATGATTAATTTCAAACAGAAATGAATGTTTTAGCAGAGCAACTTGATAACAAGAGCTCTGCGGTCGGAGACATATGCCCCCCAAACAGGGCCTTGACACAGAGTTATCGCTCAAACGATTTTCACACTCCATGACACAGTGACCTTTGACCTAGTGACCCCAATTTCAAAAGGGGTCATCTACTGTCCAAGGCCAATGCACCTGCAAAGTATCAGGCCCGTCAGTCAATCCGTTGACGAGTTATCGATGGGAAAGTTTTTCACACTCCATGTCACAGTGGCCTTGACCTTTGACATAGTGACCCCAATTTCAATAGGGGTCACCTAGTGTCCGAGGCCAATGCACCTGTGAAGTATAAGGCCAATCAGTCAATCCGTTGAAGAGTTATCGATCGGAAACGATTTTCACACTCCATGTCACAGTGACCTTGACCTTTGACCTAGTGACCCCAATTTCAATAGGGGTCACCTAATGTCCAAGGCCAATGCACTTGCAAAATATCAGGCCCATCAGTCAATCCGTTGACGAGTTATCGATCGGAAACGATTTTCACACTCAATGTCACAGTGACCTTGACCTTTGACCTAGTGACCCCAATTTCAATAGGGTTCAACTACTGTCTAAGGCCAATGCACCTGCGAAGTATCAGACCCGTCGGTCAATCCGTTGACCAGTTATCGATCGGAAACGATTTTCACACTCAATGTCACAGTGACCTTGACCTTTGACCTAGTAATCCCAATTTCAATAGGGGTCATTTACTGTCAAATGCCAATGTACCTGCGAAGTATCAGGCCCATTGGTCAATCCGTTGACGAGTAATCGATCGGAAACGATTTTCACACTCAATGTCACAGTGACCTTGACCTTTGACCTAGTTACCCCAATTTCAATAGGGGTCATCTACTGTCCTGGGCCAATGTACCTGCGAAGTATCAGGCCCATCGGTCAATCCGTTGACGAGTTATCCATCGAAAACTAACTGGTCTACCGACAGACAGACAGACAGACAGACAGACAGACAGACAGACCGACCGACCGACCGACCGACAGGCTAGCAAAATAATATACCCCCTCTTCTTCGAAGGGGGGCATAATAATTATGATACAATCGATGAAATTGAAAACAACTTGTCAAATTTCTATCATTTATTAGAAGATGTACTAGTATGTAATCCGTTATTCAAACGTAAATGTAATAGTAATACCAATTATACCACTAACAAAAAGCCGTGGTTTGATGACGAATGTTATGAATACAGAACACGTTTTTATGATCAACTGAATAAATATAGGAGCGAAAACAATGAGACAAATAGAAAACTAATGACGAATTCTAGAACTCAGTACAAGAAAATAATTAGAACAAAAAAAGCGGATTACGATAAAATTCAGACAAACAAATTAGAGTCAGTAAGATTTAAAAACGCTAAATTGGAAAATGTTAAAGAATATGAATACCAATGATGACTCATCAAAAATAACAACATCATATTTCTTCAACTATTTTAAAGCTATAAACGATCCTGAGTCTGTATTCTTTCAACCAGATGAAGACATCATGCACTTTAATGATAGGTTTTTAAATGATGAATTACAGGTCATGTTTGAAGAATTAGATTGTTCTATATCGTAGTGTTAAAAGCCTGTAAACAGCTGAATCTAAACCGTTCAAGCGGACCAGGTCACGTTTTGAACGAATTTTTTAAATACGGAATGGACAGTTTGTCTTCATATCTAGTTAAACTGTTCAATAAAATATTTGATACTGGTCATTTACCGTCAAAATGGACAGAGGGATAATAAATCCCATTACATAAAAAAGGTGATATTAACCAACCAGAAAATTATCGCGGTATAACATTATTAAGCACTTTCGGTAAATTATTCACGAGGGTTTTAAATAATCGTTTGGATAAATGGGCCGAAGATTACTTAGTATACGTAGAAGCACAGTCGGGTTTTAGGAAAAATATGGGTACTACAGATAATCTTTTTATTTTACATGGTCTTATTACTCATATATTGAATGAAAGAAAAAAGTTATTTGTTTGTTTTGTTGATTTTACGAAAGCATTTGATTACCTTGTCAGGGAAAATATTTTTTATAAACTCATTCAATACGGGGTCAGGGGTAAAATGCTTAATATTATTAAATCATTATATAGTCATGTCAAATACAAAGTAAAACACAAAAACAATATAAGTGATACTTTCGAATGTTTTCTTGGTGTTAGACAAGGAGATTGCTTGCTCCTTTTATTTTTTCGATGTATGTAAACGACCTAGAAGAATATATGATTTTAAATGGTTTTGAGGGTATTGATATTGGGATGTTAAAAATATTCTTATTACTCTACGCTGATGACATTATCATATTTGCTGAATCTAGTGAAGAACTTCAAAATGGTTTAAATACTCTTAACAGTTATTGTAATAGATGAAAATTAATAGTAAATGTACAAAAAACTAAGGTAATGATATTTAAGAAAGGTTATTCGTCTAATCAAAACTATAACTTTACTTATTGTGGAAAAACACTCGAAATAGTTATAAAGTTTACATATCTTGGTATTGTTTTTACTACGAACGGGTCATTTACAAAAACTTTCGAAACTTTAAGCGGCCAAGCAATGAAGGCAATTTATAAAATGAAATGTTACTTGTCAAAATTTACTGAACATTCCATTAGCCACAGACTCGATCTCTTTGATAAATTAGTTACTCCAATTTTAAATTACGGTGCAGAAATTTGGTTTTTTTTTTACGCAAAATTAATTGAAAAAGTTCACCTTAAATTCTGTAAACAACTCCTAGGATGTAGAACTCAAACCCAAAACAACTTTATATACGGTGAATTGGGAAGGTTGCCTCTTAAATTTAATAGGTTAACACAAGTAATTCGATATTGGTTGAAAATAGTAAACAATTCACAAAATGAGTACAGAAAATCTGTATATGATATGATGTTAAATGATTTTAATTCACATCCAAATAAAATTAATTGGATAGTTAATGTTAAACAAATTCTAGAAACATTATGTTTTAACGATGCATGTTTTTTTTCAAGGTGTAGGAAACGTCTCCCAATTTTCAAGAATTTTTCAATAACGCATTAAAGACAATATTATTCAAACATGGAATGGCGAACTTATAGATTCTTCAAGGGCATGCACCTATAGACTATTTTCAAATTTTGAGTTTAAAACATATTTAGATTGTGTTAAAATTAGAAAATATTGAATAGCTTTATGCAGAATAAGAACTTCGAGTCATAGATTAGAAATCGAATTAGACAGATGTACAAAACTAGTTCAAAACACCAAGATCAGAAAGAAAATGTCAATTATGTAACACCCTTGAAGACGAATTCCACTTTATATTAGAATGTCCTCTATACTATGATATTAGAAAAGAACACATCAAACAATATTACTGGAAAATAACTAATATTTTAAAATTCACTGAACTTATGTCTTCTGAAAACCGCGGAATCATATTAAATCTATCCAAATATATTTACAAAAGCTTGAAACGTAGAGATAACGAATACTACATTAGGTAGCTCTTTCTCCCTATCAACTGTCGAACATATTTCCTTCTCCTTTTTTCATAGTTTTGTTTTCAAAATTTATTATTATTATTGTTGTTGTCAGTCTCTATATTATAATTAACATTGATATTATTACGATTAAGAAATTATTCTTACATCAGTTTGATATGATAACGATAGGAAGCTTAATATATTTCAATTATGTTAAAGACATAATATAACAACATATACGTACATTTATTTGTAAAAACTTATGCATTCGTGTTTTATAGAACTACATAATTATATATCACTGGAAATGTTAGTTTTATTGTATTTGGAAAATGTAAAATGTTGGACATGCTGTCTTATCTTCAAATAAAATCTATCTGTTCTTTTTGTTTCTCAATTATTGCTAAAAGGTTTGTACTAAAACTATCGGTTTAAATAAATTATCTTAACAGTATATGCATTACATTTAAATCATTAGTTGTTAATAAAGTGAGTCTATATAACCTTTTTAAAGTGTCTGGATAAATTTACTGTTATATATTGTTAGTGTGTGTGACAATGAGTCATTTGTGGAATTTCCGAATCAGTGTTGTATTATTCAGTGTAACAATGTCTTATTCTAGTTTAGAGTAGAGAAACTGTGCGTCCCAGACAGCACAGTGTTTCCTGCGGTACCTGTGATATGTGGCAACACAGATCATGCAACACCGATAATTAAGTTTTTGCTTTTTTTTTGTTCGGTGTATATATTTTTAATAAACATCATGTCTATATTTACTACTTAAATTATTGATGCTAACTATAATGGCTAAATATAATGGCTCACTTTATAGCCATGTATAACAAAAGGAGAAAAATACTTACAAATGTATATATTAAAGTCCAAAACCCAATATGTCTAGGTAATATCAGCCCCTACACTGCGTTATCGTAGTTACGAAATGCAGGGAACCAGACAAACCGCGATACGCCCTACTAGTCTAATTGTCGCCTGTTTACCGTTTCCGTGACAAATGTTCGATCGCAACAGCCCCCACAGTACAAAACGTGAAAAAGTTGAAATTCTACGATATTCAGTTTAGTAGACAGAGGAAAGCGTGTCAGTTAATAAAGAAAAGCAGTTTTAGATAAGCAAACCTGGATTCCAATGTAAGTTTAGCTTTCGTTTGTTTGAAAAACCCAAAAAATATGTTCTACTTTCGTTTGGACGTTGCTATCTTCTAGTATTTATATGAGTTTGTAGTCATAAGAGCGAACGTGGTGGGTGGGGTAATTTTTTCTAAACAAGTGTCTGTGGATACAATATCCAGAAGTATTCATTTAGTGTCAGTGGAAATGTGTTGCATTCACAATGAGCATGTATTACTCCCGATGACCAGACACCATCTAAGAATATTCACCAAATAAGAATATCAACATCATTTATGCCACTGCAATATTACATAATATCTGCGTGAGTCGAGTAATATCATTACAGGCTGATGGCGACTATGTAGTCGATAATGATGATGTTGAAGATGATGATGACAATGACTCGGTTGACAGAGAAAATGTTGATACAAAGGTTAATGATGAATCGCATGTGTGTGACTGGTGCACCATGGAGCATGTTATACGACAAGCATTTAGCTAAGCTTTTGTTCAGATATACACGTAGTAAATGTAACTTACACTTCTTGGGAATTAAAATTTTGTGTTAGTTTATCGATTGAAATAGTAAATGCTTATTTTTGTCAGATATGTAAAAATGTGAATGAATTTTTGTGAGTGTATGCATTTTATTTTAAATACCCTTAATTCAGGTTTGAGGCTTTCAAACATTTGTTCAGAAATTGACAAATATGACAGATCTTAAATTAATCAAAAACTATTCTTTCTTCCAATATTTATGATATAATTTGTAAAGTTTCTTGAAAGTATTGTAAAAATAAAGTTGAATTAAATAAATAGGTGGTCGTCTGAACAAAGTCTCAGAAGTAGGGTAACGAAGACTTTAAATTATGTTGTTATAAGATAACTATGCAATTTTAATAATAACAAATTAAAGTCACGGGTTTTAACAAAATCGGTTTTCATTACTAATAATTATATCTGATACCATTTCGCAGAATAAATATTTTTGAGATATATAGTGAATATTTCACGATAAAATAACATTACAAAAAAAACACTTCCAATACAAAGGCAAACTAAATTAAAACGTGTAAAATACATATTACTAACGGTTACATTTTATGTTCCCCATGTTTAGACAAAATGTAAATTTTTTCCTGAAGACGAGGTCAATGTTAATTGACATCGAACCTTCGGCGAGCGGCTCCATTTTTAAACTAGAGGTTCACTATCAATTTCTCTTTATCTCTACACGTGTGTGTAAAGTACTTACGAGGTCGTAAATCACGAAAGTATTACGACTTCCTTCGTTTGAGTTAGCAAAATAATGTTGTAACGATCTCGTAAAAATCTTGTTTACAATATCGTAACCGCTACGACGTCGTAATGTTTGAGTTAGTCACCCCTGGAGAAGTGTTTAAGTAAGTTACCAGCCCAATCTATCGACTAAGAACAAGAATGTCATGTAGTGCACAATTATTAAATAAAATTTTACCTAAGTCTTGAATAGTCTTATATTGCTGACTGTCGCTCTTGCTCTAGTTGACATCGAACTGTGTTGATAGTTTATTGTCAAGAACGATTCGCACAATTCTCCCAATCATAGCATTATGCTTGAAGCGTACTGTGCTTACAACTTTAGCTGAAGACTGTTTCTTATTTCCATGTGACCTGTTACCACAAATTGATAAAATGTTATTGATTATGTTAAGTGAATGAAACCTCCAATATTACCATACCTAAACATTTTGTACAGATAGAAAATCATAGGAAAGCCTTGATATCAACATACCTCATTACACAGGTTTTTAACGATGTTTTAATGAACAAACAATGATTGTCATGTGAGCAATATAGGGCCATCTTGACCCTCTTGTTTATCTAAAGGCGGAGTGATGTAGTTTGAATTCAAGAAAATATTGAATATTTACAAGAAGTCCATGTTTAGGTCAACTGTCATACAAACAGGTTAATTCTCTGGAGTGACCCTATTCGTAAATAACTTACAAATATAATAATAATAAGGTGAATCTAATCCTAAATATCGTACAATTATAATAAGTAACTCTACATTCATAAAAGAACATTATATTATAATAATGATAATAATGCTACACTTGTTAATCACTTACACATATGGTATAACAAAGTGACCATTTTCGTAAATAACTCACAAAATATAATATTATGCAACATGCACTAACCGACTTAATAGCACTTAAATAAGAATTACCTCTCTCAAATCTCTCACATAATGGCGACCTGAAAATTCTGTCATCGTGAACGAGTCAGGCAATGCAGCGTAACAGCTTGTGGTCATGAATATATGGTCACAACACAGATCTGTGAATAAATTTAAGCACTAAATAGTAGTAGCATTTCTTACTGTACATGTATACAGTACAACCTCTCCAGAGCGGCCCTTTCTTGAGCAACAACCTCTCTTCAACGATTGCACGATTTAACTAATAGTTTAACATCTCTTGAGCAAAAACCTCTCAACAACAACCTAATTTTGCTACTCCAAAAGGGTATTGCCTTGGACAAGTTGCACTATATATGAGAATGTCATGTTTGTTGTAACACAGTGTTGTTATTAATAACTAAGTCACACATTATCATTCACCGTGAATCATTGTCACACAAAATTCCTAGGAGTACTAGTAAGTGTTTGTATTAAAATAGAACATTCTAATAAATAGTTCCCACTTCTACAATATTTACCTCCCTTGGCGGCCATCTTGCTTGGCAAATTTCTTATGCGCTTAATAGAAACAATCTGAAAATTGGTTTCCATTCGTACGTTCATTGGTCATCAGGTGGGGTAGAACTCACATATATTTAGAACGTTTAACCACCAGACTAAAGGGAATTATTTCATTTAAATAATGATAATTATTCATGAATATACAGAAAAAATAATTCTTGCTGTACCGTCAAAATAAGCAGAAAGAACAATGTTTGTACACCCCACAACAACGTACGTGTTAACCCCTGGTGTTTTCAACAGCATTTCAGTTAAATACCAATGGGTCCCATTGTTACAAAAATGCAATACAAGATACAAAATTGTATTTATAGTCGGTTGGCATATTACAAAGTGACATTAGCTATGAACAGCTATTGACCGAAATAAACAGTTGAATCCGGCACTGCTTTACAACATGAGACATTTTATTGTACAGTATAATACTCATTAGAAAAACCAAGTGCACCGCCATACCTGTATGATATGTCACAATATATTGAAGCTAAGCCGTCGCGTAAAATAAAGCTAAATTATTACAATATGTTACAAAATAACAAGTTTACCTGTCCATGCAGTTGTCGCAACATTCCAAAACTGTCCACATCATGGAACAATTTCTCATCAGAAACATTCTGTTTTATCAAACACTGACAACTGCTGTCTTGTCCCGCCATCGTATAAATGACCAAATTTTATGAGTCACATGGTCACATTTTTATTCAAATCTAACACAAGTCTGTTTTACACAAATTGTAACTTCATGTTGTTTCTAAACCAACAAATGTTCGCAGGTGATACAAATAGTCACACGAGAAACTCGTGCGAATGGATTGAATATGCTACGGACGGTACAAACTTGTGTTTACAAGAGGCGTAAAACTGCTCGTAAATTATTGCTGGGGTTCAAAATAGCTTTTCGTCTCATTTCAGGGAGTAACAGCAGACTTTCTAGACGATGATTTAGCAACTATTTTACTATGGAAAGCCACAATACACCCCTATGTGTTGTTTGCATACTATTTACAGTCTTAAAGCATAACAAAAGCGTATTGTTTGGAAATACAATCATAAACCGCTATGTTTACTGCGCACTCTGACCAAATGATTTTGTTATTGTCCATTTTATAGTGGAGAAATCGACTTGTAAACAAACATGTGAAAGAATTTGGTCCTGCTCTGCTACGGGTAGACTAAGGTCCTGTTACGTGTGCGGCTACGTTTTCAAGTCAAGTCAAGTAAATTTTATTTTACAAGGTCGGTTAACAAACATGTAACACAAGCTCTAATAAGCTTTTAAATCCGACAACATACATGTTATAACAATTACATATCAAAAATCACAGATAAACAAATTAAACATCACATTTGGACTCATATTGTGCTAAGCACAGGCTAATAATACATAAGGCATTTTAGGCATAAACATTTGACTACTAATAAAATGCATATTTCAGATACGAAGAATAAAAGAAAGCGTTTCTAGCAGGCTATGCGCATATAAATAATATGAGTAACATTAAAAGCATACTACCAGTGTCAATCGAGTGGATGATAATGATCCTAAAAGTTTTAAAGAGGAAATTTAAGATCTGTTAACAAACATGGAGCAAGAGCTAACAGGTAAAACATACTAAGAAAGTGTAACATCTCATATCAGATATGAGATTTACGGATTGACACTGATTGTATATAGAAACTCTCAACTCTCAAATAGAACGGCAAGTAACTACATGTAGCAAATTAAACAGCACATGTGTAAAATTGTTCATAATTAAATCAACACAAAAGCATGACTAGGTAAAAAACAGCAATGTAAGAGCAACAATAGCATATCACATAAACTGCAGTTGACGTTAAAAGTTACAAACAAAGCAATATAAGCAAAAACACAGAAGAAATAAACATTCAACTAAGCACAAACATCAATAAAGCTTTATAATATAAGTCAGCATCTGGTGCAACACCGTGCAACTCCCAAATATTATTCATCCATACAGTCAAATCCACATGAGGAACAGGAGCATGTTTTACCCTCCCATTTCAGGATCAAATACTGAAAATTTGACTGTATGATGTACACGTTCTGAAAGAGTCTGGTAGGGAGTTCCATAATTTTGCAGCAGAAAACCTGAACGATTTCTTACCATACATCTCTGTTCTTGGTTGAGGTAAAACTGCAACATTGTTATATCTAAAATTATAAGACGAATTTCTTATGGTTATTAAATCATGTAAGTACACAGGACCTTGTTTACTGACAATTTTATACACTTCTAATGCAACCATTCTCATCCGTCTGACTTGTAGAGACGGTAGTCCTGATTTTAACAAAATTTATTTGTAATTGCTAGAGTAGTCAATGAAAACAAAGCGTAAAGCCCTTTCTTGATTTTTTTTCAATCTTATTGATATTTTAGCCCTAGTGAAATGCCAGACAAGTGGACGATAGTTAAAATTAGACATTATAAAAGAATGGTACATTGTCATTCTTCCTAGTTTGCAGAGATATCTACCTATTCTTTTCATTACATTTAATTGTCTTGATGCTTTCTTGCATGTGTTAGAAATGTGCCTATCAAAATTTAGCATAAAATCAAAAGTAACTCCTAAAAACTTAACCTCTTTATCACAGGTTATTGTAACATCACTAAAATTGGAAGAAAGGTTAAGACTGCTTGTTTTCTTTTCAACTGCTATTGCCTGAAAATTTTCAGGGTTTGCTTTCATATGATTAAATGAGAACCAGTTAATTAATTAACTACTTTGTTCTTCTAGAGTATGGACAAGATATTGAGGTGAGTCGCTGACATAAGATAATGTGTTGTCATCTGCATAATTGTACAGATTTCCCCTTGCTAATAAATTCAAAAATATCATTTATAAAAATATTAAAAAGAACAGGGCCTAAGATGGAACCTTGTGGAACACCCTTAAACAAGTCACTAAAACTACTAAAATTACTTCCAATTTTCACATATTGTTTCCTGTTTGAAAGATAACTACTAATAAGTGACAGAGCATTTCCAGATAAACCGTAATGTTTAAGTTAAAGTAAAAGCAAATCATGAGGTAAACAGTCAAAGGCCTTTGAGAGATCCATCAAAATAGCCGCAGTATACTTGTTATCGTCTAAGGCAAGTTTCCAGTCTTCTACAATATTCAGAAGAGCTGAATTACTTCCATACGTTGGACAAAAAGCACTCAAAAGAGGGTTAAAAATAGATTCAAAATGTTGTATTATTTGACTGTACATGTCTCTCTCAAAGATCTTTGACATAACAGGAAGAAGACTAACAGGTCTATATATAATTTCCTTTGTCTAAGGTACTATTTTTCTTATGAATGGGAACAACTTGAGCAGTTTTCATACTATCACGAAAAACACTGGATTCAAAAGATTTGTTAACTAGAGCTTTTAAAGGTTCACAGATGGCAAGATTTGCTTATTTCAACATTTTGACAGATATTTGATCATGAACTGTAACCTTTTGGTTCATTTTATGTACATGTTTTTAAACAAACAAACTGTCAACAGGTTTAAAATATAAAATACCAATATTTGTAGACATGTTATCAATTTTCTATAAGCTTTCATGTTGTTCATTAATTGGCTGAGAAAAGTTTTTTGTGTATGATATCACGATGGTTTCCTCCTGCGGATTTTTAATGTTTTGTTTATGTGTCAGGAGTGAAAATCGAAGCCGCCACTGACGACAACTTTCAGTATTTTTGTTTGATTGATTAAAATCGTACACGAATTGATGGATCTTACCAGAGAACGTGGTTGTAGTGTATTGAGTTTAATCTAATACAACATTGTGGTCTCTTGGCTTATCCGTTACCTGTCTGTATAGTATTGTACATGATTGATTAAATAGCCTCTGACACATCAACTTTCAAAATTGACAGTAACTCAAACAAAATATTGAAGTAAATACAAGTCAAAATGGATTGTGCCAGCATTCTAGTGTTAATTTATTGTTTATAAACTATCATTGCGTGATGTTGTTGAAAGCGCCTTCAAATAGAAGTTAGTGAGCATACATGGCCACACCAAAAGACATCGCATCTAGGATAAATCGACAGTTTCCAATGCCAGTGTATATTTGTCCCAGTCACTGATCAGAGACAGTATAGTGGCCCTGAACTACTTTTTAACTGAATGAAGCTATTTTCAATATATGTAGAAAATGTTGTTACCTCAAAGATTTATGAATGCAACTTTTGTGCGGATGAATACTGAATTATTATACTTGTTAGTTATACAGTTTTAATCCCGAAATATATATCCAACTTTTATCAAAACTGCAGTCAGCAATGTATACTTATACTGTAATACTGTATACAACAAGTGGTACTATTTTTCAATGCGGATGTAATAGGCGTCACATAATTGTAAGTGGAAAAAGTAGTGTGTAGCTATAGGAACTTCGCTCCAAATATGGTATGAGCCAGCCACGGTGCTATGAAATCAAACGCATCCACCTACAATCATTAAGCTCACTGTATGTTATGACTTTTAGAGTGTAGCTTTTCTTTGATAACTGTGGTTAATTGT
>OZ026836.1:32355194-32780926 GCA_964023205.1 Lutraria lutraria
AAAAATGAAATAAAATGTTAAGTATAAATTAATGTACTTTTGTATTTCAGGTAATTTGTCGTGTACAAGAATAATATACTTTTGTTTCTCTTATAAATCTAACCTTTCAAGTATCTTTTACAGTACATATGTATATCATTCCAATATGCATAGCTTTAATGTATTTTTAACCGTCATCTTTTGTTTCAAAATTCTAATTTAATCACCATTTTCCCTTTGATTTACACTTCTTAATTTGATTCAATTTCATGTCCCTTAAACTTTTCTGCAATGGTAGGTGTGTGAGGTAAGAGCAGTTGTCAACAGATGTGTTTTATTTCATTGTTTATAACTCTGTTTATTTTCATTATTTCTTTTGTATTCTTAGCTGTCTCTGAAAAGGCTAAATGTGTCAATCTTTTTTTTAAATGAAACAATTGTTGGATGAACTTATTATTGAAAAAACATCCATAAAAAGTCCGCTTTGTAAGTCCATTAGTATAGCGTTAGGCTTACGAACATGTGTTCGTGGTTGTAGCCCCAATAAATGGCGTAACGCCGTGATATGTTGTGATTGCGATCCCCCCCCCCCCCGAGGAGGGGTAGTGGGTGGAATATATGTGACGGTTTGGTTGAAGACCATTCGTCCTCTGATTACTCCTGTCCAGATCTTGGCAGTTAAAGAAAGATCATAAACTCTTCAGGTTTCTGTAAAAAATATCATATTTCATGTTGTTTTTCTGTTCCCTCCGTATTACTTGCGTATTGATCGAGTTTAAAAATGAAACATTGTAGGTTTCTTTAATTGACGTGTTCAAACTTATTGCTCCGGTCTCAGATGAGTATGTGCATGAGCATTAAGTAAGAAAATTATTAGTCCAGCTTTAGGCTATGAAAAAATCCTGTTCAGTGCTGTTTGACCAAACGAATTTGGACAGGGTGGAAAAACTGATTTCTTTTACCTAACTATAAACATATATTTCGTTTCATGCACATACGATTCAGTATTTCCGTTTATTGGATTTGACTGTTTTGAGTCGGTGCCAAAAATAATGTCCTTCAGACTCTTTAAAATCTGGTAGATAAGGGAGGTGATACATCCCTACCTGAAATATTCGTAATACTTGAAGTTATCTCCCTTTATACTGTAACACAAATTATTTTTGAAGTGCGGAGGTTGGTGTGTGATATTCATTATACTGTGGTTCTTTTATTTAAGCAAACTGTAGAAACATTATGGCATGATATTGTTTAGTATATAATGTTAACTAACGTATCAACGAAAACATCGACCTTGTGCACATGTCATTGGAAACTGATCGCTAGTAAAGCTTCCATAGCCGTCACTCGCTCGGTGAGCATGCATTTTCATGCGGACCAATGTAATTACGTTTTGTATACTAGTACCCGCCATGCAGTTATTAAACAAGTTCCCGTTCCCTGTTGCAGTGCAAGTCTATGTAAGTTCAGTTTCCATGAGTACTTTCAGTACTTTGATATAGTTTTCGCTGACTCAATTAGCATAAATATCATGAACGGTATATGCTATTTTCGTCTTTACGATATGTGTAAATTCAGAGAAAATGAACCCGACGAAAACAGTCATTACTAGTACATATGTATCTATTTTTGCATATTTCTTAATGATGAAATTTGTGAGGAAAAGAGATATCTAAATTTAGTGATAAATAGCACTGATTTAAAATGTGCCCTCGTGCGGGGTGAAGGGCACAAAACCTATGCCGTCTTAAAAAGCAAACATTTTATTGGTTCTATGATGGTACCAAACGTCTTGGTATAATCAGCTCTAACAATACCATGTATGTTTAACACATTTTACGAGAAAAGAATGCATGTAAATATTATACCTTTGGTATTGTTCCCGTGGGAAAGACGAACTGTTCGATTTATTTACAAGTTGTGCTCATTCGGTGGGTTTTGTGTTCTAAAACAACAATGAAGGTTTTTAAACGACGACCTTTATCACAGGGCGGCCTTTATTCGGAGGTGACAGCTATTGCATGTCTGTCTGTATTAACAGCATATTTCTTCTTGGTTTGTTCGTGTTGAATATTTATAACTATCAACATATTTCAATCATTACTTTGAGGAACTTGCACAAAATCTCAGGAACAGTTGCTGGAATCAAACATTTAAGTATGGAAATAAAGCTTAAAGGGGCATACCCTACAACTTTGTGCATCTAGAATCTAAGCAAAATGATGATAAATTAGAAGCTTGTAAAGAAAAAAAGCCGACAAAGAAAGTTTCAGCCAAAAATTCATCCAATTAAAAATAAAATCATAAAAAATATTATTTTCCATAAAAGGTCAGAAACTCTTTGGAATTTGTTGTACAATGTTTGGGTGGAAGTGATTTATTATTCATAGCTATTATTTTTGTGGCTAGTACCCAAACTAGTCATTTTATGACCCAAGTTCTTCTTGCAATTATCCATTATATATTGTTTTATATATACATCTAACAAATTTTTACACTTTCACAGAATGTTTGTCAGTTGTAGGGTATGCCCCTTTAAGTTTGAAAATCGCTATCTTCGCTGAGATACTGTCTATAAAATGATACCCCGGTGTATTACAGCGGAACAAACTGTGACAATGTGCATACGCTAGTTCTTGTTTAATAGAAGATTTAGTCTCTGTGGAATTCTGAATGCTTTGGCAACATTTTATGATCCATTTTGTAAGCCAGAACATATTGAACTATTTGGCTTGAAATTGAAAGTAAACATGACTCAATTTTACCTTCATGTTTCACGGACGATCTATTTGTTGATGTACAGTTTTGAGTCAACGTTTCCTTCAGAATGGGGCATAATTACAATGATTTTACCATCGCAATGATGGAAGGACAAGCAAATATATTCCTTTTTTGGCGTCGATATAACTACACGATTTGAATACTAGTATAAGAACTACCCACTAGCATGCTGAATAAAATTTATTTGGATTTACGCCGTTTTTAAACAATGTTTCAGTTATATACATTGGCCGATTCACTTAAAAAGTTGTCATGGACAGAATTCTAACAACCCCCAACTCATCCGTCCAGAAGGTACTGACAACTGCTGCATGTGGAAGAAAATCGACATTATTGTCAAATTTTCATGGAAGGGTATGAGATGCCGCGACCGGGAATCAAAACCGAATCGCCGGGTTACAAATTCAGCGCTAACCTCTGGACCAAGGCGGCGGCCTGGCGTGCTGAAGACTTTCGAGCGATGTAATTGCATTTATAGCATACTTATGACGGTATCTGTCACATGCTTCTCCATTAGGCTGCTCAATGTACATCCCCGCCGTGCAAAATTTAGTTTCTTGACTTTCAAAAGCTTCACATGAGTTCATTTACCCACAACATCTTACGATTCCATGTCTCGCGAAGGAATGCTTTGTTACAACAAAACTTGTAATAAAAACCAAACTTGTAATAATTATTACAAGTCTGGTTTTTATTACAAGTTTAGTTGCAAGGTCCAACCAAACTTGTAATAACCAAACTTGTAATAACATTTTCAAGTTGAAGTAAGATTTTACTTTTGCCCTCATGAACTTACTGATGTGTTTTGCCCCATAAATTAGCACGTGCTGACCTAATTAAGGTCACTAGCGCTTGAAATTACCTTCTTTTTTCATATTCAAAATGCCATCTATCCATACAGTCAAACATGTAATAATTATTACAAGTCTGGTTTTTATTACAAGTTTGGTTGCAAGGTCCAACCAAACTTGTAATAACCAAACTTGTAATAAAATTTTCATGTTGAAGTAAGATTTTACTTTTGCACTCATTAACTTACTGATATGTTCCGCCCTATTAATTAGCACGTGCTGACATAATTAGGGTCACTAGCGCTTGAAATGATCTTTTATTCATATTCAATATACCATCTATCCATACAGTCAAACATGTAATAATTATTACAAGTCTGGTTTTTATTACAAGTTTGGTTGCAACACTCATACTACATGAACAAATACAATGCTAACACATAAAAATACACTGAATATATCTTCCAGAAATCTAAACCAAAACCTTAAAAACACTATAAATGTTCAATTTGGTCGTTCATGTAATTGTTCTAAGTAAATTAACATTATTTTTCTCGTCTTTTTTCCCACTATCTCATATCACTGTTGGTACATAGGCACTCTCTCAACACCACTTCAACATCAGCTTCCTAAACACTTTGAATTGTCCTTTGTACAAAACTACAACAAGATAATTAATTAATAAAGTGATAACAAAGTATTTAAAAAAATAGAAAATCACAGTCCATTTCCAAATAAAATTAGCCAAATATTTTCTTATTTCATGTGCATAATTAAGTTTAATCATACTACATGTACTGTAATAGGGAGAATGTACCCGATGCGGGGCTCGAACCAGCGACCTCATGCTTGCAAGCAATTGAGCTAATCGGGCTGTTGTCAATATTCCAGCCAATTCATAAATACAATATATCAAATCGCTATATTCCTCCTTCCATTTTAGCCAAAGATATTAGATATAAATAATCACAGGTTCTTTTGACGAAACCAGCCTTTGCTTCAACCTAGCTCTAGGATTCCAAGGCTAGTATCATACTAACAGCACCAAATGTAATAGGAAGAGGAAAGTAATGTACCCGTTGCATGACTCGAACCCGCGACCTCCTGCTTGCAAATAAGATGCTCTACCAACTGAGCTAATCGGGCTGGTGAATATCCCAGCCAATTTATAACTACGATATATGACACCGCTACAATACCAAGAGTAATCAAGCTTATCATTGAATTCATGTCTTGAATATCTAATTGTTGTATACAATATAATAAAATAATTACATTTGTAACTTACAATGAATGGTACGAGTATTGCATACTTGCAACATAGCCATTGTATATTCCGACACACTCTCTGGGTACTAAGTGCATGTGTGTGCCATGCTGTTTATTAGGTATCCTTCCCATGGAAAGAAGACTGATAATTCATCTGTAAAAATTAATATAGAATCAATATTCAAAAACAGCATATATTTGAAACATGTACCATATAACAATCTATGGTATCTGGTCATACTTAAATACTAACAACATTAACAGAACACTCGCATAATCACACAGGAGCCAAGGTAGATATTCAATTTAATAAATATATTTCATAATCCTATTTTTAATTAGAAGTTTTTGTAATAACTATTAATTAATACATTCATTAACTATTCAGAATGAATTAATGAACAGTTGAAAGCGTAATATCATCATTGATATAAATTTATACGAACGACCGAGACGCAACACAAAGACCGAGACGCGAGACGACCGACCGAGACGGGACACGAACGACTGAGACGCGACACCAACGACCGAGACGCGAGACGAACGACCGAGACACGTCGAGAACGACCGAGACGCGAGAAGACCGACCGAGATGCGAGACGAAAGACCGAGACGCGATACTAAAGACCGAGACCCGTCGAGAACGACCGGGACTCGACGAGAATGACCGAGACGCGAGACGAACGAACGTGACGGGAGAGGGACGACGGAGACGCGAAACGAACGACCGAGACTCGACGGGAATGTCCGAGACGCGAGACGAACGACCGAGACGTCTCGGTCATTCCCGTCGAGTATCGGTCTTTAGTGTCGCATCTCGGTCTTTCGTCCGAGACTCGAGACCAACGACCGAAACCCGTCTAGAACGACCGAGACGCGAGGCGAACGACCGAGACCCGTCGACAACGACCGAGACGCGAGACCAACGACCGAGACCCGTCTAGAACGACCGAGACGCGAGGCGAACGACCGAGACCCGTCTTGAACGACCGAGACCCGTCTAGAACGACCGAGACGCGAGGCGAACGACCGAGACCCGTCGACAACGACCGAGACGCGAGACCAACGACCGAGACCCGTCTAGAACGACCGAGACGCGAGACGAACGACCGAGACCCGTCTAGAACGACCGAGACGCGAGAGGCGAACGACCGAGACGGGTGACCAACGACCTAGACGGGTGACAAACGACCGAGACGGGTGACCAACGACCGAGACGGGTGACGAACGACGAGACGGGTTACCAACGACCGAGACGGGTGACGAACGACCAAGACGCGAGACGAACGACCGAGACCCGTCCAGAACGATCGAGACGCGAGACGAACGACCGAGACCCGTCTAAAACGACCGAGACGCGAGACAACCTGAGGAAATGGTCTTAGACTGGAGAATGCATGACCGGACAACCAGAGGACATGGTCTTAGACTGGAGAATGCATGACCGGACAACCAGAGGACATGGTCTTAGACTGGAGAATGCATGACCGGACAACCAGAGGACTTGGTCTCAGACTGGAGAATGCATGACCGGACAACCAGAGGTAGGGTATTGGACAATCACAGGACATGGTCTCAGACTGGAGAAAGCATGACCGGACAACCCGAGGGACCGAGACCCGTCTAGAACGAGCGAGACGCAAGGCGAACGACCGAGACCCGTCTAGAACGACCGAGACGCGAGGTGAATGACCGAGACCCGTCTTGAACGACCGAGACCCGTCGAGAACGACCGAGACGCGAGGCGAACGACCGAGACCCGTCTAGAACGACCGAGACGCGAGGCGAACGACCGAGACCCGTCGACAACGACCGAGACCAACGACCGAGACCCGTCTAGAACGACCGAGACGCGAGACGAACGACCGAGACGGGTGACGAACGACCGAGACGGGTGACCAACGACCGAGACGGGTTACCAACGACCGAGACGGGTGACGAACGACCGAGACGCGAGACCAACGACCGAGACCCGTCTAGAACGACCGAGACGCGAAACGAATGACCGAGACCAGTCTTGAACGACCGAGACGCGAGGCGAACGACCGAGACCCGTCTAGAACGACCGAGACGCGAGGCAAACGACCGAGACCCGTCTAGAACGACCGAGACCCGTCGAGAACTACCTAGACGCGAGACGAACGACCGAGACGCGAGACCAACGACCGAGACCCGTCTAGAACGACCGAGACGCGAATCGAACGACCGAGACCCGTCTAGAACGACCGAGACGCGAGGCGAACGACCGAGACCCGTCTTGAACGACCGAGACCCGTCGAGAACGACCGAGACGCGAGGCGAACGACCGAGACGCGAGGCGAACGACCGAGACCCGTCTAGAACGACCGAGACGCGAGACGAAAGACCGAGACGGGTGACGAACGACCGAGACGGGTGACGAACAACCGAGACGGGTGACGAACGACCGAGACGGGTGACCAACGACCGACACGGGTGACGAACGACGAGACGGGTTACCAACGACCGAGACGGGTGACGAACGACCAAGACGCGAGACGAACGACCGAGACCCGTCCAGAACGATCGAGACGCGAGACGAACGACCGAGACCCGTCGACAACGACCGAGACGCGAGACCAACGACCGAGACCCGTCTAGTACGACCGAGACGCGAGACGAACGACCGAGACCCGTCAAGAACGACCGAGACGCGAGAGGCGAACGACCGAGACGCGAGACGAACGACCGAGACGGGTGACGAACGACCGAGACGGGTGACCAACGACCGAGACGGGTGACGAACGACGAGACGGGTTTCCAACGACCGAGACGGGTGACGAACGACCAAGACGCGAGACGAACGACCGAGACCCGTCCAGAACGACCGAGACGCGAGACGAACGACCGAGACACGTCTAGAACGACCGAGACGCGAGGCAAACGACCGAGACCCGTCTAGAACGACCGAGACCCGTCGACAACGACCGAGACCCGTCTAGAACGACCGAGACGCGAGGCGAACGACCGAGACCCGTCTTGAACGACCGAGACCCGTCGAGAACGACCGAGACGCGAGGCGAACGACCGAGACGCGAGGCCAACAACCGAGACCCGTCTAGAACGACCGAGACGCGAGACGAACGACCGAGACGGGTGACGAACGACCGAGACGGGTGACGAACGACCGAGACGGATGACGAACGACCGAGACGGGTGACCAACGACCGAGACAGGTGACAAACGACCGAGACGCGAGACCAACGACCAAGACCCGTCTAGAACGACCGAGACGCGAGACGAACGACCGAGACCCGTCTAGAACGACCGAGACGCGAGGCGAAAGACCGAGACGCAAGACCAACGACCGAGACCCGTCTAGAACGACCGAGACGCGGGGCGAACGACCGAGACCCGTCTTGAACGACCGAGACCCGTCTAGAACGACAGAGACGCGAGGCGAACGACCGAGACGCGAGGCGAACGACCGAGACCCGTCTAGAACGACCGAGACGCGAGAGGCGAACGACCGAGACGGGTGACCAACGACCTAGACGGGTGACAAACGACCGAGACGGGTGACCAACGACCGAGACGGGTGACGAACGACGAGACGGGTTACCAACGACCGAGACGGGTGACGAACGACCAAGACGCGAGACGAACGACCGAGACCCGTCCAGAACGATCGAGACGCGAGACGAACGACCGAGACCCGTCTAAAACGACCGAGACGCGAGACAACCTGAGGAAATGGTCTTAGACTGGAGAATGCATGACCGGACAACCAGAGGACATGGTCTTAGACTGGAGAATGCATGACCGGACAACCAGAGGACATGGTCTTAGACTGGAGAATGCATGACCGGACAACCAGAGGACTTGGTCTCAGACTGGAGAATGCATGACCGGACAACCAGAGGTAGGGTATTGGACAATCACAGGACATGGTCTCAGACTGGAGAAAGCATGACCGGACAACCCGAGGGACCGAGACCCGTCTAGAACGAGCGAGACGCAAGGCGAACGACCGAGACCCGTCTAGAACGACCGAGACGCGAGGTGAATGACCGAGACCCGTCTTGAACGACCGAGACCCGTCGAGAACGACCGAGACGCGAGGCGAACGACCGAGACCCGTCTAGAACGACCGAGACGCGAGGCGAACGACCGAGACCCGTCGACAACGACCGAGACCAACGACCGAGACCCGTCTAGAACGACCGAGACGCGAGACGAACGACCGAGACGGGTGACGAACGACCGAGACGGGTGACCAACGACCGAGACGGGTTACCAACGACCGAGACGGGTGACGAACGACCGAGACGCGAGACCAACGACCGAGACCCGTCTAGAACGACCGAGACGCGAAACGAATGACCGAGACCAGTCTTGAACGACCGAGACGCGAGGCGAACGACCGAGACCCGTCTAGAACGACCGAGACGCGAGGCAAACGACCGAGACCCGTCTAGAACGACCGAGACCCGTCGAGAACTACCTAGACGCGAGACGAACGACCGAGACGCGAGACCAACGACCGAGACCCGTCTAGAACGACCGAGACGCGAATCGAACGACCGAGACCCGTCTAGAACGACCGAGACGCGAGGCGAACGACCGAGACCCGTCTTGAACGACCGAGACCCGTCGAGAACGACCGAGACGCGAGGCGAACGACCGAGACGCGAGGCGAACGACCGAGACCCGTCTAGAACGACCGAGACGCGAGACGAAAGACCGAGACGGGTGACGAACGACCGAGACGGGTGACGAACAACCGAGACGGGTGACGAACGACCGAGACGGGTGACCAACGACCGACACGGGTGACGAACGACGAGACGGGTTACCAACGACCGAGACGGGTGACGAACGACCAAGACGCGAGACGAACGACCGAGACCCGTCCAGAACGATCGAGACGCGAGACGAACGACCGAGACCCGTCGACAACGACCGAGACGCGAGACCAACGACCGAGACCCGTCTAGTACGACCGAGACGCGAGACGAACGACCGAGACCCGTCAAGAACGACCGAGACGCGAGAGGCGAACGACCGAGACGCGAGACGAACGACCGAGACGGGTGACGAACGACCGAGACGGGTGACCAACGACCGAGACGGGTGACGAACGACGAGACGGGTTTCCAACGACCGAGACGGGTGACGAACGACCAAGACGCGAGACGAACGACCGAGACCCGTCCAGAACGACCGAGACGCGAGACGAACGACCGAGACACGTCTAGAACGACCGAGACGCGAGGCAAACGACCGAGACCCGTCTAGAACGACCGAGACCCGTCGACAACGACCGAGACCCGTCTAGAACGACCGAGACGCGAGGCGAACGACCGAGACCCGTCTTGAACGACCGAGACCCGTCGAGAACGACCGAGACGCGAGGCGAACGACCGAGACGCGAGGCCAACAACCGAGACCCGTCTAGAACGACCGAGACGCGAGACGAACGACCGAGACGGGTGACGAACGACCGAGACGGGTGACGAACGACCGAGACGGATGACGAACGACCGAGACGGGTGACCAACGACCGAGACAGGTGACAAACGACCGAGACGCGAGACCAACGACCAAGACCCGTCTAGAACGACCGAGACGCGAGACGAACGACCGAGACCCGTCTAGAACGACCGAGACGCGAGGCGAAAGACCGAGACGCAAGACCAACGACCGAGACCCGTCTAGAACGACCGAGACGCGGGGCGAACGACCGAGACCCGTCTTGAACGACCGAGACCCGTCTAGAACGACAGAGACGCGAGGCGAACGACCGAGACGCGAGGCGAACGACCGAGACCCGTCTAGAACGACCGAGACGCGAGAGGCGAACGACCGAGACGGGTGACCAACGACCTAGACGGGTGACAAACGACCGAGACGGGTGACCAACGACCGAGACGGGTGACGAACGACGAGACGGGTTACCAACGACCGAGACGGGTGACGAACGACCAAGACGCGAGACGAACGACCGAGACCCGTCCAGAACGATCGAGACGCGAGACGAACGACCGAGACCCGTCTAAAACGACCGAGACGCGAGACAACCTGAGGAAATGGTCTTAGACTGGAGAATGCATGACCGGACAACCAGAGGACATGGTCTTAGACTGGAGAATGCATGACCGGACAACCAGAGGACATGGTCTTAGACTGGAGAATGCATGACCGGACAACCAGAGGACTTGGTCTCAGACTGGAGAATGCATGACCGGACAACCAGAGGTAGGGTATTGGACAATCACAGGACATGGTCTCAGACTGGAGAAAGCATGACCGGACAACCCGAGGGACCGAGACCCGTCTAGAACGAGCGAGACGCAAGGCGAACGACCGAGACCCGTCTAGAACGACCGAGACGCGAGGTGAATGACCGAGACCCGTCTTGAACGACCGAGACCCGTCGAGAACGACCGAGACGCGAGGCGAACGACCGAGACCCGTCTAGAACGACCGAGACGCGAGGCGAACGACCGAGACCCGTCGACAACGACCGAGACCAACGACCGAGACCCGTCTAGAACGACCGAGACGCGAGACGAACGACCGAGACGGGTGACGAACGACCGAGACGGGTGACCAACGACCGAGACGGGTTACCAACGACCGAGACGGGTGACGAACGACCGAGACGCGAGACCAACGACCGAGACCCGTCTAGAACGACCGAGACGCGAAACGAATGACCGAGACCAGTCTTGAACGACCGAGACGCGAGGCGAACGACCGAGACCCGTCTAGAACGACCGAGACGCGAGGCAAACGACCGAGACCCGTCTAGAACGACCGAGACCCGTCGAGAACTACCTAGACGCGAGACGAACGACCGAGACGCGAGACCAACGACCGAGACCCGTCTAGAACGACCGAGACGCGAATCGAACGACCGAGACCCGTCTAGAACGACCGAGACGCGAGGCGAACGACCGAGACCCGTCTTGAACGACCGAGACCCGTCGAGAACGACCGAGACGCGAGGCGAACGACCGAGACGCGAGGCGAACGACCGAGACCCGTCTAGAACGACCGAGACGCGAGACGAAAGACCGAGACGGGTGACGAACGACCGAGACGGGTGACGAACAACCGAGACGGGTGACGAACGACCGAGACGGGTGACCAACGACCGACACGGGTGACGAACGACGAGACGGGTTACCAACGACCGAGACGGGTGACGAACGACCAAGACGCGAGACGAACGACCGAGACCCGTCCAGAACGATCGAGACGCGAGACGAACGACCGAGACCCGTCGACAACGACCGAGACGCGAGACCAACGACCGAGACCCGGCTAGTACGACCGAGACGCGAGACGAACGACCGAGACCCGTCAAGAACGACCGAGACGCGAGAGGCGAACGACCGAGACGCGAGACGAACGACCGAGACGGGTGACGAACGACCGAGACGGGTGACCAACGACCGAGACGGGTGACGAACGACGAGACGGGTTTCCAACGACCGAGACGGGTGACGAACGACCAAGACGCGAGACGAACGACCGAGACCCGTCCAGAACGACCGAGACGCGAGACGAACGACCGAGACACGTCTAGAACGACCGAGACGCGAGGCAAACGACCGAGACCCGTCTAGAACGACCGAGACCCGTCGACAACGACCGAGACCCGTCTAGAACGACCGAGACGCGAGGCGAACGACCGAGACCCGTCTTGAACGACCGAGACCCGTCGAGAACGACCGAGACGCGAGGCGAACGACCGAGACGCGAGGCCAACAACCGAGACCCGTCTAGAACGACCGAGACGCGAGACGAACGACCGAGACGGGTGACGAACGACCGAGACGGGTGACGAACGACCGAGACGGATGACGAACGACCGAGACGGGTGACGAACGACCGAGACAGGTGACAAACGACCGAGACGCGAGACCAACGACCAAGACCCGTCTAGAACGACCGAGACGCGAGACGAACGACCGAGACCCGTCTAGAACGACCGAGACGCGAGGCGAAAGACCGAGACGCAAGACCAACGACCGAGACCCGTCTAGAACGACCGAGACGCGGGGCGAACGACCGAGACCCGTCTTGAACGACCGAGACCCGTCTAGAACGACAGAGACGCGAGGCGAACGACCGAGACGCGAGGCGAACGACCGAGACCCGTCTAGAACGACCGAGACGCGAGGCGAACGACCGAGACCCGTCGACAACGACCGAGACGCAAGACCAACGACCGAGACCCGTCTAGTACGACCGAGACGCGAGACGAACGACCGAGACCCGTCTAGAACGACCGAGACGCGAGAGGCGAACGACCGAGACGCGAGACGAACGACCGAGACGGGTGACGAACGACCGAGACGGGTGACCAACGACCTAGACGGGTGACAAACGACCGAGACGTGTGACCAACGACCGAGACGGGTGACGAACGACCGAGACGGGTTACCAACGACCGAGACGGGTGACGAACGACCAAGACGCGAGACGAACGACCGAGACCCGTCCAGAACGACCGAGACGCGAGACGAACGACCGAGACCCGTCTAGAACGACCGAGACGCGAGACAACCTGAGGAAATGGTCTTAGACTGGAGAATGCATGACCGGACAACCAGAGGACATGGTCTTAGACTGGAGAATGCATGACCGGACAACCAGAGGACATGGTCTTAGACTGGAGAATGCATGACCGGACAACCAGAGGACTTGGTCTCAGACTGGAGAATGCATGACCGGACAACCAGAGGTAGGGTATTGGACAACCATAGGACATGGTCTCAGACTGGAGAAAGCATGACCGGACAACCAGAGGTAGGGTATTGGACAGTCACAGGACATGGTCTCAGACTGGAGAAAGCATGACCGGACAACCCGAGGGACCGAGACCCGTCTAGAACGACCGAGACGCGAGGCGAACGACCGAGACCCGTCGACAACGACCAAGACGCGAGACCAACGACCGAGACCCGTCTAGAACGACCGAGACGCGAGACGAACGACCGAGACGGGTGACGAACGACCGAGACGGGTGACCAACGACCGAGACGGGTGACAAACGACCGAGACGGGTGACCAACGACCGAGACGGGTGACCAACGACCGAGACGGGTTACCAACGACCGAGACGGGTGACGAACGACCGAGACGCGAGACCAACGACCGAGACCCGTCTAGAACGACCGAGACGCGAAACGAACGACCGAGACCCGTCTAGAACGACCGAGACGCGAGGCGAACGACCGAGACCCGTCTAGAACGACCGAGACGCGAGGCGAACGACCGAGACCCGTCTAGAACGGCCGAGACGCGAGACCAACAACCGAGACCCGTCTAGAACGACCGAGACGCGAGACGAACGACCGAGACCCGTCCAGAACGACCGAGACGCGTGACGAACGACCGAGACCCGTCTAGAACGACCGAGACGCGAGACAACCTGAGGAAATGGTGAATGCATGACCGGACAACCAGAGGACATGGTCTTAGACTGGAGAAAGCATGACCGGACAACCAGAGGTCTAGAACGACCGAGACGCGAGGCGAACGACCGATACCCGTCTAGAACGACCGAGACGCGAGGCGAACGACCGAGACCCGTCGACAACGACCGAGACGCGAGACCAACGACCGAGACCCGTCTAGAACGACCGAGACGCGAGACGAACGACCGAGACGGGTGACGAACGACCGAGACGGGTGACCAACGACCTAGACGGGTGACAAACGACCGAGACGTGTGACCAACGACCGAGACGGGTGACGAACGACCGAGACGGGTTACCAACGACCGAGACGGGTGACGAACGACCAAGACGCGAGACGAACGACCGAGACCCGTCCAGAACGACCGAGACGCGAGACGAACGACCGAGACCCGTCTAGAACGACCGAGACGCGAGACAACCTGAGGAAATGGTCTTAGACTGGAGAATGCATGACCGGACAACCAGAGGACATGGTCTTAGACTGGAGAAAGCAAGACCGGACAACCAGAGGTCTAGAACGACCGAGACGCGAGGCGAACGACCGAGACCCGTCTAGAACGACCGAGACGCGAGGCGAACGACCGAGACCCGTCGACAACGACCAAGACGCGAAACCAACGACCGAGACCCGTCTAGAACGACCGAGACGCGAGGCGAACGACCGAGACGGGTGACGAACGACCGAGACGGGTGACCAACGACCGAGACGGGTGACAAACGACCGAGACGGGTGACCAACGACCGAGACGGGTGACGAACGACCGAGACGGGTTACCAACGACCGATACGGGTGACGAACGACCAAGACGCGAGACGAACGACCGAGACCCGTCCAGAACGACCGAGACGCGAGACGAACGACCGAGACCCGTCTAGAACGACCGAGACGCGAGACAACCTGAGGAAATGGTCTTAGACTGGAGAATGCATGACCGGACAACCAGAGGACATGGTCTTAGACTGGAGAATGCATGACCGGACAACCAGAGGACATGGTCTTAGACTGGAGAATACATGACCGGACAACCAGAGGACATGGTCTTAGACTGGAGAATGCATGACCGGACAACCAGAGGACATGGTCTTAGACTGGAGAATGCATGACCGGACAACCAGAGGACATGGTCTTAGACTGGAGAATACATGACCGGACAACCAGAGGACATGGTCTTAGACTGGAGAATGCATGACCGGACAACCAGAGGACGCGAGGCGAACGACCGAGACCCGTCGACAACGACCGAGACGCGAGACCAACGACCGAGACCCGTCTAGAACGACCGAGACGCGAGACCAACGACCGAGACCCGTCTAGAACGACCGAGACGGGTGACCAACGACCGAGACGGGTGACAAACGACCGAGACGGGTGACCAACGACCGAGACGGGTGACGAACGACCGAGACGGGTTACCAACGTCCGAGACGGGTGACGAACGACCGAGACGCGAGACCAACGACCGAGACCCGTCTAGAACGACCGAGAAGCGAGACGAACGACCGAGACGGGTGACGAACGACCGAGACGGGTGACGAACGACCGAGACGGGTGACGAACGACCGAGACGGGTGACCAACGACCGAGACAGGTGACAAACGACCGAGACGCGAGACCAACGACCGAGACGCGAGACCAACGACCGAGACCCGTCTAGAACGACCGAGACGCGAGACGAACGACCGAGACCCGTCTAGAACGACCGAGACGCGGGGCGAACGACCGAGACCCGTCTTGAACGACCGAGTCCCGTCGAGAACGACAGAGACGCGAGGCGAACGACCGAGACGCGCGGCGAACGACCGAGACCCGTCTAGAACGACAGAGACGCGAGGCGAACGACCGAGACCCGTCGACAACGACCGAGACGCAAGACCAACGACCGAGACCCGTCTAGTACGACCGAGACGCGAGACGAACGACCGAGACCCGTCTAGAACGACCGAGACGCGAGAGGCGAACGACCGAGACGCGAGACGAACGACCGAGACGGGTGACGAACGACCAAGACGCGAGACGAACGACCGAGACCCGTCCAGAACGACCGAGACGCGAGACAACCTGAGGAAATGGTCTTAGACTGGAGAATGCATGACCGGACAACCAGAGGACATGGTCTTAGACTGGAGAATGCATGACCGGACAACCAGAGGACATGGTCTTAGACTGGAGAATGCATGACCGGACAACCAGAGGACTTGGTCTCAGACTGGAGAATGCATGACCGGACAACCAGAGGTAGGGTATTGGACAACCATAGGACATGGTCTCAGACTGGAGAAAGCATGACCGGACAACCAGAGGTAGGGTATTGGACAGTCACAGGACATGGTCTCAGACTGGAGAAAGCATGACCGGACAACCCGAGGGACCGAGACCCGTCTAGAACGAGCGAGACGCGAGGCGAACGACCGAGACCCGTCTAGAACGACCGAGACGCGAGGTGAACGACCGAGACCCGTCTTGAACGACCGAGACCCGTCGAGAACGACCGAGACGCGAGGCGAACGACCGAGACCCGTCTAGAACGACCGAGACGCGAGGCGAACGACCGAGACCCGTCGACAACGACCGAGACGCGAGACCAACGACCGAGACCCGTCTAGAACGACCGAGACGCGAGACGAACGACCGAGACGGGTGACGAACGACCGAGACGGGTGATCAACGACCGAGACGGGTGACAAACGACCGAGACGGGTGACCAACGACCGAGACGGGTGACCAACGACCGAGACGGGTTACCAACGACCGAGACGGGTGACGAACGACCGAGACGCGAGACCAACGACCGAGACCCGTCTAGAACGACCGAGACGCGAAACGAACGACCGAGACCCGTCTAGAACGACCGAGACGCGAGGCGAACGACCGAGACCCGTCTAGAACGACCGAGACGCGAGGCGAACGACCGAGACCCGTCTAGAACGACCGAGACGCGAGACCAACAACCGAGACCCGTCTAGAACGACCGAGACGCGAGACGAACGACCTAGACCCGTCCAGAACGACCGAGACGCGAGACGAACGACCGAGACCCGTCTAGAACGACCGAGACGCGAGACAACCTGAGGAAGTGGAGAATGCATGACCGGACAACCAGAGGACATGGTCTTAGACTGGAGAAAGCATGACCGGACAATCAGAGGTCTAGAACGACCGAGACGCGAGGCGAACGACCGAGACCCGTCTAGAACGACCGAGACGCGAGGCGAACGACTGAGACCCGTCGACAACGACCGAGACGCGAGACCAACGACCGAGACCCGTCTAGAACGACCGAGACGCGAGACGAACGACCGAGACGGGTGACGAACGACCGAGACGGGTGACCAACGACCTAGACGGGTGACGAACGACCGAGACGGGTGACCAACGACCGAGACGGGTGACGAACGACCGAGACGGGTTACCAACGACCGAGACGGGTGACGAACGACCAAGACGCGAGACGAACGACCGAGACCCGTCCAGAACGACCGAGACGCGAGACGAACGACCGAGACCCGTCTAGAACGACCGAGACGCGAGACAACCTGAGGAAATGGTCTTAGACTGGAGAATGCATGACCGGACAACCAGAGGACATGGTCTTAGACTGGAGAAAGCATGACCGGACAACCAGAGGTCTAGAACGACCGAGACGCGAGGCGAACGACCGAGACCCGTCTAGAACGACCGAGACCCGTCGAGAACTACCGAGTCGCGAGGCGAACGACCGAGACCCGTCTAGAACGACCGAGACGCGAGGCGAACGACCGAGACCCGTCGACAACGACCGAGACGCGAGACCAACGACCGAGACCCGTCTAGAACGACCGAGACGCGAGACGAACGACCGAGACGGGTGACGAACGACCGAGACCCGTCTAGAACGACCGAGACGCGAGGCGAACGACCGAGACCCGTCTAGAACGACCGAGACGCGAGGTGAACGACCGAGACCCGTCTAGAACGACCGAGACCCGTCGAGAACGACCGAGACGCGAGGCGAACGACCGAGACCCGTCTAGAACGACCGAGACGCGAGGCGAACGACCGAGACCCGTCTAGAACGACCGAGACGCGAGGCGAACGACCGAGACCCGTCTTGAACGACCGAGACCCGTCGACAACGACCGAGACGCGAGGCGAACGACCGAGACCCGTCTAGAACGACCGAGACGCGAGGTGAACGACCGAGACCCGTCTAGAACGACCGAGACCCGTCGAGAACGACCGAGACGCGAGGCGAACGACCGAGACCCGTCCAGAACGACCGAGACGCGAGACAACCTGAGGAAATGGTCTTAGACTGGAGAATGCATGACCGGACAACCAGAGGACATGGTCTTAGACTGGAGAATGCATGACCGGACAACCAGAGGACGTGGTATTAGACTGGAAAAAGCATGACCGGACAACCCGAGGGACCGATACCCGTCTAGAACGACCGAGACGCGAGGCGAACGACCGAGACCCGTCTAGAACGACCGAGACGCGAGACGAACGACCGAGACCCGTCTAGAACGACCGAGACGCGAGGTGAACGACCGAGACCCGTCTAGAACGACCGAGACGCGAGGCGAACGACCGAGACCCGTCTAGAACGACCGAGACGCGAGGCGGACGACCGAGACCCGTCTAGAACGACCGAGACGCGAGGCGAACGACCGAGACCCGTCGACAACGACCGAGACGCGAGACCAACGACCGAGACCCGTCTAGAACGACCGAGACGCGAGACCAACGACCGAGACGGGTGACGAACGACCGAGACGGCTGACGAACGACCGAGACGGGTGACCAACGACCGAGACGGGTGACCAACGACCGAGACGGGTGACCAACGACCGAGACGGGTGACGAACGACCGAGACGGGTGACCAACGACCGAGACGGGTGACCAACGACCGAGACGGGTGACCAACGACCGAGACGGGTGACCAACGATCGAGACGGGTGACGAACGACCGAGACGGGTGACCAACGACCGAGACGGGTGACGAACGACCGAGACGGGTGACCAACGACCGAGACGGGTGACCAACGACCGAGACGGGTGACGAACGACCGAGACGGGTGACCAACGACCGAGACGGGTGACGAACGACGAGACGGGTGACCAACGACCGAGACGGGTGACCAACGACCGAGACGGGTGACGAACGACCGAGACGGGTGACGAACGACGAGACGGGTTACCAACGACCGAGACGGGTGACGAAAGACCGAGACGCGGGACAACCTGAGGAAATGGTCTTAGACTGGAGAATGCATGACCGGACAACCAGAGGACATGGTCTTAGACTGGAGAATGCATGACCGGACAAGCAGAGGACATGGTCTTAGACTGGAGAATGCATGACCTGACAACCAGAGGACATGGTCTTAGACTGGAAAAAGCATGACCGGACAACCCGAGGGACCGATACCCGTCTAGAACGACCGACACGCGAGGCGAACGACCGAGACCCGTCTAGAACGACCGAGACGCGAGGCGAACGACCGAGACCCGTCGACAACGACCGAGACGCGAGGTGAACGACCGAGACCCGTCTAGAACGACCGAGACGCGAGGCGAACGACCGAGACCCGTCTAGAACGACCGAGACGCGAGGCGAACGACCGAGACCCGTCGACAACGACCGAGACGCGAGACCAACGACTGAGATCCGTCTAGAACGACCGAGACGCGAGACGAACGACCGAGACGGGTGACGAACGACCGAGACGGGTGACCAACGACCGAGACGGGTGACCAACGACCGAGACGGGTGACCAACGACCGAGACGGGTGACGAACGACCGAGACGGGTGACGAACGACCGAGACGGGTGACCAACGACCGAGACGGGTGACCAACGACCGAGACGGGTGACGAACGACCGAGACGGGTGACGAACGACCGAGACGGGTGACCAACGACCGAGACGGGTGACCAACGACCGAGACGGGTGACGAACGACCGAGACGGGTGACCAACGACCGAGACGGGTGACCAACGACCGAGACGGGTGACCAACGACCGAGACGGGTGACCAACGACCGAGACGGGTGACGAACGACCGAGACGGGGGACCAACGACCGAGACGGGTGACGAACGACCGAGACCCGTCTAGAACGACCGAGACGCGAGGCGGACGACCGAGACCCGTCTAGAACGACCGAGACGCGAGGCGAACGACCGAGACCCGTCGACAACGACCGAGACGCGAGACCAACGACCGAGACGGGTGACGAACGACGAGACGGGTTACCAACGACCGAGACGGGTGACGAAAGACCGAGACGCGAGACAACCTGAGGAAATGGTCTTAGACTGGAGAATGCATGACCGGACAACCAGAGGACATGGTCTCAGACTGGTGAATGCATGACCGGACAACCAGAGGTAGGGTATTGGACAACCAGAGGACATGGTCATAGACTGGAGAAAGCATGACCGGACAACCGGAGGTAGGGTATTGTACAATCACAGGACATGGTCTCAGACTGGAGAAAGCATGACCGGACAACCCGAGGGACCGAGACCCGTCTAGAACGACCGAGACGCGAGGCGAACGACCGAGACCCGTCTAGAACGACCGAGACGCGAGGCGAACGACCGAGACCCGTCTAGAACGACCGAGACGCGAGGCGAACGACCGAGACCCGTCTAGAACGACCGAGACGCGAGGCGAACGACCGAGACCCGTCTAGAACGACCGAGACGCGAGGCGACGACCGAGACCCGTCTTGAACGACCGAGACCCGTCTCGAACGACCGAGACGCGAGGCGAACGACCGAGACCCGTCGACAACGACCGAGACGCGAGACCAACGACCGAGATCCGTCTAGAACGACCGAGACGCGAGACGAACGACCGAGACGGGTGACGAACGACCGAGACGGGTGACCAACGACCGAGACGGGTGACGAACGACCGAGACGGGTGACCAACGACCGAGACGGGTGACCAACGACCGAGACGGGTGACGAACGACCGAGACGGGTGACCAACGACCGAGACGGGTGACCAACGACCGAGACGGGTGACGAACGACCGAGACGGGTGACCAACGACCGAGACGGGTGACGAACGACGAGACGGGTGACCAACGACCGAGACGGGTGACCAACGACCGAGACGGGTGACGAACGACCGAGACGGGTGACCAACGACCGAGACGGGTGACGAACGACGAGACGGGTTACCAACGACCGAGACGGGTGACGAAAGACCGAGACGCGGGACAACCTGAGGAAATGGTCTTAGACTGGAGAATGCATGACCGGACAACCAGAGGACATGGTCTTAGACTGGAGAATGCATGACCGGACAAGCAGAGGACATGGTCTTAGACTGGAGAATGCATGACCTGACAACCAGAGGACATGGTCTTAGACTGGAAAAAGCATGACCGGACAACCCGAGGGACCGATACCCGTCTAGAACGACCGACACGCGAGGCGAACGACCGAGACCCGTCTAGAACGACCGAGACGCGAGGCGAACGACCGAGACCCGTCGACAACGACCGAGACGCGAGGTGAACGACCGAGACCCGTCTAGAACGACCGAGACGCGAGGCGAACGACCGAGACCCGTCGACAACGACCGAGACGCGAGACCAACGACCGAGACCCGTCTAGAACGACCGAGACGCGAGACGAACGACCGAGACGGGTGACGAACGACCGAGACGGGTGACGAACGACCGAGACGGGTGACGAACGACCGAGACGGGTGACCAACGACCGAGACGGGTGACCAACGACCGAGACGGGTGACCAACGACCGAGACGGGTGACCAACGACCGAGACGGGTGACGAACGACGAGACGGGTTACCAACGACCGAGACGGGTGACGAAAGACCGAGACGCGGGACAACCTGAGGAAAAGGTCTTAGACTGGAGAATGCATGACCGGACAACCAGAGGACATGGTCTTAGACTGGAGAATGCATGACCGGACAACCAGAGGACATGGTCTTAGACTGGAGAATGCATGACCTGACAACCAGAGGATATGGTCTTAGACTGGAAAAAGCATTACCGGACAACCCGAGGGACCAATACCCGTCTAGAACGACCGAGACGCGAGGCGAACGACCGAGACCCGTCTAGAACGACCGAGACGCGAGGCGAACGACCGAGACCCGTCTAGAACGACCGAGACGCGAGGTGAACGACCGAGACCCGTCTAGAACGACCGAGACCCGTCGAGAACGACCGAGACGCGAGGCGAACGACCGAGACCCGTCTAGAACGACCGAGACGCGAGGCGAACGACCGAGACCCGTCTAGAACGACCGAGACGCGAGGCGAACGACCGAGACCCGTCTTGAACGACCGAGACCCGTCGACAACGACCGAGACGCGAGACCAACGACCGAGACCCGTCTAGAACGACCGAGACGCGAGGCGAACGACCGAGACGGGTGACGAAAGACCGAGACGCGGGACAATCTGAGGAAATGGTCTTAGACTGGAGAATGCATGACCGGACAACCAGAGGACATGGTCTTAGACTGGAGAATGCATGACCGGACAAGCAGAGGACATGGTCTTAGACTGGAGAATGCATGACCTGACAACCAGAGGACATGGTCTTAGACTGGAAAAAGCATGACCGGACAACCCGAGGGACCAATACCCGTCTAGAACGACCGAGACGCGAGGCGAACGACCGAGATCCGTCTAGAACGACCGAGACGCGAGGTGAACGACCGAGACCCGTTTAGAACGACCGAGACCCGTCGAGAACGACCGAGACGCGAGGCGAACGACCAAGACCCGTCTAGAACGACCGAGACGCGAGGCGAACGACCGAGACCCGTCTTGAACGACCGAGACCCGTCTAGAACGACCGAGACGCGAGGTGAACGACCGAGACCCGTCGACAACGACCGAGACGCGAGACCAACGACTGAGACCCGTCTAGAACGACCGAGACGCGATACGAACGACCGAGACGGGTGACGAACGACCGAGACGGGTGACCAACGACCGAGACGGGTGACCAACGACCGAGACGGGTGACCAACGACCGAGACGGGTGACCAACGACCGAGACGGGTGACGAACGACCGAGACCCGTCTAGAACGACCGAGACGCGAGGCGGACGACCGAGACCCGTCTAGAACGACCGAGACGCGAGGCGAACGACCTAGACCCGTCGACAAGGACCGAGACGCGAGACCAACGACCGAGACGGGTGACGAACGAGGAGACGGGTTACCAACGACCGAGACGGGTGATGAAAGACCGAGACGCGAGACAACCTGAGGAAATGGTCTTAGACTGGAGAATGCATGACCGGACAACCAGAGGACATGGTCTCAGACTGGTGAATGCATGACCGGACAACCAGAGGTAGGGTATTGGACAACCAGAGGACATGGTCATACACTGGAGAAAGCATGACCGGACAACCGGAGGTAGGGTATTGTACAATCACAGGACATGGTCTCAGACTGGAGAAAGCATGACCGGACAACCCGAGGGACCGAGACCCGTCTAGAACGACCGAGACGCGAGGCGAACGACCGAGACCCGTCTAGAACGACCGAGACGCGAGGCGAACGACCGAGACCCGTCTAGAACGACCGAGACGCGAGGCGAACGACCGAGACCCGTCTAGAACGACCGAGACGCGAGGTGAACGACCGAGACCCGTCTAGAACGACCGAGACCCGTCGAGAACGACCGAGACGCGAGGCGAACGACCGAGACCCGTCTAGAACGACCGAGACGCGAGGCGAACGACCGAGACCCGTCTAGAACGACCGAGACGCGAGGCGAACGACCGAGACCCGTCTTGAACGACCGAGACCCGTCGACAACGACCGAGACGCGAGACCAACGACCGAGACCCGTCTAGAACGACCGAGACGCGAGGCGAACGACCGAGACGGGTGACGAAAGACCGAGACGCGGGACAATCTGAGGAAATGGTCTTAGACTGGAGAATGCATGACCGGACAACCAGAGGACATGGTCTTAGACTGGAGAATGCATGACCGGACAAGCAGAGGACATGGTCTTAGACTGGAGAATGCATGACCTGACAACCAGAGGACATGGTCTTAGACTGGAAAAAGCATGACCGGACAACCCGAGGGACCAATACCCGTCTAGAACGACCGAGACGCGAGGCGAACGACCGAGATCCGTCTAGAACGACCGAGACGCGAGGTGAACGACCGAGACCCGTTTAGAACGACCGAGACCCGTCGAGAACGACCGAGACGCGAGGCGAAGGACCGAGACCCGTCTCGAACGACCGAGACGCGAGGCGAACGACCAAGACCCGTCTAGAACGACCGAGACGCGAGGCGAACGACCGAGACCCGTCTTGAACGACCGAGACCCGTCTAGAACGACCGAGACGCGAGGTGAACGACCGAGACCCGTCGACAACGACCGAGACGCGAGACCAACGACTGAGACCCGTCTAGAACGACCGAGACGCGATACGAACGACCGAGACGGGTGACGAACGACCGAGACGGGTGACCAACGACCGAGACGGGTGACCAACGACCGAGACGGGTGACCAACGACCGAGACGGGTGACCAACGACCGAGACGGGTGACGAACGACCGAGACCCGTCTAGAACGACCGAGACGCGAGGCGGACGACCGAGACCCGTCTAGAACGACCGAGACGCGAGGCGAACGACCTAGACCCGTCGACAAGGACCGAGACGCGAGACCAACGACCGAGACGGGTGACGAACGAGGAGACGGGTTACCAACGACCGAGACGGGTGATGAAAGACCGAGACGCGAGACAACCTGAGGAAATGGTCTTAGACTGGAGAATGCATGACCGGACAACCAGAGGACATGGTCTCAGACTGGTGAATGCATGACCGGACAACCAGAGGTAGGGTATTGGACAACCAGAGGACATGGTCATACACTGGAGAAAGCATGACCGGACAACCGGAGGTAGGGTATTGTACAATCACAGGACATGGTCTCAGACTGGAGAAAGCATGACCGGACAACCCGAGGGACCGAGACCCGTCTAGAACGACCGAGACGCGAGGCGAACGACCGAGACCCGTCTAGAACGACCGAGACGCGAGGCGAACGACCGAGACCCGTCTAGAACGACCGAGACGCGAGGCGAACGACCGAGACCCGTCTAGAACGACCGAGACGCGAGGCGAACGACCGAGACCCGTCTAGAACGACCGAGACGCGAGGCGACGACCGAGACCCGTCTTGAACGACCGAGACCCGTCTCGAACGACCGAGACGCGAGGCGAACGACCGAGACCCGTCGACAACGACCGAGACGCGAGACCAACGACCGAGACCCGTCTAGAACGACCGAGACGCGAGACGAACGACCGAGACGGGTGACGAACGACCGAGACGGGTGACCAACGACCGAGACGGGTGACGAACGACCGAGACGGGTGACCAACGACCGAGACGGGTGACCAACGACCGAGACGGGTGACGAACGACCGAGACGGGTGACCAACGACCGAGACGGGTGACCAACGACCGAGACGGGTGACGAACGACCGAGACGGGTGACCAACGACCGAGACGGGTGACGAACGACGAGACGGGTGACCAACGACCGAGACGGGTGAGCAACGACCGAGACGGGTGACGAACGACCGAGACGGGTGACCAACGACCGAGACGGGTGACGAACGACGAGACGGGTTACCAACGACCGAGACGGGTGACGAAAGACCGAGACGCGGGACAACCTGAGGAAATGGTCTTAGACTGGAGAATGCATGACCGGACAACCAGAGGACATGGTCTTAGACTGGAGAATGCATGACCGGACAAGCAGAGGACATGGTCTTAGACTGGAGAATGCATGACCTGACAACCAGAGGACATGGTCTTAGACTGGAAAAAGCATGACCGGACAACCCGAGGGACCGATACCCGTCTAGAACGACCGACACGCGAGGCGAACGACCGAGACCCGTCTAGAACGACCGAGACGCGAGGCGAACGACCGAGACCCGTCGACAACGACCGAGACGCGAGGTGAACGACCGAGACCCGTCTAGAACGACCGAGACGCGAGGCGAACGACCGAGACCCGTCGACAACGACCGAGACGCGAGACCAACGACCGAGACCCGTCTAGAACGACCGAGACGCGAGACGAACGACCGAGACGGGTGACGAACGACCGAGACGGGTCACCAACGACCGAGACGGGTGACCAACGACCGAGACGGGTGACCAACGACCGAGACGGGTGACGAACGACCGAGACGGGTGACGAACGACCGAGACGGGTGACCAACGACCGAGACGGGTGACCAACGACCGAGACGGGTGACGAACGACCGAGACGGGTGACGAACGACCGAGACGGGTGACCAACGACCGAGACGGGTGACCAACGACCGAGACGGGTGACCAACGACCGAGACGGGTGACCAACGACCGAGACGGGTGACCAACGACCGAGACGGGTGACGAACGACGAGACGGGTTACCAACGACCGAGACGGGTGACGAAAGACCGAGACGCGGGACAACCTGAGGAAAAGGTCTTAGACTGGAGAATGCATGACCGGACAACCAGAGGACATGGTCTTAGACTGGAGAATGCATGACCGGACAACCAGAGGACATGGTCTTAGACTGGAGAATGCATGACCTGACAACCAGAGGACATGGTCTTAGACTGGAAAAAGCATTACCGGACAACCCGAGGGACCAATACCCGTCTAGAACGACCGAGACGCGAGGCGAACGACCGAGACCCGTCTAGAACGACCGAGACGCGAGGCGACGACCGAGACCCGTCTTGAACGACCGAGACCCGTCTCGAACGACCGAGACGCGAGGCGAACGACCGAGACCCGTCGACAACGACCGAGACGCGAGACCAACGACCGAGACCCGTCTAGAACGACCGAGACGCGAGACGAACGACCGAGACGGGTGACGAACGACCGAGACGGGTGACCAACGACCGAGACGGGTGACGAACGACCGAGACGGGTGACCAACGACCGAGACGGGTGACCAACGACCGAGACGGGTGACGAACGACCGAGACGGGTGACCAACGACCGAGACGGGTGACCAACGACCGAGACGGGTGACGAACGACCGAGACGGGTGACCAACGACCGAGACGGGTGACGAACGACGAGACGGGTGACCAACGACCGAGACGGGTGACCAACGACCGAGACGGGTGACGAACGACCGAGACGGGTGACCAACGACCGAGACGGGTGACGAACGACGAGACGGGTTACCAACGACCGAGACGGGTGACGAAAGACCGAGACGCGGGACAACCTGAGGAAATGGTCTTAGACTGGAGAATGCATGACCGGACAACCAGAGGACATGGTCTTAGACTGGAGAATGCATGACCTGACAACCAGAGGACATGGTCTTAGACTGGAAAAAGCATGACCGGACAACCCGAGGGACCAATACCCGTCTAGAACGACCGAGACGCGAGGCGAACGACCGAGATCCGTCTAGAACGACCGAGACGCGAGGTGAACGACCGAGACCCGTTTAGAACGACCGAGACCCGTCGAGAACGACCGAGACGCGAGGCGAAGGACCGAGACCCGTCTCGAACGACCGAGACGCGAGGCGAACGACCAAGACCCGTCTAGAACGACCGAGACGCGAGGCGAACGACCGAGACCCGTCTTGAACGACCGAGACCCGTCTAGAACGACCGAGACGCGAGGTGAACGACCGAGACCCGTCGACAACGACCGAGACGCGAGACCAACGACTGAGACCCGTCTAGAACGACCGAGACGCGATACGAACGACCGAGACGGGTGACGAACGACCGAGACGGGTGACCAACGACCGAGACGGGTGACCAACGACCGAGACGGGTGACCAACGACCGAGACGGGTGACCAACGACCGAGACGGGTGACGAACGACCGAGACCCGTCTAGAACGACCGAGACGCGAGGCGGACGACCGAGACCCGTCTAGAACGACCGAGACGCGAGGCGAACGACCTAGACCCGTCGACAAGGACCGAGACGCGAGACCAACGACCGAGACGGGTGACGAACGAGGAGACGGGTTACCAACGACCGAGACGGGTGATGAAAGACCGAGACGCGAGACAACCTGAGGAAATGGTCTTAGACTGGAGAATGCATGACCGGACAACCAGAGGACATGGTCTCAGACTGGTGAATGCATGACCGGACAACCAGAGGTAGGGTATTGGACAACCAGAGGACATGGTCATACACTGGAGAAAGCATGACCGGACAACCGGAGGTAGGGTATTGTACAATCACAGGACATGGTCTCAGACTGGAGAAAGCATGACCGGACAACCCGAGGGACCGAGACCCGTCTAGAACGACCGAGACGCGAGGCGAACGACCGAGACCCGTCTAGAACGACCGAGACGCGAGGCGAACGACCGAGACCCGTCTAGAACGACCGAGACGCGAGGCGAACGACCGAGACCCGTCTAGAACGACCGAGACGCGAGGCGAACGACCGAGACCCGTCTAGAACGACCGAGACGCGAGGCGACGACCGAGACCCGTCTTGAACGACCGAGACCCGTCTCGAACGACCGAGACGCGAGGCGAACGACCGAGACCCGTCGACAACGACCGAGACGCGAGACCAACGACCGAGACCCGTCTAGAACGACCGAGACGCGAGACGAACGACCGAGACGGGTGACGAACGACCGAGACGGGTGACCAACGACCGAGACGGGTGACGAACGACCGAGACGGGTGACCAACGACCGAGACGGGTGACCAACGACCGAGACGGGTGACGAACGACCGAGACGGGTGACCAACGACCGAGACGGGTGACCAACGACCGAGACGGGTGACGAACGACCGAGACGGGTGACCAACGACCGAGACGGGTGACGAACGACGAGACGGGTGACCAACGACCGAGACGGGTGAGCAACGACCGAGACGGGTGACGAACGACCGAGACGGGTGACCAACGACCGAGACGGGTGACGAACGACGAGACGGGTTACCAACGACCGAGACGGGTGACGAAAGACCGAGACGCGGGACAACCTGAGGAAATGGTCTTAGACTGGAGAATGCATGACCGGACAACCAGAGGACATGGTCTTAGACTGGAGAATGCATGACCGGACAAGCAGAGGACATGGTCTTAGACTGGAGAATGCATGACCTGACAACCAGAGGACATGGTCTTAGACTGGAAAAAGCATGACCGGACAACCCGAGGGACCGATACCCGTCTAGAACGACCGACACGCGAGGCGAACGACCGAGACCCGTCTAGAACGACCGAGACGCGAGGCGAACGACCGAGACCCGTCGACAACGACCGAGACGCGAGGTGAACGACCGAGACCCGTCTAGAACGACCGAGACGCGAGGCGAACGACCGAGACCCGTCGACAACGACCGAGACGCGAGACCAACGACCGAGACCCGTCTAGAACGACCGAGACGCGAGACGAACGACCGAGACGGGTGACGAACGACCGAGACGGGTGACCAACGACCGAGACGGGTGACCAACGACCGAGACGGGTGACCAACGACCGAGACGGGTGACGAACGACCGAGACGGGTGACGAACGACCGAGACGGGTGACCAACGACCGAGACGGGTGACCAACGACCGAGACGGGTGACGAACGACCGAGACGGGTGACGAACGACCGAGACGGGTGACCAACGACCGAGACGGGTGACCAACGACCGAGACGGGTGACCAACGACCGAGACGGGTGACCAACGACCGAGACGGGTGACCAACGACCGAGACGGGTGACGAACGACGAGACGGGTTACCAACGACCGAGACGGGTGACGAAAGACCGAGACGCGGGACAACCTGAGGAAAAGGTCTTAGACTGGAGAATGCATGACCGGACAACCAGAGGACATGGTCTTAGACTGGAGAATGCATGACCGGACAACCAGAGGACATGGTCTTAGACTGGAGAATGCATGACCTGACAACCAGAGGACATGGTCTTAGACTGGAAAAAGCATTACCGGACAACCCGAGGGACCAATACCCGTCTAGAACGACCGAGACGCGAGGCGAACGACCGAGACCCGTCTAGAACGACCGAGACGCGAGGCGACGACCGAGACCCGTCTTGAACGACCGAGACCCGTCTCGAACGACCGAGACGCGAGGCGAACGACCGAGACCCGTCGACAACGACCGAGACGCGAGACCAACGACCGAGACCCGTCTAGAACGACCGAGACGCGAGACGAACGACCGAGACGGGTGACGAACGACCGTGACGGGTGACCAACGACCGAGACGGGTGACGAACGACCGAGACGGGTGACCAACGACCGAGACGGGTGACCAACGACCGAGACGGGTGACGAACGACCGAGACGGGTGACCAACGACCGAGACGGGTGACCAACGACCGAGACGGGTGACGAACGACCGAGACGGGTGACCAACGACCGAGACGGGTGACGAACGACGAGACGGGTGACCAACGACCGAGACGGGTGACCAACGACCGAGACGGGTGACGAACGACCGAGACGGGTGACCAACGACCGAGACGGGTGACGAACGACGAGACGGGTTACCAACGACCGAGACGGGTGACGAAAGACCGAGACGCGGGACAACCTGAGGAAATGGTCTTAGACTGGAGAATGCATGACCGGACAACCAGAGGACATGGTCTTAGACTGGAGAATGCATGACCGGACAAGCAGAGGACATGGTCTTAGACTGGAGAATGCATGACCTGACAACCAGAGGACATGGTCTTAGACTGGAAAAAGCATGACCGGACAACCCGAGGGACCGATACCCGTCTAGAACGACCGACACGCGAGGCGAACGACCGAGACCCGTCTAGAACGACCGAGACGCGAGGCGAACGACCGAGACCCGTCGACAACGACCGAGACGCGAGGTGAACGACCGAGACCCGTCTAGAACGACCGAGACGCGAGGCGAACGACCGAGACCCGTCGACAACGACCGAGACGCGAGACCAACGACCGAGACCCGTCTAGAACGACCGAGACGCGAGACGAACGACCGAGACGGGTGACGAACGACCGAGACGGGTGACGAACGACCGAGACGGGTGACGAACGACCGAGACGGGTGACCAACGACCGAGACGGGTGACCAACGACCGAGACGGGTGACCAACGACCGAGACGGGTGACCAACGACCGAGACGGGTGACGAACGACGAGACGGGTTACCAACGACCGAGACGGGTGACGAAAGACCGAGACGCGGGACAACCTGAGGAAAAGGTCTTAGACTGGAGAATGCATGACCGGACAACCAGAGGACATGGTCTTAGACTGGAGAATGCATGACCGGACAACCAGAGGACATGGTCTTAGACTGGAGAATGCATGACCTGACAACCAGAGGATATGGTCTTAGACTGGAAAAAGCATTACCGGACAACCCGAGGGACCAATACCCGTCTAGAACGACCGAGACGCGAGGCGAACGACCGAGACCCGTCTAGAACGACCGAGACGCGAGGCGAACGACCGAGACCCGTCTAGAACGACCGAGACGCGAGGTGAACGACCGAGACCCGTCTAGAACGACCGAGACCCGTCGAGAACGACCGAGACGCGAGGCGAACGACCGAGACCCGTCTAGAACGACCGAGACGCGAGGCGAACGACCGAGACCCGTCTAGAACGACCGAGACGCGAGGCGAACGACCGAGACCCGTCTTGAACGACCGAGACCCGTCGACAACGACCGAGACGCGAGACCAACGACCGAGACCCGTCTAGAACGACCGAGACGCGAGGCGAACGACCGAGACGGGTGACGAAAGACCGAGACGCGGGACAATCTGAGGAAATGGTCTTAGACTGGAGAATGCATGACCGGACAACCAGAGGACATGGTCTTAGACTGGAGAATGCATGACCGGACAAGCAGAGGACATGGTCTTAGACTGGAGAATGCATGACCTGACAACCAGAGGACATGGTCTTAGACTGGAAAAAGCATGACCGGACAACCCGAGGGACCAATACCCGTCTAGAACGACCGAGACGCGAGGCGAACGACCGAGATCCGTCTAGAACGACCGAGACGCGAGGTGAACGACCGAGACCCGTTTAGAACGACCGAGACCCGTCGAGAACGACCGAGACGCGAGGCGAACGACCAAGACCCGTCTAGAACGACCGAGACGCGAGGCGAACGACCGAGACCCGTCTTGAACGACCGAGACCCGTCTAGAACGACCGAGACGCGAGGTGAACGACCGAGACCCGTCGACAACGACCGAGACGCGAGACCAACGACTGAGACCCGTCTAGAACGACCGAGACGCGATACGAACGACCGAGACGGGTGACGAACGACCGAGACGGGTGACCAACGACCGAGACGGGTGACCAACGACCGAGACGGGTGACCAACGACCGAGACGGGTGACCAACGACCGAGACGGGTGACGAACGACCGAGACCCGTCTAGAACGACCGAGACGCGAGGCGGACGACCGAGACCCGTCTAGAACGACCGAGACGCGAGGCGAACGACCTAGACCCGTCGACAAGGACCGAGACGCGAGACCAACGACCGAGACGGGTGACGAACGAGGAGACGGGTTACCAACGACCGAGACGGGTGATGAAAGACCGAGACGCGAGACAACCTGAGGAAATGGTCTTAGACTGGAGAATGCATGACCGGACAACCAGAGGACATGGTCTCAGACTGGTGAATGCATGACCGGACAACCAGAGGTAGGGTATTGGACAACCAGAGGACATGGTCATACACTGGAGAAAGCATGACCGGACAACCGGAGGTAGGGTATTGTACAATCACAGGACATGGTCTCAGACTGGAGAAAGCATGACCGGACAACCCGAGGGACCGAGACCCGTCTAGAACGACCGAGACGCGAGGCGAACGACCGAGACCCGTCTAGAACGACCGAGACGCGAGGCGAACGACCGAGACCCGTCTAGAACGACCGAGACGCGAGGCGAACGACCGAGACCCGTCTAGAACGACCGAGACGCGAGGTGAACGACCGAGACCCGTCTAGAACGACCGAGACCCGTCGAGAACGACCGAGACGCGAGGCGAACGACCGAGACCCGTCTAGAACGACCGAGACGCGAGGCGAACGACCGAGACCCGTCTAGAACGACCGAGACGCGAGGCGAACGACCGAGACCCGTCTTGAACGACCGAGACCCGTCGACAACGACCGAGACGCGAGACCAACGACCGAGACCCGTCTAGAACGACCGAGACGCGAGGCGAACGACCGAGACGGGTGACGAAAGACCGAGACGCGGGACAATCTGAGGAAATGGTCTTAGACTGGAGAATGCATGACCGGACAACCAGAGGACATGGTCTTAGACTGGAGAATGCATGACCGGACAAGCAGAGGACATGGTCTTAGACTGGAGAATGCATGACCTGACAACCAGAGGACATGGTCTTAGACTGGAAAAAGCATGACCGGACAACCCGAGGGACCAATACCCGTCTAGAACGACCGAGACGCGAGGCGAACGACCGAGATCCGTCTAGAACGACCGAGACGCGAGGTGAACGACCGAGACCCGTTTAGAACGACCGAGACCCGTCGAGAACGACCGAGACGCGAGGCGAAGGACCGAGACCCGTCTCGAACGACCGAGACGCGAGGCGAACGACCAAGACCCGTCTAGAACGACCGAGACGCGTGGCGAACGACCGAGACCCGTCTTGAACGACCGAGACCCGTCTAGAACGACCGAGACGCGAGGTGAACGACCGAGACCCGTCGACAACGACCGAGACGCGAGACCAACGACTGAGACCCGTCTAGAACGACCGAGACGCGATACGAACGACCGAGACGGGTGACGAACGACCGAGACGGGTGACCAACGACCGAGACGGGTGACCAACGACCGAGACGGGTGACCAACGACCGAGACGGGTGACCAACGACCGAGACGGGTGACGAACGACCGAGACCCGTCTAGAACGACCGAGACGCGAGGCGGACGACCGAGACCCGTCTAGAACGACCGAGACGCGAGGCGAACGACCTAGACCCGTCGACAAGGACCGAGACGCGAGACCAACGACCGAGACGGGTGACGAACGAGGAGACGGGTTACCAACGACCGAGACGGGTGATGAAAGACCGAGACGCGAGACAACCTGAGGAAATGGTCTTAGACTGGAGAATGCATGACCGGACAACCAGAGGACATGGTCTCAGACTGGTGAATGCATGACCGGACAACCAGAGGTAGGGTATTGGACAACCAGAGGACATGGTCATACACTGGAGAAAGCATGACCGGACAACCGGAGGTAGGGTATTGTACAATCACAGGACATGGTCTCAGACTGGAGAAAGCATGACCGGACAACCCGAGGGACCGAGACCCGTCTAGAACGACCGAGACGCGAGGCGAACGACCGAGACCCGTCTAGAACGACCGAGACGCGAGGCGAACGACCGAGACCCGTCTAGAACGACCGAGACGCGAGGCGAACGACCGAGACCCGTCTAGAACGACCGAGACGCGAGGCGAACGACCGAGACCCGTCTAGAACGACCGAGACGCGAGGCGACGACCGAGACCCGTCTTGAACGACCGAGACCCGTCTCGAACGACCGAGACGCGAGGCGAACGACCGAGACCCGTCGACAACGACCGAGACGCGAGACCAACGACCGAGACCCGTCTAGAACGACCGAGACGCGAGACGAACGACCGAGACGGGTGACGAACGACCGAGACGGGTGACCAACGACCGAGACGGGTGACGAACGACCGAGACGGGTGACCAACGACCGAGACGGGTGACCAACGACCGAGACGGGTGACGAACGACCGAGACGGGTGACCAACGACCGAGACGGGTGACCAACGACCGAGACGGGTGACGAACGACCGAGACGGGTGACCAACGACCGAGACGGGTGACGAACGACGAGACGGGTGACCAACGACCGAGACGGGTGAGCAACGACCGAGACGGGTGACGAACGACCGAGACGGGTGACCAACGACCGAGACGGGTGACGAACGACGAGACGGGTTACCAACGACCGAGACGGGTGACGAAAGACCGAGACGCGGGACAACCTGAGGAAATGGTCTTAGACTGGAGAATGCATGACCGGACAACCAGAGGACATGGTCTTAGACTGGAGAATGCATGACCGGACAAGCAGAGGACATGGTCTTAGACTGGAGAATGCATGACCTGACAACCAGAGGACATGGTCTTAGACTGGAAAAAGCATGACCGGACAACCCGAGGGACCGATACCCGTCTAGAACGACCGACACGCGAGGCGAACGACCGAGACCCGTCTAGAACGACCGAGACGCGAGGCGAACGACCGAGACCCGTCGACAACGACCGAGACGCGAGGTGAACGACCGAGACCCGTCTAGAACGACCGAGACGCGAGGCGAACGACCGAGACCCGTCGACAACGACCGAGACGCGAGACCAACGACCGAGACCCGTCTAGAACGACCGAGACGCGAGACGAACGACCGAGACGGGTGACGAACGACCGAGACGGGTGACCAACGACCGAGACGGGTGACCAACGACCGAGACGGGTGACCAACGACCGAGACGGGTGACGAACGACCGAGACGGGTGACGAACGACCGAGACGGGTGACCAACGACCGAGACGGGTGACCAACGACCGAGACGGGTGACGAACGACCGAGACGGGTGACGAACGACCGAGACGGGTGACGAACGACCGAGACGGGTGACCAACGACCGAGACGGGTGACCAACGACCGAGACGGGTGACCAACGACCGAGACGGGTGACCAACGACCGAGACGGGTGACGAACGACGAGACGGGTTACCAACGACCGAGACGGGTGACGAAAGACCGAGACGCGGGACAACCTGAGGAAAAGGTCTTAGACTGGAGAATGCATGACCGGACAACCAGAGGACATGGTCTTAGACTGGAGAATGCATGACCGGACAACCAGAGGACATGGTCTTAGACTGGAGAATGCATGACCTGACAACCAGAGGACATGGTCTTAGACTGGAAAAAGCATTACCGGACAACCCGAGGGACCAATACCCGTCTAGAACGACCGAGACGCGAGGCGAACGACCGAGATCCGTCTAGAACGACCGAGACGCGAGGTGAACGACCGAGACCCGTTTAGAACGACCGAGACCCGTCGAGAACGACCGAGACGCGAGGCGAAGGACCGAGACCCGTCTCGAACGACCGAGACGCGAGGCGAACGACCAAGACCCGTCTAGAACGACCGAGACGCGAGGCGAACGACCGAGACCCGTCTTGAACGACCGAGACCCGTCTAGAACGACCGAGACGCGAGGTGAACGACCGAGACCCGTCGACAACGACCGAGACGCGAGACCAACGACTGAGACCCGTCTAGAACGACCGAGACGCGATACGAACGACCGAGACGGGTGACGAACGACCGAGACGGGTGACCAACGACCGAGACGGGTGACCAACGACCGAGACGGGTGACCAACGACCGAGACGGGTGACCAACGACCGAGACGGGTGACGAACGACCGAGACCCGTCTAGAACGACCGAGACGCGAGGCGGACGACCGAGACCCGTCTAGAACGACCGAGACGCGAGGCGAACGACCTAGACCCGTCGACAAGGACCGAGACGCGAGACCAACGACCGAGACGGGTGACGAACGAGGAGACGGGTTACCAACGACCGAGACGGGTGATGAAAGACCGAGACGCGAGACAACCTGAGGAAATGGTCTTAGACTGGAGAATGCATGACCGGACAACCAGAGGACATGGTCTCAGACTGGTGAATGCATGACCGGACAACCAGAGGTAGGGTATTGGACAACCAGAGGACATGGTCATACACTGGAGAAAGCATGACCGGACAACCGGAGGTAGGGTATTGTACAATCACAGGACATGGTCTCAGACTGGAGAAAGCATGACCGGACAACCCGAGGGACCGAGACCCGTCTAGAACGACCGAGACGCGAGGCGAACGACCGAGACCCGTCTAGAACGACCGAGACGCGAGGCGAACGACCGAGACCCGTCTAGAACGACCGAGACGCGAGGCGACGACCGAGACCCGTCTTGAACGACCGAGACCCGTCTCGAACGACCGAGACGCGAGGCGAACGACCGAGACCCGTCGACAACGACCGAGACGCGAGACCAACGACCGAGACCCGTCTAGAACGACCGAGACGCGAGACGAACGACCGAGACGGGTGACGAAAGACCGAGACGGGTGACCAACGACCGAGACGGGTGACGAACGACCGAGACGGGTGACCAACGACCGAGACGGGTGACCAACGACCGAGACGGGTGACGAACGACCGAGACGGGTGACCAACGACCGAGACGGGTGACCAACGACCGAGACGGGTGACGAACGACCGAGACGGGTGACCAACGACCGAGACGGGTGACGAACGACGAGACGGGTGACCAACGACCGAGACGGGTGACCAACGACCGAGACGGGTGACGAACGACCGAGACGGGTGACCAACGACCGAGACGGGTGACGAACGACGAGACGGGTTACCAACGACCGAGACGGGTGACGAAAGACCGAGACGCGGGACAACCTGAGGAAATGGTCTTAGACTGGAGAATGCATGACCGGACAACCAGAGGACATGGTCTTAGACTGGAGAATGCATGACCGGACAAGCAGAGGACATGGTCTTAGACTGGAGAATGCATGACCTGACAACCAGAGGACATGGTCTTAGACTGGAAAAAGCATGACCGGACAACCCGAGGGACCGATACCCGTCTAGAACGACCGACACGCGAGGCGAACGACCGAGACCCGTCTAGAACGACCGAGACGCGAGGCGAACGACCGAGACCCGTCGACAACGACCGAGACGCGAGGTGAACGACCGAGACCCGTCTAGAACGACCGAGACGCGAGGCGAACGACCGAGACCCGTCGACAACGACCGAGACGCGAGACCAACGACCGAGACCCGTCTAGAACGACCGAGACGCGAGACGAACGACCGAGACGGGTGACGAACGACCGAGACGGGTGACGAACGACCGAGACGGGTGACGAACGACCGAGACGGGTGACCAACGACCGAGACGGGTGACCAACGACCGAGACGGGTGACCAACGACCGAGACGGGTGACCAACGACCGAGACGGGTGACGAACGACGAGACGGGTTACCAACGACCGAGACGGGTGACGAAAGACCGAGACGCGGGACAACCTGAGGAAAAGGTCTTAGACTGGAGAATGCATGACCGGACAACCAGAGGACATGGTCTTAGACTGGAGAATGCATGACCGGACAACCAGAGGACATGGTCTTAGACTGGAGAATGCATGACCTGACAACCAGAGGATATGGTCTTAGACTGGAAAAAGCATTACCGGACAACCCGAGGGACCAATACCCGTCTAGAACGACCGAGACGCGAGGCGAACGACCGAGACCCGTCTAGAACGACCGAGACGCGAGGCGAACGACCGAGACCCGTCTAGAACGACCGAGACGCGAGGTGAACGACCGAGACCCGTCTAGAACGACCGAGACCCGTCGAGAACGACCGAGACGCGAGGCGAACGACCGAGACCCGTCTAGAACGACCGAGACGCGAGGCGAACGACCGAGACCCGTCTAGAACGACCGAGACGCGAGGCGAACGACCGAGACCCGTCTTGAACGACCGAGACCCGTCGACAACGACCGAGACGCGAGACCAACGACCGAGACCCGTCTAGAACGACCGAGACGCGAGGCGAACGACCGAGACGGGTGACGAAAGACCGAGACGCGGGACAATCTGAGGAAATGGTCTTAGACTGGAGAATGCATGACCGGACAACCAGAGGACATGGTCTTAGACTGGAGAATGCATGACCGGACAAGCAGAGGACATGGTCTTAGACTGGAGAATGCATGACCTGACAACCAGAGGACATGGTCTTAGACTGGAAAAAGCATGACCGGACAACCCGAGGGACCAATACCCGTCTAGAACGACCGAGACGCGAGGCGAACGACCGAGATCCGTCTAGAACGACCGAGACGCGAGGTGAACGACCGAGACCCGTTTAGAACGACCGAGACCCGTCGAGAACGACCGAGACGCGAGGCGAACGACCAAGACCCGTCTAGAACGACCGAGACGCGAGGCGAACGACCGAGACCCGTCTTGAACGACCGAGACCCGTCTAGAACGACCGAGACGCGAGGTGAACGACCGAGACCCGTCGACAACGACCGAGACGCGAGACCAACGACTGAGACCCGTCTAGAACGACCGAGACGCGATACGAACGACCGAGACGGGTGACGAACGACCGAGACGGGTGACCAACGACCGAGACGGGTGACCAACGACCGAGACGGGTGACCAACGACCGAGACGGGTGACCAACGACCGAGACGGGTGACGAACGACCGAGACCCGTCTAGAACGACCGAGACGCGAGGCGGACGACCGAGACCCGTCTAGAACGACCGAGACGCGAGGCGAACGACCTAGACCCGTCGACAAGGACCGAGACGCGAGACCAACGACCGAGACGGGTGACGAACGAGGAGACGGGTTACCAACGACCGAGACGGGTGATGAAAGACCGAGACGCGAGACAACCTGAGGAAATGGTCTTAGACTGGAGAATGCATGACCGGACAACCAGAGGACATGGTCTCAGACTGGTGAATGCATGACCGGACAACCAGAGGTAGGGTATTGGACAACCAGAGGACATGGTCATACACTGGAGAAAGCATGACCGGACAACCGGAGGTAGGGTATTGTACAATCACAGGACATGGTCTCAGACTGGAGAAAGCATGACCGGACAACCCGAGGGACCGAGACCCGTCTAGAACGACCGAGACGCGAGGCGAACGACCGAGACCCGTCTAGAACGACCGAGACGCGAGGCGAACGACCGAGACCCGTCTAGAACGACCGAGACGCGAGGCGAACGACCGAGACCCGTCTAGAACGACCGAGACGCGAGGTGAACGACCGAGACCCGTCTAGAACGACCGAGACCCGTCGAGAACGACCGAGACGCGAGGCGAACGACCGAGACCCGTCTAGAACGACCGAGACGCGAGGCGAACGACCGAGACCCGTCTAGAACGACCGAGACGCGAGGCGAACGACCGAGACCCGTCTTGAACGACCGAGACCCGTCGACAACGACCGAGACGCGAGACCAACGACCGAGACCCGTCTAGAACGACCGAGACGCGAGGCGAACGACCGAGACGGGTGACGAAAGACCGAGACGCGGGACAATCTGAGGAAATGGTCTTAGACTGGAGAATGCATGACCGGACAACCAGAGGACATGGTCTTAGACTGGAGAATGCATGACCGGACAAGCAGAGGACATGGTCTTAGACTGGAGAATGCATGACCTGACAACCAGAGGACATGGTCTTAGACTGGAAAAAGCATGACCGGACAACCCGAGGGACCAATACCCGTCTAGAACGACCGAGACGCGAGGCGAACGACCGAGATCCGTCTAGAACGACCGAGACGCGAGGTGAACGACCGAGACCCGTTTAGAACGACCGAGACCCGTCGAGAACGACCGAGACGCGAGGCGAAGGACCGAGACCCGTCTCGAACGACCGAGACGCGAGGCGAACGACCAAGACCCGTCTAGAACGACCGAGACGCGAGGCGAACGACCGAGACCCGTCTTGAACGACCGAGACCCGTCTAGAACGACCGAGACGCGAGGTGAACGACCGAGACCCGTCGACAACGACCGAGACGCGAGACCAACGACTGAGACCCGTCTAGAACGACCGAGACGCGATACGAACGACCGAGACGGGTGACGAACGACCGAGACGGGTGACCAACGACCGAGACGGGTGACCAACGACCGAGACGGGTGACCAACGACCGAGACGGGTGACCAACGACCGAGACGGGTGACGAACGACCGAGACCCGTCTAGAACGACCGAGACGCGAGGCGGACGACCGAGACCCGTCTAGAACGACCGAGACGCGAGGCGAACGACCTAGACCCGTCGACAAGGACCGAGACGCGAGACCAACGACCGAGACGGGTGACGAACGAGGAGACGGGTTACCAACGACCGAGACGGGTGATGAAAGACCGAGACGCGAGACAACCTGAGGAAATGGTCTTAGACTGGAGAATGCATGACCGGACAACCAGAGGACATGGTCTCAGACTGGTGAATGCATGACCGGACAACCAGAGGTAGGGTATTGGACAACCAGAGGACATGGTCATACACTGGAGAAAGCATGACCGGACAACCGGAGGTAGGGTATTGTACAATCACAGGACATGGTCTCAGACTGGAGAAAGCATGACCGGACAACCCGAGGGACCGAGACCCGTCTAGAACGACCGAGACGCGAGGCGAACGACCGAGACCCGTCTAGAACGACCGAGACGCGAGGCGAACGACCGAGACCCGTCTAGAACGACCGAGACGCGAGGCGAACGACCGAGACCCGTCTAGAACGACCGAGACGCGAGGCGAACGACCGAGACCCGTCTAGAACGACCGAGACGCGAGGCGACGACCGAGACCCGTCTTGAACGACCGAGACCCGTCTCGAACGACCGAGACGCGAGGCGAACGACCGAGACCCGTCGACAACGACCGAGACGCGAGACCAACGACCGAGACCCGTCTAGAACGACCGAGACGCGAGACGAACGACCGAGACGGGTGACGAACGACCGAGACGGGTGACCAACGACCGAGACGGGTGACGAACGACCGAGACGGGTGACCAACGACCGAGACGGGTGACCAACGACCGAGACGGGTGACGAACGACCGAGACGGGTGACCAACGACCGAGACGGGTGACCAACGACCGAGACGGGTGACGAACGACCGAGACGGGTGACCAACGACCGAGACGGGTGACGAACGACGAGACGGGTGACCAACGACCGAGACGGGTGAGCAACGACCGAGACGGGTGACGAACGACCGAGACGGGTGACCAACGACCGAGACGGGTGACGAACGACGAGACGGGTTACCAACGACCGAGACGGGTGACGAAAGACCGAGACGCGGGACAACCTGAGGAAATGGTCTTAGACTGGAGAATGCATGACCGGACAACCAGAGGACATGGTCTTAGACTGGAGAATGCATGACCGGACAAGCAGAGGACATGGTCTTAGACTGGAGAATGCATGACCTGACAACCAGAGGACATGGTCTTAGACTGGAAAAAGCATGACCGGACAACCCGAGGGACCGATACCCGTCTAGAACGACCGACACGCGAGGCGAACGACCGAGACCCGTCTAGAACGACCGAGACGCGAGGCGAACGACCGAGACCCGTCGACAACGACCGAGACGCGAGGTGAACGACCGAGACCCGTCTAGAACGACCGAGACGCGAGGCGAACGACCGAGACCCGTCGACAACGACCGAGACGCGAGACCAACGACCGAGACCCGTCTAGAACGACCGAGACGCGAGACGAACGACCGAGACGGGTGACGAACGACCGAGACGGGTGACCAACGACCGAGACGGGTGACCAACGACCGAGACGGGTGACCAACGACCGAGACGGGTGACGAACGACCGAGACGGGTGACGAACGACCGAGACGGGTGACCAACGACCGAGACGGGTGACCAACGACCGAGACGGGTGACGAACGACCGAGACGGGTGACCAACGACCGAGACGGGTGACGAACGACGAGACGGGTGACCAACGACCGAGACGGGTGAGCAACGACCGAGACGGGTGACGAACGACCGAGACGGGTGACCAACGACCGAGACGGGTGACGAACGACGAGACGGGTTACCAACGACCGAGACGGGTGACGAAAGACCGAGACGCGGGACAACCTGAGGAAATGGTCTTAGACTGGAGAATGCATGACCGGACAACCAGAGGACATGGTCTTAGACTGGAGAATGCATGACCGGACAAGCAGAGGACATGGTCTTAGACTGGAGAATGCATGACCTGACAACCAGAGGACATGGTCTTAGACTGGAAAAAGCATGACCGGACAACCCGAGGGACCGATACCCGTCTAGAACGACCGACACGCGAGGCGAACGACCGAGACCCGTCTAGAACGACCGAGACGCGAGGCGAACGACCGAGACCCGTCGACAACGACCGAGACGCGAGGTGAACGACCGAGACCCGTCTAGAACGACCGAGACGCGAGGCGAACGACCGAGACCCGTCGACAACGACCGAGACGCGAGACCAACGACCGAGACCCGTCTAGAACGACCGAGACGCGAGACGAACGACCGAGACGGGTGACGAACGACCGAGACGGGTGACCAACGACCGAGACGGGTGACCAACGACCGAGACGGGTGACCAACGACCGAGACGGGTGACGAACGACCGAGACGGGTGACGAACGACCGAGACGGGTGACCAACGACCGAGACGGGTGACCAACGACCGAGACGGGTGACGAACGACCGAGACGGGTGACGAACGACCGAGACGGGTGACGAACGACCGAGACGGGTGACCAACGACCGAGACGGGTGACCAACGACCGAGACGGGTGACCAACGACCGAGACGGGTGACCAACGACCGAGACGGGTGACGAACGACGAGACGGGTTACCAACGACCGAGACGGGTGACGAAAGACCGAGACGCGGGACAACCTGAGGAAAAGGTCTTAGACTGGAGAATGCATGACCGGACAACCAGAGGACATGGTCTTAGACTGGAGAATGCATGACCGGACAACCAGAGGACATGGTCTTAGACTGGAGAATGCATGACCTGACAACCAGAGGACATGGTCTTAGACTGGAAAAAGCATTACCGGACAACCCGAGGGACCAATACCCGTCTAGAACGACCGAGACGCGAGGCGAACGACCGAGATCCGTCTAGAACGACCGAGACGCGAGGTGAACGACCGAGACCCGTTTAGAACGACCGAGACCCGTCGAGAACGACCGAGACGCGAGGCGAAGGACCGAGACCCGTCTCGAACGACCGAGACGCGAGGCGAACGACCAAGACCCGTCTAGAACGACCGAGACGCGAGGCGAACGACCGAGACCCGTCTTGAACGACCGAGACCCGTCTAGAACGACCGAGACGCGAGGTGAACGACCGAGACCCGTCGACAACGACCGAGACGCGAGACCAACGACTGAGACCCGTCTAGAACGACCGAGACGCGATACGAACGACCGAGACGGGTGACGAACGACCGAGACGGGTGACCAACGACCGAGACGGGTGACCAACGACCGAGACGGGTGACCAACGACCGAGACGGGTGACCAACGACCGAGACGGGTGACGAACGACCGAGACCCGTCTAGAACGACCGAGACGCGAGGCGGACGACCGAGACCCGTCTAGAACGACCGAGACGCGAGGCGAACGACCTAGACCCGTCGACAAGGACCGAGACGCGAGACCAACGACCGAGACGGGTGACGAACGAGGAGACGGGTTACCAACGACCGAGACGGGTGATGAAAGACCGAGACGCGAGACAACCTGAGGAAATGGTCTTAGACTGGAGAATGCATGACCGGACAACCAGAGGACATGGTCTCAGACTGGTGAATGCATGACCGGACAACCAGAGGTAGGGTATTGGACAACCAGAGGACATGGTCATACACTGGAGAAAGCATGACCGGACAACCGGAGGTAGGGTATTGTACAATCACAGGACATGGTCTCAGACTGGAGAAAGCATGACCGGACAACCCGAGGGACCGAGACCCGTCTAGAACGACCGAGACGCGAGGCGAACGACCGAGACCCGTCTAGAACGACCGAGACGCGAGGCGAACGACCGAGACCCGTCTAGAACGACCGAGACGCGAGGCGAACGACCGAGACCCGTCTAGAACGACCGAGACGCGAGGCGAACGACCGAGACCCGTCTAGAACGACCGAGACGCGAGGCGACGACCGAGACCCGTCTTGAACGACCGAGACCCGTCTCGAACGACCGAGACGCGAGGCGAACGACCGAGACCCGTCGACAACGACCGAGACGCGAGACCAACGACCGAGACCCGTCTAGAACGACCGAGACGCGAGACGAACGACCGAGACGGGTGACGAACGACCGAGACGGGTGACCAACGACCGAGACGGGTGACGAACGACCGAGACGGGTGACCAACGACCGAGACGGGTGACCAACGACCGAGACGGGTGACGAACGACCGAGACGGGTGACCAACGACCGAGACGGGTGACCAACGACCGAGACGGGTGACGAACGACCGAGACGGGTGACCAACGACCGAGACGGGTGACGAACGACGAGACGGGTGACCAACGACCGAGACGGGTGACCAACGACCGAGACGGGTGACGAACGACCGAGACGGGTGACCAACGACCGAGACGGGTGACGAACGACGAGACGGGTTACCAACGACCGAGACGGGTGACGAAAGACCGAGACGCGGGACAACCTGAGGAAATGGTCTTAGACTGGAGAATGCATGACCGGACAACCAGAGGACATGGTCTTAGACTGGAGAATGCATGACCGGACAAGCAGAGGACATGGTCTTAGACTGGAGAATGCATGACCTGACAACCAGAGGACATGGTCTTAGACTGGAAAAAGCATGACCGGACAACCCGAGGGACCGATACCCGTCTAGAACGACCGACACGCGAGGCGAACGACCGAGACCCGTCTAGAACGACCGAGACGCGAGGCGAACGACCGAGACCCGTCGACAACGACCGAGACGCGAGGTGAACGACCGAGACCCGTCTAGAACGACCGAGACGCGAGGCGAACGACCGAGACCCGTCGACAACGACCGAGACGCGAGACCAACGACCGAGACCCGTCTAGAACGACCGAGACGCGAGACGAACGACCGAGACGGGTGACGAACGACCGAGACGGGTGACCAACGACCGAGACGGGTGACCAACGACCGAGACGGGTGACCAACGACCGAGACGGGTGACGAACGACCGAGACGGGTGACGAACGACCGAGACGGGTGACCAACGACCGAGACGGGTGACCAACGACCGAGACGGGTGACGAACGACCGAGACGGGTGACGAACGACCGAGACGGGTGACGAACGACCGAGACGGGTGACCAACGACCGAGACGGGTGACCAACGACCGAGACGGGTGACCAACGACCGAGACGGGTGACCAACGACCGAGACGGGTGACGAACGACGAGACGGGTTACCAACGACCGAGACGGGTGACGAAAGACCGAGACGCGGGACAACCTGAGGAAAAGGTCTTAGACTGGAGAATGCATGACCGGACAACCAGAGGACATGGTCTTAGACTGGAGAATGCATGACCGGACAACCAGAGGACATGGTCTTAGACTGGAGAATGCATGACCTGACAACCAGAGGATATGGTCTTAGACTGGAAAAAGCATTACCGGACAACCCGAGGGACCAATACCCGTCTAGAACGACCGAGACGCGAGGCGAACGACCGAGACCCGTCTAGAACGACCGAGACGCGAGGCGAACGACCGAGACCCGTCTAGAACGACCGAGACGCGAGGTGAACGACCGAGACCCGTCTAGAACGACCGAGACCCGTCGAGAACGACCGAGACGCGAGGCGAACGACCGAGACCCGTCTAGAACGACCGAGACGCGAGGCGAACGACCGAGACCCGTCTAGAACGACCGAGACGCGAGGCGAACGACCGAGACCCGTCTTGAACGACCGAGACCCGTCGACAACGACCGAGACGCGAGACCAACGACCGAGACCCGTCTAGAACGACCGAGACGCGAGGCGAACGACCGAGACGGGTGACGAAAGACCGAGACGCGGGACAACCTGAGGAAATGGTCTTAGACTGGAGAATGCATGACCGGACAACCAGAGGACATGGTCTTAGACTGGAGAATGCATGACCGGACAAGCAGAGGACATGGTCTTAGACTGGAGAATGCATGACCTGACAACCAGAGGACATGGTCTTAGACTGGAAAAAGCATGACCGGACAACCCGAGGGACCAATACCCGTCTAGAACGACCGAGACGCGAGGCGAACGACCGAGATCCGTCTAGAACGACCGAGACGCGAGGTGAACGACCGAGACCCGTTTAGAACGACCGAGACCCGTCGAGAACGACCGAGACGCGAGGCGAACGACCAAGACCCGTCTAGAACGACCGAGACGCGAGGCGAACGACCGAGACCCGTCTTGAACGACCGAGACCCGTCTAGAACGACCGAGACGCGAGGTGAACGACCGAGACCCGTCGACAACGACCGAGACGCGAGACCAACGACTGAGACCCGTCTAGAACGACCGAGACGCGATACGAACGACCGAGACGGGTGACGAACGACCGAGACGGGTGACCAACGACCGAGACGGGTGACCAACGACCGAGACGGGTGACCAACGACCGAGACGGGTGACCAACGACCGAGACGGGTGACGAACGACCGAGACCCGTCTAGAACGACCGAGACGCGAGGCGGACGACCGAGACCCGTCTAGAACGACCGAGACGCGAGGCGAACGACCTAGACCCGTCGACAAGGACCGAGACGCGAGACCAACGACCGAGACGGGTGACGAACGAGGAGACGGGTTACCAACGACCGAGACGGGTGATGAAAGACCGAGACGCGAGACAACCTGAGGAAATGGTCTTAGACTGGAGAATGCATGACCGGACAACCAGAGGACATGGTCTCAGACTGGTGAATGCATGACCGGACAACCAGAGGTAGGGTATTGGACAACCAGAGGACATGGTCATACACTGGAGAAAGCATGACCGGACAACCGGAGGTAGGGTATTGTACAATCACAGGACATGGTCTCAGACTGGAGAAAGCATGACCGGACAACCCGAGGGACCGAGACCCGTCTAGAACGACCGAGACGCGAGGCGAACGACCGAGACCCGTCTAGAACGACCGAGACGCGAGGCGAACGACCGAGACCCGTCTAGAACGACCGAGACGCGAGGCGAACGACCGAGACCCGTCTAGAACGACCGAGACGCGAGGTGAACGACCGAGACCCGTCTAGAACGACCGAGACCCGTCGAGAACGACCGAGACGCGAGGCGAACGACCGAGACCCGTCTAGAACGACCGAGACGCGAGGCGAACGACCGAGACCCGTCTAGAACGACCGAGACGCGAGGCGAACGACCGAGACCCGTCTTGAACGACCGAGACCCGTCGACAACGACCGAGACGCGAGACCAACGACCGAGACCCGTCTAGAACGACCGAGACGCGAGGCGAACGACCGAGACGGGTGACGAAAGACCGAGACGCGGGACAATCTGAGGAAATGGTCTTAGACTGGAGAATGCATGACCGGACAACCAGAGGACATGGTCTTAGACTGGAGAATGCATGACCGGACAAGCAGAGGACATGGTCTTAGACTGGAGAATGCATGACCTGACAACCAGAGGACATGGTCTTAGACTGGAAAAAGCATGACCGGACAACCCGAGGGACCAATACCCGTCTAGAACGACCGAGACGCGAGGCGAACGACCGAGATCCGTCTAGAACGACCGAGACGCGAGGTGAACGACCGAGACCCGTTTAGAACGACCGAGACCCGTCGAGAACGACCGAGACGCGAGGCGAAGGACCGAGACCCGTCTCGAACGACCGAGACGCGAGGCGAACGACCAAGACCCGTCTAGAACGACCGAGACGCGAGGCGAACGACCGAGACCCGTCTTGAACGACCGAGACCCGTCTAGAACGACCGAGACGCGAGGTGAACGACCGAGACCCGTCGACAACGACCGAGACGCGAGACCAACGACTGAGACCCGTCTAGAACGACCGAGACGCGATACGAACGACCGAGACGGGTGACGAACGACCGAGACGGGTGACCAACGACCGAGACGGGTGACCAACGACCGAGACGGGTGACCAACGACCGAGACGGGTGACCAACGACCGAGACGGGTGACGAACGACCGAGACCCGTCTAGAACGACCGAGACGCGAGGCGGACGACCGAGACCCGTCTAGAACGACCGAGACGCGAGGCGAACGACCTAGACCCGTCGACAAGGACCGAGACGCGAGACCAACGACCGAGACGGGTGACGAACGAGGAGACGGGTTACCAACGACCGAGACGGGTGATGAAAGACCGAGACGCGAGACAACCTGAGGAAATGGTCTTAGACTGGAGAATGCATGACCGGACAACCAGAGGACATGGTCTCAGACTGGTGAATGCATGACCGGACAACCAGAGGTAGGGTATTGGACAACCAGAGGACATGGTCATACACTGGAGAAAGCATGACCGGACAACCGGAGGTAGGGTATTGTACAATCACAGGACATGGTCTCAGACTGGAGAAAGCATGACCGGACAACCCGAGGGACCGAGACCCGTCTAGAACGACCGAGACGCGAGGCGAACGACCGAGACCCGTCTAGAACGACCGAGACGCGAGGCGAACGACCGAGACCCGTCTAGAACGACCGAGACGCGAGGCGAACGACCGAGACCCGTCTAGAACGACCGAGACGCGAGGCGAACGACCGAGACCCGTCTAGAACGACCGAGACGCGAGGCGACGACCGAGACCCGTCTTGAACGACCGAGACCCGTCTCGAACGACCGAGACGCGAGGCGAACGACCGAGACCCGTCGACAACGACCGAGACGCGAGACCAACGACCGAGACCCGTCTAGAACGACCGAGACGCGAGACGAACGACCGAGACGGGTGACGAACGACCGAGACGGGTGACCAACGACCGAGACGGGTGACGAACGACCGAGACGGGTGACCAACGACCGAGACGGGTGACCAACGACCGAGACGGGTGACGAACGACCGAGACGGGTGACCAACGACCGAGACGGGTGACCAACGACCGAGACGGGTGACGAACGACCGAGACGGGTGACCAACGACCGAGACGGGTGACGAACGACGAGACGGGTGACCAACGACCGAGACGGGTGAGCAACGACCGAGACGGGTGACGAACGACCGAGACGGGTGACCAACGACCGAGACGGGTGACGAACGACGAGACGGGTTACCAACGACCGAGACGGGTGACGAAAGACCGAGACGCGGGACAACCTGAGGAAATGGTCTTAGACTGGAGAATGCATGACCGGACAACCAGAGGACATGGTCTTAGACTGGAGAATGCATGACCGGACAAGCAGAGGACATGGTCTTAGACTGGAGAATGCATGACCTGACAACCAGAGGACATGGTCTTAGACTGGAAAAAGCATGACCGGACAACCCGAGGGACCGATACCCGTCTAGAACGACCGACACGCGAGGCGAACGACCGAGACCCGTCTAGAACGACCGAGACGCGAGGCGAACGACCGAGACCCGTCGACAACGACCGAGACGCGAGGTGAACGACCGAGACCCGTCTAGAACGACCGAGACGCGAGGCGAACGACCGAGACCCGTCGACAACGACCGAGACGCGAGACCAACGACCGAGACCCGTCTAGAACGACCGAGACGCGAGACGAACGACCGAGACGGGTGACGAACGACCGAGACGGGTGACCAACGACCGAGACGGGTGACCAACGACCGAGACGGGTGACCAACGACCGAGACGGGTGACGAACGACCGAGACGGGTGACGAACGACCGAGACGGGTGACCAACGACCGAGACGGGTGACCAACGACCGAGACGGGTGACGAACGACCGAGACGGGTGACGAACGACCGAGACGGGTGACGAACGACCGAGACGGGTGACCAACGACCGAGACGGGTGACCAACGACCGAGACGGGTGACCAACGACCGAGACGGGTGACCAACGACCGAGACGGGTGACGAACGACGAGACGGGTTACCAACGACCGAGACGGGTGACGAAAGACCGAGACGCGGGACAACCTGAGGAAAAGGTCTTAGACTGGAGAATGCATGACCGGACAACCAGAGGACATGGTCTTAGACTGGAGAATGCATGACCGGACAACCAGAGGACATGGTCTTAGACTGGAGAATGCATGACCTGACAACCAGAGGACATGGTCTTAGACTGGAAAAAGCATTACCGGACAACCCGAGGGACCAATACCCGTCTAGAACGACCGAGACGCGAGGCGAACGACCGAGATCCGTCTAGAACGACCGAGACGCGAGGTGAACGACCGAGACCCGTTTAGAACGACCGAGACCCGTCGAGAACGACCGAGACGCGAGGCGAAGGACCGAGACCCGTCTCGAACGACCGAGACGCGAGGCGAACGACCAAGACCCGTCTAGAACGACCGAGACGCGAGGCGAACGACCGAGACCCGTCTTGAACGACCGAGACCCGTCTAGAACGACCGAGACGCGAGGTGAACGACCGAGACCCGTCGACAACGACCGAGACGCGAGACCAACGACTGAGACCCGTCTAGAACGACCGAGACGCGATACGAACGACCGAGACGGGTGACGAACGACCGAGACGGGTGACCAACGACCGAGACGGGTGACCAACGACCGAGACGGGTGACCAACGACCGAGACGGGTGACCAACGACCGAGACGGGTGACGAACGACCGAGACCCGTCTAGAACGACCGAGACGCGAGGCGGACGACCGAGACCCGTCTAGAACGACCGAGACGCGAGGCGAACGACCTAGACCCGTCGACAAGGACCGAGACGCGAGACCAACGACCGAGACGGGTGACGAACGAGGAGACGGGTTACCAACGACCGAGACGGGTGATGAAAGACCGAGACGCGAGACAACCTGAGGAAATGGTCTTAGACTGGAGAATGCATGACCGGACAACCAGAGGACATGGTCTCAGACTGGTGAATGCATGACCGGACAACCAGAGGTAGGGTATTGGACAACCAGAGGACATGGTCATACACTGGAGAAAGCATGACCGGACAACCGGAGGTAGGGTATTGTACAATCACAGGACATGGTCTCAGACTGGAGAAAGCATGACCGGACAACCCGAGGGACCGAGACCCGTCTAGAACGACCGAGACGCGAGGCGAACGACCGAGACCCGTCTAGAACGACCGAGACGCGAGGCGAACGACCGAGACCCGTCTAGAACGACCGAGACGCGAGGCGAACGACCGAGACCCGTCTAGAACGACCGAGACGCGAGGCGAACGACCGAGACCCGTCTAGAACGACCGAGACGCGAGGCGACGACCGAGACCCGTCTTGAACGACCGAGACCCGTCTCGAACGACCGAGACGCGAGGCGAACGACCGAGACCCGTCGACAACGACCGAGACGCGAGACCAACGACCGAGACCCGTCTAGAACGACCGAGACGCGAGACGAACGACCGAGACGGGTGACGAACGACCGAGACGGGTGACCAACGACCGAGACGGGTGACGAACGACCGAGACGGGTGACCAACGACCGAGACGGGTGACCAACGACCGAGACGGGTGACGAACGACCGAGACGGGTGACCAACGACCGAGACGGGTGACCAACGACCGAGACGGGTGACGAACGACCGAGACGGGTGACCAACGACCGAGACGGGTGACGAACGACGAGACGGGTGACCAACGACCGAGACGGGTGACCAACGACCGAGACGGGTGACGAACGACCGAGACGGGTGACCAACGACCGAGACGGGTGACGAACGACGAGACGGGTTACCAACGACCGAGACGGGTGACGAAAGACCGAGACGCGGGACAACCTGAGGAAATGGTCTTAGACTGGAGAATGCATGACCGGACAACCAGAGGACATGGTCTTAGACTGGAGAATGCATGACCGGACAAGCAGAGGACATGGTCTTAGACTGGAGAATGCATGACCTGACAACCAGAGGACATGGTCTTAGACTGGAAAAAGCATGACCGGACAACCCGAGGGACCGATACCCGTCTAGAACGACCGACACGCGAGGCGAACGACCGAGACCCGTCTAGAACGACCGAGACGCGAGGCGAACGACCGAGACCCGTCGACAACGACCGAGACGCGAGGTGAACGACCGAGACCCGTCTAGAACGACCGAGACGCGAGGCGAACGACCGAGACCCGTCGACAACGACCGAGACGCGAGACCAACGACCGAGACCCGTCTAGAACGACCGAGACGCGAGACGAACGACCGAGACGGGTGACGAACGACCGAGACGGGTGACCAACGACCGAGACGGGTGACCAACGACCGAGACGGGTGACCAACGACCGAGACGGGTGACGAACGACCGAGACGGGTGACGAACGACCGAGACGGGTGACCAACGACCGAGACGGGTGACCAACGACCGAGACGGGTGACGAACGACCGAGACGGGTGACGAACGACCGAGACGGGTGACGAACGACCGAGACGGGTGACCAACGACCGAGACGGGTGACCAACGACCGAGACGGGTGACCAACGACCGAGACGGGTGACCAACGACCGAGACGGGTGACGAACGACGAGACGGGTTACCAACGACCGAGACGGGTGACGAAAGACCGAGACGCGGGACAACCTGAGGAAAAGGTCTTAGACTGGAGAATGCATGACCGGACAACCAGAGGACATGGTCTTAGACTGGAGAATGCATGACCGGACAACCAGAGGACATGGTCTTAGACTGGAGAATGCATGACCTGACAACCAGAGGATATGGTCTTAGACTGGAAAAAGCATTACCGGACAACCCGAGGGACCAATACCCGTCTAGAACGACCGAGACGCGAGGCGAACGACCGAGACCCGTCTAGAACGACCGAGACGCGAGGCGAACGACCGAGACCCGTCTAGAACGACCGAGACGCGAGGTGAACGACCGAGACCCGTCTAGAACGACCGAGACCCGTCGAGAACGACCGAGACGCGAGGCGAACGACCGAGACCCGTCTAGAACGACCGAGACGCGAGGCGAACGACCGAGACCCGTCTAGAACGACCGAGACGCGAGGCGAACGACCGAGACCCGTCTTGAACGACCGAGACCCGTCGACAACGACCGAGACGCGAGACCAACGACCGAGACCCGTCTAGAACGACCGAGACGCGAGGCGAACGACCGAGACGGGTGACGAAAGACCGAGACGCGGGACAACCTGAGGAAATGGTCTTAGACTGGAGAATGCATGACCGGACAACCAGAGGACATGGTCTTAGACTGGAGAATGCATGACCGGACAAGCAGAGGACATGGTCTTAGACTGGAGAATGCATGACCTGACAACCAGAGGACATGGTCTTAGACTGGAAAAAGCATGACCGGACAACCCGAGGGACCAATACCCGTCTAGAACGACCGAGACGCGAGGCGAACGACCGAGATCCGTCTAGAACGACCGAGACGCGAGGTGAACGACCGAGACCCGTTTAGAACGACCGAGACCCGTCGAGAACGACCGAGACGCGAGGCGAACGACCAAGACCCGTCTAGAACGACCGAGACGCGAGGCGAACGACCGAGACCCGTCTTGAACGACCGAGACCCGTCTAGAACGACCGAGACGCGAGGTGAACGACCGAGACCCGTCGACAACGACCGAGACGCGAGACCAACGACTGAGACCCGTCTAGAACGACCGAGACGCGATACGAACGACCGAGACGGGTGACGAACGACCGAGACGGGTGACCAACGACCGAGACGGGTGACCAACGACCGAGACGGGTGACCAACGACCGAGACGGGTGACCAACGACCGAGACGGGTGACGAACGACCGAGACCCGTCTAGAACGACCGAGACGCGAGGCGGACGACCGAGACCCGTCTAGAACGACCGAGACGCGAGGCGAACGACCTAGACCCGTCGACAAGGACCGAGACGCGAGACCAACGACCGAGACGGGTGACGAACGAGGAGACGGGTTACCAACGACCGAGACGGGTGATGAAAGACCGAGACGCGAGACAACCTGAGGAAATGGTCTTAGACTGGAGAATGCATGACCGGACAACCAGAGGACATGGTCTCAGACTGGTGAATGCATGACCGGACAACCAGAGGTAGGGTATTGGACAACCAGAGGACATGGTCATACACTGGAGAAAGCATGACCGGACAACCGGAGGTAGGGTATTGTACAATCACAGGACATGGTCTCAGACTGGAGAAAGCATGACCGGACAACCCGAGGGACCGAGACCCGTCTAGAACGACCGAGACGCGAGGCGAACGACCGAGACCCGTCTAGAACGACCGAGACGCGAGGCGAACGACCGAGACCCGTCTAGAACGACCGAGACGCGAGGCGAACGACCGAGACCCGTCTAGAACGACCGAGACGCGAGGTGAACGACCGAGACCCGTCTAGAACGACCGAGACCCGTCGAGAACGACCGAGACGCGAGGCGAACGACCGAGACCCGTCTAGAACGACCGAGACGCGAGGCGAACGACCGAGACCCGTCTAGAACGACCGAGACGCGAGGCGAACGACCGAGACCCGTCTTGAACGACCGAGACCCGTCGACAACGACCGAGACGCGAGACCAACGACCGAGACCCGTCTAGAACGACCGAGACGCGAGGCGAACGACCGAGACGGGTGACGAAAGACCGAGACGCGGGACAATCTGAGGAAATGGTCTTAGACTGGAGAATGCATGACCGGACAACCAGAGGACATGGTCTTAGACTGGAGAATGCATGACCGGACAAGCAGAGGACATGGTCTTAGACTGGAGAATGCATGACCTGACAACCAGAGGACATGGTCTTAGACTGGAAAAAGCATGACCGGACAACCCGAGGGACCAATACCCGTCTAGAACGACCGAGACGCGAGGCGAACGACCGAGATCCGTCTAGAACGACCGAGACGCGAGGTGAACGACCGAGACCCGTTTAGAACGACCGAGACCCGTCGAGAACGACCGAGACGCGAGGCGAAGGACCGAGACCCGTCTCGAACGACCGAGACGCGAGGCGAACGACCAAGACCCGTCTAGAACGACCGAGACGCGAGGCGAACGACCGAGACCCGTCTTGAACGACCGAGACCCGTCTAGAACGACCGAGACGCGAGGTGAACGACCGAGACCCGTCGACAACGACCGAGACGCGAGACCAACGACTGAGACCCGTCTAGAACGACCGAGACGCGATACGAACGACCGAGACGGGTGACGAACGACCGAGACGGGTGACCAACGACCGAGACGGGTGACCAACGACCGAGACGGGTGACCAACGACCGAGACGGGTGACCAACGACCGAGACGGGTGACGAACGACCGAGACCCGTCTAGAACGACCGAGACGCGAGGCGGACGACCGAGACCCGTCTAGAACGACCGAGACGCGAGGCGAACGACCTAGACCCGTCGACAAGGACCGAGACGCGAGACCAACGACCGAGACGGGTGACGAACGAGGAGACGGGTTACCAACGACCGAGACGGGTGATGAAAGACCGAGACGCGAGACAACCTGAGGAAATGGTCTTAGACTGGAGAATGCATGACCGGACAACCAGAGGACATGGTCTCAGACTGGTGAATGCATGACCGGACAACCAGAGGTAGGGTATTGGACAACCAGAGGACATGGTCATACACTGGAGAAAGCATGACCGGACAACCGGAGGTAGGGTATTGTACAATCACAGGACATGGTCTCAGACTGGAGAAAGCATGACCGGACAACCCGAGGGACCGAGACCCGTCTAGAACGACCGAGACGCGAGGCGAACGACCGAGACCCGTCTAGAACGACCGAGACGCGAGGCGAACGACCGAGACCCGTCTAGAACGACCGAGACGCGAGGCGAACGACCGAGACCCGTCTAGAACGACCGAGACGCGAGGCGAACGACCGAGACCCGTCTAGAACGACCGAGACGCGAGGCGACGACCGAGACCCGTCTTGAACGACCGAGACCCGTCTCGAACGACCGAGACGCGAGGCGAACGACCGAGACCCGTCGACAACGACCGAGACGCGAGACCAACGACCGAGACCCGTCTAGAACGACCGAGACGCGAGACGAACGACCGAGACGGGTGACGAACGACCGAGACGGGTGACCAACGACCGAGACGGGTGACGAACGACCGAGACGGGTGACCAACGACCGAGACGGGTGACCAACGACCGAGACGGGTGACGAACGACCGAGACGGGTGACCAACGACCGAGACGGGTGACCAACGACCGAGACGGGTGACGAACGACCGAGACGGGTGACCAACGACCGAGACGGGTGACGAACGACGAGACGGGTGACCAACGACCGAGACGGGTGAGCAACGACCGAGACGGGTGACGAACGACCGAGACGGGTGACCAACGACCGAGACGGGTGACGAACGACGAGACGGGTTACCAACGACCGAGACGGGTGACGAAAGACCGAGACGCGGGACAACCTGAGGAAATGGTCTTAGACTGGAGAATGCATGACCGGACAACCAGAGGACATGGTCTTAGACTGGAGAATGCATGACCGGACAAGCAGAGGACATGGTCTTAGACTGGAGAATGCATGACCTGACAACCAGAGGACATGGTCTTAGACTGGAAAAAGCATGACCGGACAACCCGAGGGACCGATACCCGTCTAGAACGACCGACACGCGAGGCGAACGACCGAGACCCGTCTAGAACGACCGAGACGCGAGGCGAACGACCGAGACCCGTCGACAACGACCGAGACGCGAGGTGAACGACCGAGACCCGTCTAGAACGACCGAGACGCGAGGCGAACGACCGAGACCCGTCGACAACGACCGAGACGCGAGACCAACGACCGAGACCCGTCTAGAACGACCGAGACGCGAGACGAACGACCGAGACGGGTGACGAACGACCGAGACGGGTGACCAACGACCGAGACGGGTGACCAACGACCGAGACGGGTGACCAACGACCGAGACGGGTGACGAACGACCGAGACGGGTGACGAACGACCGAGACGGGTGACCAACGACCGAGACGGGTGACCAACGACCGAGACGGGTGACGAACGACCGAGACGGGTGACGAACGACCGAGACGGGTGACGAACGACCGAGACGGGTGACCAACGACCGAGACGGGTGACCAACGACCGAGACGGGTGACCAACGACCGAGACGGGTGACCAACGACCGAGACGGGTGACGAACGACGAGACGGGTTACCAACGACCGAGACGGGTGACGAAAGACCGAGACGCGGGACAACCTGAGGAAAAGGTCTTAGACTGGAGAATGCATGACCGGACAACCAGAGGACATGGTCTTAGACTGGAGAATGCATGACCGGACAACCAGAGGACATGGTCTTAGACTGGAGAATGCATGACCTGACAACCAGAGGACATGGTCTTAGACTGGAAAAAGCATTACCGGACAACCCGAGGGACCAATACCCGTCTAGAACGACCGAGACGCGAGGCGAACGACCGAGATCCGTCTAGAACGACCGAGACGCGAGGTGAACGACCGAGACCCGTTTAGAACGACCGAGACCCGTCGAGAACGACCGAGACGCGAGGCGAAGGACCGAGACCCGTCTCGAACGACCGAGACGCGAGGCGAACGACCAAGACCCGTCTAGAACGACCGAGACGCGAGGCGAACGACCGAGACCCGTCTTGAACGACCGAGACCCGTCTAGAACGACCGAGACGCGAGGTGAACGACCGAGACCCGTCGACAACGACCGAGACGCGAGACCAACGACTGAGACCCGTCTAGAACGACCGAGACGCGATACGAACGACCGAGACGGGTGACGAACGACCGAGACGGGTGACCAACGACCGAGACGGGTGACCAACGACCGAGACGGGTGACCAACGACCGAGACGGGTGACCAACGACCGAGACGGGTGACGAACGACCGAGACCCGTCTAGAACGACCGAGACGCGAGGCGGACGACCGAGACCCGTCTAGAACGACCGAGACGCGAGGCGAACGACCTAGACCCGTCGACAAGGACCGAGACGCGAGACCAACGACCGAGACGGGTGACGAACGAGGAGACGGGTTACCAACGACCGAGACGGGTGATGAAAGACCGAGACGCGAGACAACCTGAGGAAATGGTCTTAGACTGGAGAATGCATGACCGGACAACCAGAGGACATGGTCTCAGACTGGTGAATGCATGACCGGACAACCAGAGGTAGGGTATTGGACAACCAGAGGACATGGTCATACACTGGAGAAAGCATGACCGGACAACCGGAGGTAGGGTATTGTACAATCACAGGACATGGTCTCAGACTGGAGAAAGCATGACCGGACAACCCGAGGGACCGAGACCCGTCTAGAACGACCGAGACGCGAGGCGAACGACCGAGACCCGTCTAGAACAACCGAGACGCGAGGCGAACGACCGAGACCCGTCTAGAACGACCGAGACGCGAGGCGAACGACCGAGACCCGTCTAGAACGACCGAGACGCGAGGCGAACGACCGAGACCCGTCTAGAACGACCGAGACGCGAGGCGACGACCGAGACCCGTCTTGAACGACCGAGACCCGTCTCGAACGACCGAGACGCGAGGCGAACGACCGAGACCCGTCGACAACGACCGAGACGCGAGACCAACGACCGAGACCCGTCTAGAACGACCGAGACGCGAGACGAACGACCGAGACGGGTGACGAACGACCGAGACGGGTGACCAACGACCGAGACGGGTGACGAACGACCGAGACGGGTGACCAACGACCGAGACGGGTGACCAACGACCGAGACGGGTGACGAACGACCGAGACGGGTGACCAACGACCGAGACGGGTGACCAACGACCGAGACGGGTGACGAACGACCGAGACGGGTGACCAACGACCGAGACGGGTGACGAACGACGAGACGGGTGACCAACGACCGAGACGGGTGACCAACGACCGAGACGGGTGACGAACGACCGAGACGGGTGACCAACGACCGAGACGGGTGACGAACGACGAGACGGGTTACCAACGACCGAGACGGGTGACGAAAGACCGAGACGCGGGACAACCTGAGGAAATGGTCTTAGACTGGAGAATGCATGACCGGACAACCAGAGGACATGGTCTTAGACTGGAGAATGCATGACCGGACAAGCAGAGGACATGGTCTTAGACTGGAGAATGCATGACCTGACAACCAGAGGACATGGTCTTAGACTGGAAAAAGCATGACCGGACAACCCGAGGGACCGATACCCGTCTAGAACGACCGACACGCGAGGCGAACGACCGAGACCCGTCTAGAACGACCGAGACGCGAGGCGAACGACCGAGACCCGTCGACAACGACCGAGACGCGAGGTGAACGACCGAGACCCGTCTAGAACGACCGAGACGCGAGGCGAACGACCGAGACCCGTCGACAACGACCGAGACGCGAGACCAACGACCGAGACCCGTCTAGAACGACCGAGACGCGAGACGAACGACCGAGACGGGTGACGAACGACCGAGACGGGTGACCAACGACCGAGACGGGTGACCAACGACCGAGACGGGTGACCAACGACCGAGACGGGTGACGAACGACCGAGACGGGTGACGAACGACCGAGACGGGTGACCAACGACCGAGACGGGTGACCAACGACCGAGACGGGTGACGAACGACCGAGACGGGTGACGAACGACCGAGACGGGTGACGAACGACCGAGACGGGTGACCAACGACCGAGACGGGTGACCAACGACCGAGACGGGTGACCAACGACCGAGACGGGTGACCAACGACCGAGACGGGTGACGAACGACGAGACGGGTTACCAACGACCGAGACGGGTGACGAAAGACCGAGACGCGGGACAACCTGAGGAAAAGGTCTTAGACTGGAGAATGCATGACCGGACAACCAGAGGACATGGTCTTAGACTGGAGAATGCATGACCGGACAACCAGAGGACATGGTCTTAGACTGGAGAATGCATGACCTGACAACCAGAGGATATGGTCTTAGACTGGAAAAAGCATTACCGGACAACCCGAGGGACCAATACCCGTCTAGAACGACCGAGACGCGAGGCGAACGACCGAGACCCGTCTAGAACGACCGAGACGCGAGGCGAACGACCGAGACCCGTCTAGAACGACCGAGACGCGAGGTGAACGACCGAGACCCGTCTAGAACGACCGAGACTCGTCGAGAACGACCGAGACGCGAGGCGAACGACCGAGACCCGTCTAGAACGACCGAGACGCGAGGCGAACGACCGAGACCCGTCTAGAACGACCGAGACGCGAGGCGAACGACCGAGACCCGTCTTGAACGACCGAGACCCGTCGACAACGACCGAGACGCGAGACCAACGACCGAGACCCGTCTAGAACGACCGAGACGCGAGGCGAACGACCGAGACGGGTGACGAAAGACCGAGACGCGGGACAACCTGAGGAAATGGTCTTAGACTGGAGAATGCATGACCGGACAACCAGAGGACATGGTCTTAGACTGGAGAATGCATGACCGGACAACCAGAGGACATGGTCTTAGACTGGAGAATGCATGACCTGACAACCAGAGGACATGGTCTTAGACTGGAAAAAGCATGACCGGACAACCCGAGGGACCAATACCCGTCTAGAACGACCGAGACGCGAGGCGAACGACCGAGATCCGTCTAGAACGACCGAGACGCGAGGTGAACGACCGAGACCCGTCTAGAACGACCGAGACCCGTCGAGAACGACCGAGACGCGAGGCGAACGACCGAGACCCGTCTCGAACGACCGAGACGCGAGGCGAACGACCAAGACCCGTCTAGAACGACCGAGACGCGAGGCGAACGACCGAGACCCGTCTTGAACGACCGAGACCCGTCTAGAACGACCGAGACGCGAGGTGAACGACCGAGACCCGTCGACAACGACCGAGACGCGAGACCAACGACTGAGACCCGTCTAGAACGACCGAGACGCGATACGAACGACCGAGACGGGTGACGAACGACCGAGACGGGTGACCAACGACCGAGACGGGTGACCAACGACCGAGACGGGTGACCAACGACCGAGACGGGTGACCAACGACCGAGACGGGTGACGAACGACGAGACGGGTTACCAACGACCGAGACGGGCGACGAAAGACCGAGACGCGGGACAACCTGAGGAAATGGTCTTAGACTGGAGAATGCATGACCGGACAACCAGAGGACATGGTCTTAGACTGGAGAATGCATGACCGGACAACCAGAGGACATGGTCTTAGACTGGAGAATGCATGACCGGACAACCAGAGGACATGGTCTTAGACTGGAAAAAGCATGACCGGACAACCCGAGGGACCGACACCCGTCTAGAACGACCGAGACGCGAGGCGAACGACCGAGACCCGTCTAGAACGACCGAGACGCGAGACGAACGACCGAGACCCGTCTAGAACGACCGAGACGCGAGGTGAACGACCGAGACCCGTCTAGAACGACCGAGACGCGAGGCGAACGACCGAGACCCGTCTTGAACGACCTAGACGCGAGGCGAACGACCGAGACCCGTCTAGAACGACCGAGACGCGAGGTGAACGACCGAGACCCGTCTAGAACGACCGAGACCCGTCGAGAACGACCGAGACGCGAGGCGAACGACCGAGACCCGTCTAGAACGACCGAGACGCGAGGCGAACGACCGAGACCCGTCTAGAACGACCGAGACGCGAGGCGAACGACCGAGACCCGTCTTGAACGACCGAGACCCGTCTAGAACGACCGAGACGCGAGGCGAACGACCGAAACCCGTCCACAACGACCGAGACGCGAGACCAACGACCGAGACCCGTCTAGAACGACTGAGACGCGAGGCGAACGACCGAGACCCGTCTAGAACGACCGAGACGCGAGGCGAACGACCGAGACCCGTCGACAACGACCGAGACGCGAGGCGAACGACCGAGACCCGTCTAGAACGACCGAGACGCGAGGCGAACGACCGAGACCCGTCGACAACGACCGAGACGCGAGGCGAACGACCGAGACCCGTCTAGAACGACCGAGACGCGAGGCGAACGACCGAGACCCGTCGAGAACGACCGAGACGCGAGGCGAACGACCGAGACCCGTCTTGAACGACCGAGACCCGTCTAGAACGACCGAGACGCGAGGCGAACGACCGAGACCCGTCGACAACGACCGAGACGCGAGACCAACGACTGAAACCCGTCTAGAACGACCGAGACGCGAGACGAACGACCGAGACGGGTGACGAACGAACGAGACGGGTGACGAACGACCGAGACGGGTGACCAACGACCGAGACGGGTGACGAACGACCGAGACGGGTGACGAACGACCGAGACGGGTGACCAACGACCGAGACGGGTGACCAACGACCGAGACGGGTGACCAACGACCGAGACGGGTGACCAACGACCGAGACGGGTGACGAACGACGAGACGGGTTGCCAACGACCGAGACGGGTGACGAAAGACCGAGACGCGGGACAACCTGAGGAAATGGTCTAAGACTGGAGAATGCATGACCGGACAACCAGAGGACATGGTCTTAGACTGGAGAATGCATGACCGGACAACCAGAGGACATGGTCTTAGACCCGTCTAGAACGACCGAGACGCGAGGCGAACGACCGAGACCCGTCTAGAAAGACCGAGACGCGAGGCGAACGACCGAGACCCGTCTTGAACGACCGAGACCCGTCTAGAACGACCGATACGCGAGGCGAACGACCGAGACCCGTCTTGAACGACCGAGACCCGTCTAGAACGACCGAGACGCGAGGCGAACGACCGAGACCCGTCGACAACGACCGAGACGCGAGACCAACGACCGAGACCCGTCTAGAACGACCGAGACGCGAGGCGAACGACCGAAACCCGTCTAGAACGACCGAGACGCGAGGCGAACGACCGAGACCCGTCTAGAACGACCGAGACCCGTCGACAACGACCGAGACGCGAGACCAACGACCGAGACCCGTCTAGAACGACCGAGACGCGAGGCGAACGACCGAGACGGGTGACCAACGACCGAGACGGGTGACCAACGACCGAGACGGGTGACGAACGACCGAGACGGGTGACCAACGACCGAGACGGGTGACGAACGACGAGACGGGTTACCAACGACCGAGACGGGTGACGAAAGACCGAGACGCGGGACAACCTGAGGAAATGGTCTTAGACTGGAGAATGCATGACCGGACAACCAGAGGACATGGTCTTAGACTGGAGAATGCATGACCGGACAAGCAGAGGACATGGTCTTAGACTGGAGAATGCATGACCTGACAACCAGAGGACATGGTTTAGACTGGAAAAAGCATGACCGGACAACCCGAGGGACCGATACCCGTCTAGAACGACCGACACGCGAGGCGAACGACCGAGACCCGTCTAGAACGACCGAGACGCGAGGCGAACGACCGAGACCCGTCGACAACGACCGAGACGCGAGGTGAACGACCGAGACCCGTCTAGAACGACCGAGACGCGAGGCGAACGACCGAGACCCATCGACAACGACCGAGACGCGAGACCAACGACCGAGACCCGTCTAGAACGACCGAGACGCGAGACGAACGACCGAGACGGGTGACGAACGACCGAGACGGGTGACCAACGACCGAGACGGGTGACCAACGACCGAGACGGGTGACCAACGACCGAGACGGGTGACGAACGACCGAGACGGGTGACGAACGACCGAGACGGGTGACCAACGACCGAGACGGGTGACCAACGACCGAGACGGGTGACGAACGACCGAGACGGGTGACGAACGACCGAGACGGGTGACGAACGACCGAGACGGGTGACCAACGACCGAGACGGGTGACCAACGACCGAGACGGGTGACCAACGACCGAGACGGGTGACCAACGACCGAGACGGGTGACGAACGACGAGACGGGTTACCAACGACCGAGACGGGTGACGAAAGACCGAGACGCGGGACAACCTGAGGAAAAGGTCTTAGACTGGAGAATGCATGACCGGACAACCAGAGGACATGGTCTTAGACTGGAGAATGCATGACCGGACAACCAGAGGACATGGTCTTAGACTGGAGAATGCATGACCTGACAACCAGAGGATATGGTCTTAGACTGGAAAAAGCATTACCGGACAACCCGAGGGACCAATACCCGTCTAGAACGACCGAGACGCGAGGCGAACGACCGAGACCCGTCTAGAACGACCGAGACGCGAGGCGAACGACCGAGACCCGTCTAGAACGACCGAGACGCGAAGTGAACGACCGAGACCCGTCTAGAACGACCGAGACCCGTCGAGAACGACCGAGACGCGAGGCGAACGACCGAGACCCGTCTAGAACGACCGAGACGCGAGGCGAACGACCGAGACCCGTCTAGAACGACCGAGACGCGAGGCGAACGACCGAGACCCGTCTTGAACGACCGAGACCCGTCGACAACGACCGAGACGCGAGACCAACGACCGAGACCCGTCTAGAACGACCGAGACGCGAGGCGAACGACCGAGACGGGTGACGAAAGACCGAGACGCGGGACAACCTGAGGAAATGGTATTAGACTGGAGAATGCATGACCGGACAACCAGAGGACATGGTCTTAGACTGGAGAATGCATGACCGGACAACCAGAGGACATGGTCTTAGACTGGAGAATGCATGACCTGACAACCAGAGGACATGGTCTTAGACTGGAAAAAGCATGACCGGACAACCCGAGGGACCAATACCCGTCTAGAACGACCGAGACGCGAGGCGAACGACCGAGATCCGTCTAGAACGACCGAGACGCGAGGTGAACGACCGAGACCCGTCTATAACGACCGAGACCCGTCGAGAACGACCGAGACGCGAGGCGAACGACCGAGACCCGTCTCGAACGACCGAGACGCGAGGCGAACGACCAAGACCCGTCTAGAACGACCGAGACGCGAGGCGAACGACCGAGACGCGAGGCGAACGACCGAGACCCGTCTAGAACGACCGAGACGCGAGGCGAACGACCGAGACCCGTCTAGAACGACCGAGACGCGAGGCGAACGACCGAGACCCGTCTTGAACGACCGAGACCCGTCTAGAACGACCGAGACGCGAGGCGAACGACCGAAACCCGTCCACAACGACCGAGACGCGAGACCAACGACCGAGACCCGTCTAGAACGACTGAGACGCGAGGCGAACGACCGAGACCCGTCTTGAACGACCGAGACCCGTCTAGAACGACCGAGACGCGAGGCGAACGACCGAGACCCGTCGACAACGACCGAGACGCGAGGCGAACGACCGAGACCCGTCTAGAACGACCGAGACGCGAGGCGAACGACCGAGACCCGTCGACAACGACCGAGACGCGAGGCGAACGACCGAGACCCGTCTAGAACGACCGAGACGCGAGGCGAACGACCGAGACCCGTCGAGAACGACCGAGACGCGAGGCGAACGACCGAGACCCGTCTTGAACGACCGAGACCCGTCTAGAACGACCGAGACGCGAGGCGAACGACCGAGACCCGTCGACAACGACCGAGACGCGAGACCAACGACTGAAACCCGTCTAGAACGACCGAGACGCGAGACGAACGACCGAGACGGGTGACGAACGAACGAGACGGGTGACGAACGACCGAGACGGGTGACCAACGACCGAGACGGGTGACGAACGACCGAGACGGGTGACGAACGACCGAGACGGGTGACCAACGACCGAGACGGGTGACCAACGACCGAGACGGGTGACCAACGACCGAGACGGGTGACCAACGACCGAGACGGGTGACGAACGACGAGACGGGTTGCCAACGACCGAGACGGGTGACGAAAGACCGAGACGCGGGACAACCTGAGGAAATGGTCTAAGACTGGAGAATGCATGACCGGACAACCAGAGGACATGGTCTTAGACTGGAGAATGCATGACCGGACAACCAGAGGACATGGTCTTAGACCCGTCTAGAACGACCGAGACGCGAGGCGAACGACCGAGACCCGTCTAGAAAGACCGAGACGCGAGGCGAACGACCGAGACCCGTCTTGAACGACCGAGACCCGTCTAGAACGACCGAGACGCGAGGCGAACGACCGAGACCCGTCTTGAACGACCGAGACCCGTCTAGAACGACCGAGACGCGAGGCGAACGACCGAGACCCGTCGACAACGACCGAGACGCGAGACCAACGACCGAGACCCGTCTAGAACGACCGAGACGCGAGGCGAACGACCGAAACCCGTCTAGAACGACCGAGACGCGAGGCGAACGACCGAGACCCGTCTAGAACGACCGAGACCCGTCGACAACGACCGAGACGCGAGACCAACGACCGAGACGCGAGACCAACGACCGAGACCCGTCTAGAACGACCGAGACGCGAGGCGAACGACCGAGACGGGTGACCAACGACCGAGACGGGTGACCAACGACCGAGACGGGTGACCAACGACCGAGACGGGTGACCAACGACCGAGACGGGTTACCAACGACCGAGACGGGTGACGAAAGACCGAGACGCGGGACAACCTGAGGAAATGGTCTTAGACTGGAGAATGCATGACCGGACAACCAGAGGACATGGTCTTAGACTGGAGAATGCATGACCGGACAAGCAGAGGACATGGTCTTAGACTGGAGAATGCATGACCTGACAACCAGAGGACATGGTTTAGACTGGAAAAAGCATGACCGGACAACCCGAGGGACCGATACCCGTCTAGAACGACCGACACGCGAGGCGAACGACCGAGACCCGTCTAGAACGACCGAGACGCGAGGCGAACGACCGAGACCCGTCGACAACGACCGAGACGCGAGGTGAACGACCGAGACCCGTCTAGAACGACCGAGACGCGAGGCGAACGACCGAGACCCATCGACAACGACCGAGACGCGAGACCAACGACCGAGACCCGTCTAGAACGACCGAGACGCGAGACGAACGACCGAGACGGGTGACGAACGACCGAGACGGGTGACCAACGACCGAGACGGGTGACCAACGACCGAGACGGGTGACCAACGACCGAGACGGGTGACGAACGACCGAGACGGGTGACGAACGACCGAGACGGGTGACCAACGACCGAGACGGGTGACCAACGACCGAGACGGGTGACGAACGACCGAGACGGGTGACGAACGACCGAGACGGGTGACGAACGACCGAGACGGGTGACGAACGACCGAGACGGGTGACCAACGACCGAGACGGGTGACCAACGACCGAGACGGGTGACCAACGACCGAGACGGGTGACGAACGACGAGACGGGTTACCAACGACCGAGACGGGTGACGAAAGACCGAGACGCGGGACAACCTGAGGAAAAGGTCTTAGACTGGAGAATGCATGACCGGACAACCAGAGGACATGGTCTTAGACTGGAGAATGCATGACCGGACAACCAGAGGACATGGTCTTAGACTGGAGAATGCATGACCTGACAACCAGAGGATATGGTCTTAGACTGGAAAAAGCATTACCGGACAACCCGAGGGACCAATACCCGTCTAGAACGACCGAGACGCGAGGCGAACGACCGAGACCCGTCTAGAACGACCGAGACGCGAGGCGAACGACCGAGACCCGTCTAGAACGACCGAGACGCGAAGTGAACGACCGAGACCCGTCTAGAACGACCGAGACCCGTCGAGAACGACCGAGACGCGAGGCGAACGACCGAGACCCGTCTAGAACGACCGAGACGCGAGGCGAACGACCGAGACCCGTCTAGAACGACCGAGACGCGAGGCGAACGACCGAGACCCGTCTTGAACGACCGAGACCCGTCGACAACGACCGAGACGCGAGACCAACGACCGAGACCCGTCTAGAACGACCGAGACGCGAGGCGAACGACCGAGACGGGTGACGAAAGACCGAGACGCGGGACAACCTGAGGAAATGGTCTTAGACTGGAGAATGCATGACCGGACAACCAGAGGACATGGTCTTAGACTGGAGAATGCATGACCGGACAACCAGAGGACATGGTCTTAGACTGGAGAATGCATGACCTGACAACCAGAGGACATGGTCTTAGACTGGAAAAAGCATGACCGGACAACCCGAGGGACCAATACCCGTCTAGAACGACCGAGACGCGAGGCGAACGACCGAGATCCGTCTAGAACGACCGAGACGCGAGGTGAACGACCGAGACCCGTCTATAACGACCGAGACCCGTCGAGAACGACCGAGACGCGAGGCGAACGACCGAGACCCGTCTCGAACGACCGAGACGCGAGGCGAACGACCAAGACCCGTCTAGAACGACCGAGACGCGAGGCGAACGACCGAGACCCGTCTTGAACGACCGAGACCCGTCTAGAACGACCGAGACGCGAGGTGAACGACCGAGACCCGTCGACAACGACCGAGACGCGAGACCAACGACTGAGACCCGTCTAGAACGACCGAGACGCGATACGAACGACCGAGACGGGTGACGAACGACCGAGACGGGTGACCAACGACCGAGACCGGTGACCAACGACCGAGACGGGTGACCAACGACCGAGACGGGTGACCAACGACCGAGACGGGTGACGAACGACGAGACGGGTTACCAACGACCGAGACGGGCGACGAAAGACCGAGACGCGGGACAACCTGAGGAAATGGTCTTAGACTGGAGAATGCATGACCGGACAACCAGAGGACATGGTCTTAGACTGGAGAATGCATGACCGGACAACCAGAGGACATGGTCTTAGACTGGAGAATGCATGACCGGACAACCAGAGGACATGGTCTTAGACTGGAAAAAGCATGACCGGACAACCCGAGGGACCGACACCCGTCTAGAACGACCGAGACGCGAGGCGAACGACCGAGACCCGTCTAGAACGACCGAGACGCGAGACGAACGACCGAGACCCGTCTAGAACGACCGAGACGCGAGGTGAACGACCGAGACCCGTCTAGAACGACCGAGACGCGAGGCGAACGACCGAGACCCGTCTTGAACGACCTAGACGCGAGGCGAACGACCGAGACCCGTCTAGAACGACCGAGACGCGAGGTGAACGACCGAGACCCGTCTAGAACGACCGAGACCCGTCGAGAACGACCGAGACGCGAGGCGAACGACCGAGACCCGTCTAGAACGACCGAGACGCGAGGCGAACGACCGAGACCCGTCTAGAACGACCGAGACGCGAGGCGAACGACCGAGACCCGTCTTGAACGACCGAGACCCGTCTAGAACGACCGAGACGCGAGGCGAACGACCGAAACCCGTCCACAACGACCGAGACGCGAGACCAACGACCGAGACCCGTCTAGAACGACTGAGACGCGAGGCGAACGACCGAGACCCGTCTTGAACGACCGAGACCCGTCTAGAACGACCGAGACGCGAGGCGAACGACCGAGACCCGTCGACAACGACCGAGACGCGAGGCGAACGACCGAGACCCGTCTAGAACGACCGAGACGCGAGGCGAACGACCGAGACCCGTCGACAACGACCGAGACGCGAGGCGAACGACCGAGACCCGTCTAGAACGACCGAGACGCGAGGCGAACGACCGAGACCCGTCGAGAACGACCGAGACGCGAGGCGAACGACCGAGACCCGTCTTGAACGACCGAGACCCGTCTAGAACGACCGAGACGCGAGGCGAACGACCGAGACCCGTCGACAACGACCGAGACGCGAGACCAACGACTGAAACCCGTCTAGAACGACCGAGACGCGAGACGAACGACCGAGACGGGTGACGAACGAACGAGACGGGTGACGAACGACCGAGACGGGTGACCAACGACCGAGACGGGTGACGAACGACCGAGACGGGTGACGAACGACCGAGACGGGTGACCAACGACCGAGACGGGTGACCAACGACCGAGACGGGTGACCAACGACCGAGACGGGTGACCAACGACCGAGACGGGTGACGAACGACGAGACGGGTTGCCAACGACCGAGACGGGTGACGAAAGACCGAGACGCGGGACAACCTGAGGAAATGGTCTAAGACTGGAGAATGCATGACCGGACAACCAGAGGACATGGTCTTAGACTGGAGAATGCATGACCGGACAACCAGAGGACATGGTCTTAGACCCGTCTAGAACGACCGAGACGCGAGGCGAACGACCGAGACCCGTCTAGAAAGACCGAGACGCGAGGCGAACGACCGAGACCCGTCTTGAACGACCGAGACCCGTCTAGAACGACCGAGACGCGAGGCGAACGACCGAGACCCGTCTTGAACGACCGAGACCCGTCTAGAACGACCGAGACGCGAGGCGAACGACCGAGACCCGTCGACAACGACCGAGACGTGAGACCAACGACCGAGACCCGTCTAGAACGACCGAGACGCGAGGCGAACGACCGAAACCCGTCTAGAACGACCGAGACGCGAGGCGAACGACCGAGACCCGTCTAGAACGACCGAGACCCGTCGACAACGACCGAGACGCGAGACCAACGACCGAGACCCGTCTAGAACGACCGAGACGCGAGGCGAACGACCGAGACGGGTGACGAAAGACCGAGACGCGGGACAACCTGAGGAAATGGTCTTAGACTGGAGAATGCATGACCGGACAACCAGAGGACATGGTCTTAGACTGGAGAATGCATGACCGGACAACCAGAGGACATGGTCTTAGACTGGAGAATGCATGACCGGACAACCAGAGGACATGGTCTTAGACTGGAAAAAGCATGACCGGACAACCCGAGGGACCGACACCCGTCTAGAACGACCGAGACGCGAGGCGAACGACCGAGACCCGTCTAGAACGACCGAGACGCGAGGCGAACGACCGAGACCCGTCTAGAACGACCGAGACGCGAGGTGAACGACCGAGACCCGTCTAGAACGACCGAGACGCGAGGCGAACGACCGAGACCCGTCTTGAACGACCTAGACGCGAGGCGAACGACCGAGACCCGTCTAGAATGACCGAGACGCGAGGTGAACGACCGAGACCCGTCTAGAACGACCGAGACCCGTCGAGAACGACCGAGACGCGAGGCGAACGACCGAGACCCGTCTAGAACGACCGAGACGCGAGGCGAACGACCGAGACCCGTCTAGAACGACCGAGACGCGAGGCGAACGACCGAGACCCGTCTTGAACGACCGAGACCCGTCTAGAACGACCGAGACGCGAGGCGAACGACCGAGACCCGTCGACAACGACCGAGACGCGAGACCAACGACCGAGACCCGTCTAGAACGACTGAGACGCGAGGCGAACGACCGAGACCCGTCTTGAACGACCGAGACCCGTCTAGAACGACCGAGACGCGAGGCGAACGACCGAGACCCGTCGACAACGACCGAGACGCGAGGCGAACGACCGAGACCCGTCTAGAACGACCGAGACGCGAGGCGAACGACCGAGTTCCGTCGACAACGACCGAGACGCGAGGCGAACGACCGAGACCCGTCTAGAACGACCGAGACGCGAGGCGAACGACCGAGACCCGTCTAGAACGACCGAGACGCGAGGCGAACGACCGAGACCCGTCTTGAACGACCGAGACCCGTCTAGAACGACCGAGACGCGAGGCGAACGACCGAGACCCGTCGACAACGACCGAGACGCGAGACCAACGACTGAGACCCGTCTAGAACGCATGACCGGACAACCAGAGGACATGGTCTTAGACTGGAAAAAGCATGACCGGACAACCCGAGGGACCGATACCCGTCTAGAACGACCGAGACGCGAGGCGAACGACCGAGACCCGTCTAGAACGACCGAGACGCGAGGCGAACGACCGAGACCCGTCGACAACGACCGAGACCCGTCGACAACGACCGAGACGCGAGACCAACGACCGAGACCCGTCTAGAACGACCGAGACGCGAGGCGAACGACTGAGACGGGTGACGAAAGACCGAGACGCGGGACAACCTGAGGAAATGGTCTTAGACTGGAGAATGCATGACCGGACAACCAGAGGACATGGTCTTAGACTGGAGAATGCATGACCGGACAACCAGAGGACAGGGTCTTAGACTGGAGAATGCATGACCTGACAACCAGAGGACATGGTCTTAGACTGGAAAAAGCATGACCGGACAACCCGAGGGACCAATACCCGTCTAGAACGACCGAGACGCGAGGCGAACGACCGAGACCCGTCTAGAACGACCGAGACGCGAGGCGAACGACCGAGACCCGTTTAGAACGACCGAGACGCGAGGTGAACGACCGAGACCCGTCTAGAACGACCGAGACCCGTCGAGAACGACCGAGACGCGAGGCGAACGACCGAGACCCGTCTAGAACGACCGAGACGCGAGGCGAACGACCGAGACCCGTCTAGAACGACCGAGACGCGAGGCGAACGACCGAGACCCGTCTTGAACGACCGAGACCCGTCTAGAACGACCGAGACGCGAGGCGAACGACCGAGACCCGTCGACAACGACCGAGACGCGAGACCAACGACTGAGACCCGTCTAGAACGACCGAGACGCGAGACGAACGACCGAGACGGGTGACCAACGACCGAGACGGGTGACCAACGACCGAGACGGGTGACGAACGACCGAGACGGGTGACCAACGACCGAGACGGGTGACGAACGACGAGACGGGTTACCAACGACCGAGACGGGAGACGAAAGACCGAGACGCGGGACAACCTGAGGAAATGGTCTTAGACTGGAGAATGCATGACCGGACAACCAGAGGACATGGTCTTAGACTGGAGAATGCATGACCGGACAACCAGAGGACATGGTCTTAGACTGGAAAAAGCATGACCGGACAACCCGAGGGACCGATACCCGTCTAGAACGACCGAGACGCGAGGCGAACGACCGAGACCCGTCTAGAACGACCGAGACGCGAGGCGAACGACCGAGACCCGTCTAGAAAGACCGAGACCCGTCGACAACGACCGAGACGCGAGACCAACGACCGATACCCGTCCAGAACGACCGAGACGCGAGGCGAACGACCGAGACCCGTCTAGAACGACCGAGACGCGAAGCGAACGACCGAGACCCGTCTAGAACGACCGAGACGCGAGGCGAACGACCGAGACCCGTCTAGAACGACCGAGACGCGAGGCGAACGACCGAGACCCGTCTTGAACGACCGAGACCCGTCTAGAACGACCGAGACGCGAGGCGAACGACCGAGACCCGTCGACAACGACAGAGACGCGAGACCAACGACCGAGACCCGTCTAGAACGACCGAGACGCGAGGCGAACGACCGAGACCCGTCTTGAACTACCGAGACCAGTCTAGAACGACCGAGACGCGAGGCGAACGACCGAAACCCGTCGACAACGACCGAGACGCGAGACCAACGACCGAGACCCGTCTAGAACGACCGAGACGCGAGACCAACGACCGAGACGGGTGAAGAACGACCGAGACGGGTGACGAACGACCGAGACGGGTGACGAACGACCGAGACGGGTGACCAACGACCGAGACGGGTGACGAACGACCGAGACGGGTGACCAACGACCGAAACGGGTGACGAACGACCGAGACGGGTGACCAACGACCGAGACGGGTGACGAACGACGAGACGGGTTACCAACGACCGAGACGGGTGACGAAAGACCGAGACGCGGGACAACCTGAGGAAATGGTCTTAGACTGGAGAATGCATGACCGGACAACCAGAGGACATGGTCTTAGACTGGAAAAAGCATGACCGGACACCCCGTGGGACCGATACCCGTCTAGAACGACCGAGACGCGAGGCGAACGACCGAGACCCGTCTAGAACGACCGAGACCCGTCTAGAACGACCGAGACGCGAGGCGAACGACCGAGACCCGTCGACAACGACAGAGACGCGAGACCAACGACCGAGACCCGTCTAGAACGACCGAGACGCGAGGCGAACGACCGAGACCCGTCTTGAACGACCGAGACCAGTCTAGAACGACCGAGACGCGAGGCGAACGACCGAAACCCGTCGACAACGACCGAGACGCGAGACCAACGACCGAGACCCGTCTAGAACGACCGAGACGCGAGACCAACGACCGAGACGGGTGAAGAACGACCGAGACGGGTGACGAACGACCGAGACGGGTGACGAACGACCGAGACGGGTGACCAACGACCGAGACGGGTGACGAACGACCGAGACGGGTGACCAACGACCGAAACGGGTGACGAACGACCGAGACGGGTGACCAACGACCGAGACGGGTGACGAACGACGAGACGGGTTACCAACGACCGAGACCCGTCTAGAACGACCGAGACGCGAGGCGAACGACCGAGACGGGTGACGAAAGACCGAGACGCGGGACAACCTGAGGAAATGGTCTTAGACTGGAGAATGCATGACCGGACAACCAGAGGACATGGTCTTAGACTGGAGAATGCATGACCGGACAACCAGAGGACATGGTCTTAGACTGGAGAATGCATGACCGGACAACCAGAGGACATGGTCTTAGACTGGAAAAAGCATGACCGGACAACCCGAGGGACCGACACCCGTCTAGAACGACCGAGACGCGAGGCGAACGACCGAGACCCGTCTAGAACGACCGAGACGCGAGGCGAACGACCGAGACCCGTCTAGAACGACCGAGACGCGAGGTGAACGACCGAGACCCGTCTAGAACGACCGAGACGCGAGGCGAACGACCGAGACCCGTCTTGAACGACCTAGACGCGAGGCGAACGACCGAGACCCGTCTAGAATGACCGAGACGCGAGGTGAACGACCGAGACCCGTCTAGAACGACCGAGACCCGTCGAGAACGACCGAGACGCGAGGCGAACGACCGAGACCCGTCTAGAACGACCGAGACGCGAGGCGAACGACCGAGACCCGTCTAGAACGACCGAGACGCGAGGCGAACGACCGAGACCCGTCTTGAACGACCGAGACCCGTCTAGAACGACCGAGACGCGAGGCGAACGACCGAGACCCGTCGACAACGACCGAGACGCGAGACCAACGACCGAGACCCGTCTAGAACGACTGAGACGCGAGGCGAACGACCGAGACCCGTCTTGAACGACCGAGACCCGTCTAGAACGACCGAGACGCGAGGCGAACGACCGAGACCCGTCGACAACGACCGAGACGCGAGGCGAACGACCGAGACCCGTCTAGAACGACCGAGACGCGAGGCGAACGACCGAGTTCCGTCGACAACGACCGAGACGCGAGGCGAACGACCGAGACCCGTCTAGAACGACCGAGACGCGAGGCGAACGACCGAGACCCGTCTAGAACGACCGAGACGCGAGGCGAACGACCGAGACCCGTCTTGAACGACCGAGACCCGTCTAGAACGACCGAGACGCGAGGCGAACGACCGAGACCCGTCGACAACGACCGAGACGCGAGACCAACGACTGAGACCCGTCTAGAACGCATGACCGGACAACCAGAGGACATGGTCTTAGACTGGAAAAAGCATGACCGGACAACCCGAGGGACCGATACCCGTCTAGAACGACCGAGACGCGAGGCGAACGACCGAGACCCGTCTAGAACGACCGAGACGCGAGGCGAACGACCGAGACCCGTCGACAACGACCGAGACCCGTCGACAACGACCGAGACGCGAGACCAACGACCGAGACCCGTCTAGAACGACCGAGACGCGAGGCGAACGACTGAGACGGGTGACGAAAGACCGAGACGCGGGACAACCTGAGGAAATGGTCTTAGACTGGAGAATGCATGACCGGACAACCAGAGGACATGGTCTTAGACTGGAGAATGCATGACCGGACAACCAGAGGACAGGGTCTTAGACTGGAGAATGCATGACCTGACAACCAGAGGACATGGTCTTAGACTGGAAAAAGCATGACCGGACAACCCGAGGGACCAATACCCGTCTAGAACGACCGAGACGCGAGGCGAACGACCGAGACCCGTCTAGAACGACCGAGACGCGAGGCGAACGACCGAGACCCGTTTAGAACGACCGAGACGCGAGGTGAACGACCGAGACCCGTCTAGAACGACCGAGACCCGTCGAGAACGACCGAGACGCGAGGCGAACGACCGAGACCCGTCTAGAACGACCGAGACGCGAGGCGAACGACCGAGACCCGTCTAGAACGACCGAGACGCGAGGCGAACGACCGAGACCCGTCTTGAACGACCGAGACCCGTCTAGAACGACCGAGACGCGAGGCGAACGACCGAGACCCGTCGACAACGACCGAGACGCGAGACCAACGACTGAGACCCGTCTAGAACGACCGAGACGCGAGACGAACGACCGAGACGGGTGACCAACGACCGAGACGGGTGACCAACGACCGAGACGGGTGACGAACGACCGAGACGGGTGACCAACGACCGAGACGGGTGACGAACGACGAGACGGGTTACCAACGACCGAGACGGGAGACGAAAGACCGAGACGCGGGACAACCTGAGGAAATGGTCTTAGACTGGAGAATGCATGACCGGACAACCAGAGGACATGGTCTTAGACTGGAGAATGCATGACCGGACAACCAGAGGACATGGTCTTAGACTGGAAAAAGCATGACCGGACAACCCGAGGGACCGATACCCGTCTAGAACGACCGAGACGCGAGGCGAACGACCGAGACCCGTCTAGAACGACCGAGACGCGAGGCGAACGACCGAGACCCGTCTAGAAAGACCGAGACCCGTCGACAACGACCGAGACGCGAGACCAACGACCGATACCCGTCCAGAACGACCGAGACGCGAGGCGAACGACCGAGACCCGTCTAGAACGACCGAGACGCGAAGCGAACGACCGAGACCCGTCTAGAACGACCGAGACGCGAGGCGAACGACCGAGACCCGTCTAGAACGACCGAGACGCGAGGCGAACGACCGAGACCCGTCTTGAACGACCGAGACCCGTCTAGAACGACCGAGACGCGAGGCGAACGACCGAGACCCGTCGACAACGACAGAGACGCGAGACCAACGACCGAGACCCGTCTAGAACGACCGAGACGCGAGGCGAACGACCGAGACCCGTCTTGAACTACCGAGACCAGTCTAGAACGACCGAGACGCGAGGCGAACGACCGAAACCCGTCGACAACGACCGAGACGCGAGACCAACGACCGAGACCCGTCTAGAACGACCGAGACGCGAGACCAACGACCGAGACGGGTGAAGAACGACCGAGACGGGTGACGAACGACCGAGACGGGTGACGAACGACCGAGACGGGTGACCAACGACCGAGACGGGTGACGAACGACCGAGACGGGTGACCAACGACCGAAACGGGTGACGAACGACCGAGACGGGTGACCAACGACCGAGACGGGTGACGAACGACGAGACGGGTTACCAACGACCGAGACGGGTGACGAAAGACCGAGACGCGGGACAACCTGAGGAAATGGTCTTAGACTGGAGAATGCATGACCGGACAACCAGAGGACATGGTCTTAGACTGGAAAAAGCATGACCGGACACCCCGTGGGACCGATACCCGTCTAGAACGACCGAGACGCGAGGCGAACGACCGAGACCCGTCTAGAACGACCGAGACCCGTCTAGAACGACCGAGACGCGAGGCGAACGACCGAGACCCGTCGACAACGACAGAGACGCGAGACCAACGACCGAGACCCGTCTAGAACGACCGAGACGCGAGGCGAACGACCGAGACCCGTCTTGAACGACCGAGACCAGTCTAGAACGACCGAGACGCGAGGCGAACGACCGAAACCCGTCGACAACGACCGAGACGCGAGACCAACGACCGAGACCCGTCTAGAACGACCGAGACGCGAGACCAACGACCGAGACGGGTGAAGAACGACCGAGACGGGTGACGAACGACCGAGACGGGTGACGAACGACCGAGACGGGTGACCAACGACCGAGACGGGTGACGAACGACCGAGACGGGTGACCAACGACCGAAACGGGTGACGAACGACCGAGACGGGTGACCAACGACCGAGACGGGTGACGAACGACGAGACGGGTTACCAACGACCGAGACGGGTGACGAAAGACCGAGACGCGGGACAACCTGAGGAAATGGTCTTAGACTGGAGAATGCATGACCGGACAACCAGAGGACATGGTCTTAGACTGGAAAAAGCATGACCGGACACCCCGTGGGACCGATACCCGTCTAGAACGACCGAGACGCGAGGCGAACGACCGAGACCCGTCTAGAACGACCGAGACGCGAGGCGAACGACCGAGACCCGTCTAGAACGACCGAGACCCGTCGACAACGACCGAGACGCGAGACCAACGACCGAGACCCGTCTAGAACGACCGAGACGCGAGGCGAACGACTGAGACGGGTGACGAAAGACCGAGACGCGGGACAACCTGAGGAAATGGTCTTAGACTGGAGAATGCATGACCGGACAACCAGAGGACATGGTCTTAGACTGGAAAAAGCATGACCGGACACCCCGTGGGACCGATACCCGTCTAGAACGACCGAGACGCGAGGCGAACGACCGAGACCCGTCTAGAACGACCGAGACCCGTCTAGAACGACCGAGACGCGAGGCGAACGACCGAGACCCGTCGACAACGACAGAGACGCGAGACCAACGACCGAGACCCGTCTAGAACGACCGAGACGCGAGGCGAACGACCGAGACCCGTCTTGAACGACCGAGACCAGTCTAGAACGACCGAGACGCGAGGCGAACGACCGAAACCCGTCGACAACGACCGAGACGCGAGACCAACGACCGAGACCCGTCTAGAACGACCGAGACGCGAGACCAACGACCGAGACGGGTGAAGAACGACCGAGACGGGTGACGAACGACCGAGACGGGTGACGAACGACCGAGACGGGTGACCAACGACCGAGACGGGTGACGAACGACCGAGACGGGTGACCAACGACCGAAACGGGTGACGAACGACCGAGACGGGTGACCAACGACCGAGACGGGTGACGAACGACGAGACGGGTTACCAACGACCGAGACGGGTGACGAAAGACCGAGACGCGGGACAACCTGAGGAAATGGTCTTAGACTGGAGAATGCATGACCGGACAACCAGAGGACATGGTCTTAGACTGGAAAAAGCATGACCGGACACCCCGTGGGACCGATACCCGTCTAGAACGACCGAGACGCGAGGCGAACGACCGAGACCCGTCTAGAACGACCGAGACGCGAGGCGAACGACCGAGACCCGTCTAGAACGACCGAGACCCGTCGACAACGACCGAGACGCGAGACCAACGACCGAGACCCGTCTAGAACGACCGAGACGCGAGGCGAACGACCGAGACGGGTGACGAAAGACCGAGACGCGGGACAACCTGAGGAAATGGTCTTAGACTGGAGAATGCATGACCGGACAACCAGAGGACATGGTCTTAGACTGGAGAATGCATGACCGGACAACCAGAGGACATGGTCTTAGACTGGAGAATGCATGACCTGACAACCAGAGGACATGGTCTTAGACTGGAAAAAGCATGACCGGACAACCCGAGGGACCAATACCCGTCTGGAACGACCGAGACGCGAGGCGAACGACCGAGACCCGTCTAGAACGACCGAGACGCGAGGCGAACGACCGAGACCCGTCTAGAACGACCGAGACGCGAGGTGAACGACCGAGACCCGTCTAGAACGACCGAGACCCGTCGAGAACGACCGAGACGCGAGGCGAACGACCGAGACCCGTCTAGAACGACCGAGACGCGAGGCGAACGACCGAGACCCGTCTAGAACGACCGAGACGCGAGGCGAACGACCGAGACCCGTCTTGAACGACCGAGACCCGTCTAGAACGACCGAGACGCGAGGCGAACGACCGAGACCCGTCGACAACGACCGAGACGCGAGACCAACGACCGAGACCCGTCTAGAACGACTGAGACGCGAGGCGAACGACCGAGACCCGTCTTGAACGACCGAGACCCGTCTAGAACGACCGAGACGCGAGGCGAACGACCGAGACCCGTCGACAACGACCGAGACGCGAGGCGAACGACCGAGACCCGTCTAGAACGACCGAGACGCGAGGCGAACGACCGAGTTCCGTCGACAACGACCGAGACGCGAGGCGAACGACCGAGACCCGTCTAGAACGACCGAGACGCGAGGCGAACGATCGAGACCCGTCTAGAACGACCGAGACGCGAGGCGAACGACCGAGACCCGTCTTGAACGACCGAGACCCGTCTAGAACGACCGAGACGCGAGGCGAACGACCGAGACCCGTCGACAACGACCGAGACGCGAGACCAACGACTGAGACCCGTCTAGAACGCATGACCGGACAACCAGAGGACATGGTCTTAGACTGGAAAAAGCATGACCGGACAACCCGAGGGACCGATACCCGTCTAGAACGACCGAGACGCGAGGCGAACGACCGAGACCCGTCTAGAACGACCGAGACGCGAGGCGAACGACCGAGACCCGTCGACAACGACCGAGACCCGTCGACAACGACCGAGACGCGAGACCAACGACCGAGACCCGTCTAGAACGACCGAGACGCGAGGCGAACGACTGAGACGGGTGACGAAAGACCGAGACGCGGGACAACCTGAGGAAATGGTCTTAGACTGGAGAATGCATGACCGGACAACCAGAGGACATGGTCTTAGACTGGAGAATGCATGACCGGACAACCAGAGGACAGGGTCTTAGACTGGAGAATGCATGACCTGACAACCAGAGGACATGGTCTTAGACTGGAAAAAGCATGACCGGACAACCCGAGGGACCAATACCCGTCTAGAACGACCGAGACGCGAGGCGAACGACCGAGACCCGTCTAGAACGACCGAGACGCGAGGCGAACGACCGAGACCCGTTTAGAACGACCGAGACGCGAGGTGAACGACCGAGACCCGTCTAGAACGACCGAGACCCGTCGAGAACGACCGAGACGCGAGGCGAACGACCGAGACCCGTCTAGAACGACCGAGACGCGAGGCGAACGACCGAGACCCGTCTAGAACGACCGAGACGCGAGGCGAACGACCGAGACCCGTCTTGAACGACCGAGACCCGTCTAGAACGACCGAGACGCGAGGCGAACGACCGAGACCCGTCGACAACGACCGAGACGCGAGACCAACGACTGAGACCCGTCTAGAACGACCGAGACGCGAGACGAACGACCGAGACGGGTGACCAACGACCGAGACGGGTGACCAACGACCGAGACGGGTGACGAACGACCGAGACGGGTGACCAACGACCGAGACGGGTGACGAACGACGAGACGGGTTACCAACGACCGAGACGGGAGACGAAAGACCGAGACGCGGGACAACCTGAGGAAATGGTCTTAGACTGGAGAATGCATGACCGGACAACCAGAGGACATGGTCTTAGACTGGAGAATGCATGACCGGACAACCAGAGGACATGGTCTTAGACTGGAAAAAGCATGACCGGACAACCCGAGGGACCGATACCCGTCTAGAACGACCGAGACGCGAGGCGAACGACCGAGACCCGTCTAGAACGACCGAGACGCGAGGCGAACGACCGAGACCCGTCTAGAAAGACCGAGACCCGTCGACAACGACCGAGACGCGAGACCAACGACCGATACCCGTCCAGAACGACCGAGACGCGAGGCGAACGACCGAGACCCGTCTAGAACGACCGAGACGCGAAGCGAACGACCGAGACCCGTCTAGAACGACCGAGACGCGAGGCGAACGACCGAGACCCGTCTAGAACGACCGAGACGCGAGGCGAACGACCGAGACCCGTCTTGAACGACCGAGACCCGTCTAGAACGACCGAGACGCGAGGCGAACGACCGAGACCCGTCGACAACGACAGAGACGCGAGACCAACGACCGAGACCCGTCTAGAACGACCGAGACGCGAGGCGAACGACCGAGACCCGTCTTGAACTACCGAGACCAGTCTAGAACGACCGAGACGCGAGGCGAACGACCGAAACCCGTCGACAACGACCGAGACGCGAGACCAACGACCGAGACCCGTCTAGAACGACCGAGACGCGAGACCAACGACCGAGACGGGTGAAGAACGACCGAGACGGGTGACGAACGACCGAGACGGGTGACGAACGACCGAGACGGGTGACCAACGACCGAGACGGGTGACGAACGACCGAGACGGGTGACCAACGACCGAAACGGGTGACGAACGACCGAGACGGGTGACCAACGACCGAGACGGGTGACGAACGACGAGACGGGTTACCAACGACCGAGACGGGTGACGAAAGACCGAGACGCGGGACAACCTGAGGAAATGGTCTTAGACTGGAGAATGCATGACCGGACAACCAGAGGACATGGTCTTAGACTGGAAAAAGCATGACCGGACACCCCGTGGGACCGATACCCGTCTAGAACGACCGAGACGCGAGGCGAACGACCGAGACCCGTCTAGAACGACCGAGACCCGTCTAGAACGACCGAGACGCGAGGCGAACGACCGAGACCCGTCGACAACGACAGAGACGCGAGACCAACGACCGAGACCCGTCTAGAACGACCGAGACGCGAGGCGAACGACCGAGACCCGTCTTGAACGACCGAGACCAGTCTAGAACGACCGAGACGCGAGGCGAACGACCGAAACCCGTCGACAACGACCGAGACGCGAGACCAACGACCGAGACCCGTCTAGAACGACCGAGACGCGAGACCAACGACCGAGACGGGTGAAGAACGACCGAGACGGGTGACGAACGACCGAGACGGGTGACGAACGACCGAGACGGGTGACCAACGACCGAGACGGGTGACGAACGACCGAGACGGGTGACCAACGACCGAAACGGGTGACGAACGACCGAGACGGGTGACCAACGACCGAGACGGGTGACGAACGACGAGACGGGTTACCAACGACCGAGACGGGTGACGAAAGACCGAGACGCGGGACAACCTGAGGAAATGGTCTTAGACTGGAGAATGCATGACCGGACAACCAGAGGACATGGTCTTAGACTGGAAAAAGCATGACCGGACACCCCGTGGGACCGATACCCGTCTAGAACGACCGAGACGCGAGGCGAACGACCGAGACCCGTCTAGAACGACCGAGACGCGAGGCGAACGACCGAGACCCGTCTAGAACGACCGAGACCCGTCGACAACGACCGAGACGCGAGACCAACGACCGAGACCCGTCTAGAACGACCGAGACGCGAGGCGAACGACCGAGACGGGTGACGAAAGACCGAGACGCGGGACAACCTGAGGAAATGGTCTTAGACTGGAGAATGCATGACCGGACAACCAGAGGACATGGTCTTAGACTGGAGAATGCATGACCGGACAACCAGAGGACATGGTCTTAGACTGGAGAATGCATGACCTGACAACCAGAGGACATGGTCTTAGACTGGAAAAAGCATGACCGGACAACCCGAGGGACCAATACCCGTCTGGAACGACCGAGACGCGAGGCGAACGACCGAGACCCGTCTAGAACGACCGAGACGCGAGGCGAACGACCGAGACCCGTCTAGAACGACCGAGACGCGAGGTGAACGACCGAGACCCGTCTAGAACGACCGAGACCCGTCGAGAACGACCGAGACGCGAGGCGAACGACCGAGACCCGTCTAGAACGACCGAGACGCGAGGCGAACGACCGAGACCCGTCTAGAACGACCGAGACGCGAGGCGAACGACCGAGACCCGTCTTGAACGACCGAGACCCGTCTAGAACGACAGAGACGCGAGACCAACGACCGAGACCCGTCTAGAACGACCGAGACGCGAGGCGAACGACCGAGACCCGTCGACAACGACCGAGACGCGAGACCAACGACTGAGACCCGTCTAGAACTACCGAGACGCGAGACCAACGACCGAGACGGGTGACGAACGACCGAGACTGGTGACGAACGACCGAGACGGGTGACCAACCACCGAGACGGGTGACCAACGACCGAGACGGGTGACCAACGACCGAGACGGGTGACGAACGACCGAGACGGGTGACCAACGACCGAGACGGGTGACGATCGACCGAGACGGGTGACGAACGACCGAGACGGGTGACGAACGACCGAGACGGGTGACCAACGACCGAGACGGGTGACCAACGACCGAGACGGGTGACCAACGACCGAGACGGGTGACCAACGACCGAGACGGGTGACGAACGACCGAGACGGGTGACGAACGACGAGACGGGTTACCAACGACCGAGACGGGTGACGAAAGACCGAGACGCGGGACAACCTGAGGAAATGGTCTCAGACTGGAGAATGCATGACCGGACAACCAGAGGACATGGTCTTAGACTGGAGAATGCATGACCGGACAACCAGAGGACATGGTCTTAGACTGGAGAATGCATGACCTGACAACCAGAGGACATGGTCTTAGACTGGAAAAAGCATGACCGGACAACCCGAGGGACCGATACCCGTCTAGAACGACCGAGACGCGAGGCGAACGACCGAGACGGGTGACGAACGACGAGACGGGTTACCAACGACCGAGACGGGTGACGAACGACGAGACGGGTTACCAACGACCGAGACGGGAGACGAAAGACCGAGACGCGGGACAACCTGAGGAAATGGTCTTAGACTGGAGAATGCATGACCGGACAACCAGAGGACATGGTCTTAGACTGGAAAAAGCATGACCGGACAACCCGAGGGACCGATACCCGTCTAGAACGACCGAGACGCGAGGCGAACGACCGAGACCCGTCTAGAACGACCGAGACGCGAAGCGAACGACCGAGACCCGTCTAGAACGACCGAGACGCGAGGTGAACGACCGAGACCCGTCTAGAACGACCGAGACGCGAGGCGAACGACCGAGACCCGTCTAGAACGACCGAGACGCGAGGCGAACGACCGAGACCCGTCTAGAACGACCGAGACGCGAGGCGAACGACCGAGACCCGTCTAGAACGACCGAGACGCGAGGCGAACGACCGAGACCCGTCGACAACGACCGAGACGCGAGACCAACGACCGAGACCCATCTAGAACGACCGAGACGCGAGGCGAACGACAGAGACCCGTCTTGAACGACCGAGACCCGTCTAGAACGACCGAGACGCGAGGCGAACGACCGAAACCCGTCGACAACGACCGAGACGCGAGACCAACGACCGAGACCCGTCTAGAACGACCGAGACGCGAGACCAACGACCGAGACAGGTGACGAACGACCGAGACGGGTGACGAACGACCGAGACGGGTGACCAACGACCGAGACGGGTGACCAACGACCGAGACGGGTGACCAACGACCGAGACGGGTGACGAACGACCGAGACGGGTGACCAACGACCGAGACGGGTGACCTAAGACCGAGACGGGTGACGAACGACCGAGACGGGTGACGAACGACCGAGACGGGTGACGAACGACCGAGACGGGTGACGAACGACCGAGACGGGTGACGAACGACCGAGACGGGTGACCAACGACCGAGACGGGTGACCAACGACCGAGACGGGTGACGAACGACCGAGACGGGTGACCAACGACCGAGACGGGTGACGAACGACGAGACGGGTTACCAACGACCGAGACGGGAGACGAAAGACCGAGACGCGGGACAACCTGAGGAAATGGTCTTAGACTGGAGAATGCATGACCGGACAACCAGAGGACATGGTCTTAGACTGGAGAATGCATGACCGGACAACCAGAGGACATGGTCTTAGACTGGAAAAAGCATGACCGGACAACCCGAGGGACCGATACCTGTCTAGAACGACCGAGACGGGTGACCAACGACCGAGACGGGTGACGAACGACCGAGACGGGTGACGAACGACCGAGACGGGTGACCAACGACCGAGACGGGTGACGAACGACCGAGACGGGTGACCAACGACCGAGACGGGTGACGAACGACCGAGACGGGTGACCAACGACCGAGACGGGTGACGAACGACCGAGACGGGTGACGAACGACCGAGACGGGTGACGAACGACCGAGACGGGTGACCAACGACCGAGACGGGTGACCAACGACCGAGACGGGTGACCAACGACCGAGACGGGTGACCAACGACCGAGACGGGTGACCAACGACCGAGACGGGTGACGAACGACGAGACGGGTTACCAACGACCGAGACGGGTGACGAAAGACCGAGACGCGGGACAACCTGAGGAAATGGTCTTAGACTGGAGAATGCATGACCGGACAACCAGAGGACACGGTCTTAGACTGGAGAATGCATGACCGGACAACCAGAGGACATGGTCTTAGACTGGAGAATGCATGACCGGACAACCAGAGGACATGGTCTTAGACTGGAGAATGCATGACCGGACAACCCGAGGGACCGAGACCCGTCTAGAACGACCGAGACGCGAGGCGAACGACCGAGACCCGGCTAGAACGACCGAGACGCGAGGTGAACGACCGAGACCCGTCTAGAACGACCGAGACCCGTCTTGAACGACCGAGACCCGTCTAGAACGACCGAGACGCGAGGCGAACGACCGAGACCCGTCGACAACGACCGAGACGCGAGACCAACGACCGAGACCCGTCTAGAACGACCGAGACGCGAGGCGAACGACCGAGACCCGTCTTGAACGACCGAGACCCGTCTAGAACGACCGAGACGCGAGGCGAACGACCGAGACCCGTCGACAACGACCGAGACGCGAGACCAACGACCGAGACCCGTCTAGAACGACCGAGACGCGAGACCAACGACCGAGACGGGTGACGAACGACCGAGACGGGTGACGAACGACCGAGACGGGTGACCAACGACCGAGACGGGTGACGAACGACCGAGACGGGTGACGAACGACCGAGACGGGTGACCAACGACCGAGACGGGTGACCAACGACCGAGACGGGTGACCAACGACCGAGACGGGTGACGAACGGCCGAGACGGGTGACCAACGACCGAGACGGGTGACCAACGACCGAGACGGGTGACCAACGACCGAGACGGGTGACGAACGACCGAGACGGGTGACGAACGACCGAGACGGGTGACCAACGACCGAGACGGGTGACCAACGACCGAGACGGGTGACGAACGACCGAGACGGGTGACCAACGACCGAGACGGGTGACGAACGACGAGACGGGTTACCAACGACCGAGACGGGTGACGAAAGACCGAGACGCGGGACAACCTGAGGAAATGGTCTTAGACTGGAGAATGCATGACCGGACAACCAGAGGACATGGTCTTAGACTGGAGAATGCATGACCGGACAACCAGAGGACATGGTCTTAGACTGGAAAAAGCATGACCGGACAACCCGAGGGACCGATACCCGTCTAGAACGACCGAGACGCGAGGCGAACGACCGAGACCCGTCGACAACGACCGAGACGCGAGACCAACGACCGAGACCCGTCTAGAACGACCGAGACGCGAGGCGAACGACAGAGACCCGTCTTGAACGACCGAGACGCGAGGCGAACGACCGAGACGGGTGACGAAAGACCGAGACGCGGGACAACCTGAGGAAATGGTCTTAGACTGGAGAATGCATGACCGGACAACCAGAGGACATGGTCTTAGACTGGAGAATGCATGACCGGACAACCAGAGGACATGGTCTTAGACTGGAGAATGCATGACCTGACAACCAGAGGACATGGTCTTAGACTGGAAAAAGCATGACCGGACAACCCGAGGGACCAATACCCGTCTAGAACGACCGAGACGCGAGGCGAACGACCGAGACCCGTCTAGAACGACCGAGACGCGAGGCGAACGACCGAGACCCGTCTAGAACGACCGAGACGCGAGGTGAACGACCGAGACCCGTCTAGAACGACCGAGACCCGTCGAGAACGACCGAGACGCGAGGCGAACGACCGAGACCCGTCTAGAACGACCGAGACGCGAGGCGAACGACCGAGACCCGTCAAGAACGACCGAGACGCGAGGCGAACGACCGAGACCCGTCTAGAACGACCGAGACGCGAGGCCAACGACCGAGACCCGTCTTGAACGACCGAGACCCGTCTAGAACGACCGAGACGCGAGACCAACGACTGAGACCCGTCTAGAACGACCGAGACGCGAGACGAACGACCGAGACGGGTGACGAACGACCGAGACGGGTGACGAACGACCGAGACGGGTGACCAACGACCGAGACGGGTGACGAACGACCGAGACGGGTGACGAACGACCGAGACGGGTGACCAACGACCGAGACGGGTGACCAACGACCGAGACGGGTGACCAACGACCGAGACGGGTGACCAACGACAGAGACGGGTGACCAACGACCGAGACGGGTGACGAACGACGAGACGGGTTACCAACGACCGAGACGGGTGACGAAAGACCGAGATGCGGGACAACCTGAGGAAATGGTCTTAGACTGGAGAATGCATGACCGGACAACCAGAGGACACGGTCTTAGACTGGAGAATGCATGACCGGACAACCAGAGGACATGGTCTTAGACTGGAGAATGCATGACCGGACAACCAGAGGACATGGTCTTAGACTGGAGAATGCATGACCGGACAACCCGAGGGACCGAGACCCGTCTAGAACGACCGAGACGCGAGGCGAACGACCGAGACCCGTCTAGAACGACCGAGACGCGAGGTGAACGACCGAGACCCGTCTAGAACGACCGAGACGCGAGGCGAACGACCGAGACCCGTCTAGAACGACCGAGACGCGAGGCGAACGACCGAGACCCGTCGACAACGACCGAGACGCGAGACCAACGACCGAGACCCGTCTAGAACGACCGACACGCGAGGCGAACGACCGAGACCCGTCTTGAACGACCGAGACGCGAGGCGAACGACCGAGACGGGTGACGAAAGACCGAGACGCGGGACAACCTGAGGAAATGGTCTTAGACTGGAGAATGCATGACCGGACAACCAGAGGACATGGTCTTAGACTGGAGAATGCATGACCGGACAACCAGAGGACATGGTCTTAGACTGGAGAATGCATGACCTGACAACCAGAGGACATGGTCTTAGACTGGAAAAAGCATGACCGGACAACCCGAGGGACCAATACCCGTCTAGAACGACCGAGACGCGAGGCGAACGACCGAGACCCGTCTAGAACGACCGAGACGCGAGGCGATCGACCGAGACCCGTCTAGAACGACCGAGACGCGAGGTGAACGACCGAGACCCGTCTAGAACGACCGAGACCCGTCGAGAACGACCGAGACGCGAGGCGAACGACCGAGACCCGTCTAGAACGACCGAGACGCGAGGCGAACGACCGAGACCCGTCTAGAACGACCGAGACGCGAGGCGAACGACCGAGACCCGTCTTGAACGACCGAGACCCGACTAGAACGACCGAGACGCGAGGCGAACGACCGAGACCCGTCGACAACGACCGAGACGCGAGACCAACGACTGAGACCCGTCTAGAACGACCGAGACGCGAGACGAACGACCGAGACGGGTGACGAACGACCGAGACGGGTGACGAACGACCGAGACGGGTGACCAACGACCGAGACGGGTGACGAACGACCGAGACGGGTGACGAACGACCGAGACGGGTGACCAACGACCGAGACGGGTGACCAACGACCGAGACGGGTGACCAACGACCGAGACGGGTGACGAACGACGAGACGGGTTACCAACGACCGAGACGGGTGACGAAAGACCGAGATGCGGGACAACCTGAGGAAATGGTCTTAGACTGGAGAATGCATGACCGGACAACCAGAGGACACGGTCTTAGACTGGAGAATGCATGACCGGACAACCAGAGGACATGGTCTTAGACTGGAGAATGCATGACCGGACAACCAGAGGACATGGTCTTAGACTGGAGAATGCATGACCGGACAACCCGAGGGACCGAGACCCGTCTAGAACGACCGAGACGCGAGGCGAACGACCGAGACCCGTCTAGAACGACCGAGACGCGAGGTGAACGACCGAGACCCGTCTAGAACGACCGAGACGCGAGGCGAACGACCGAGACCCGTCTAGAACGACCGAGACGCGAGGTGAACGACCGAGACCCGTCTAGAACGACCGAGACGCGAGGCGAACGACCGAGACCCGTCTAGAACGACCGAGACGCGAGGCGAACGACCGAGACCCGTCGACAACGACCGAGACGCGAGACCAACGACCGAGACCCGTCTAGAACGACCGACACGCGAGGCGAACGACCGAGACCCGTCTTGAACGACCGAGACGCGAGGCGAACGACCGAGACGGGTGACGAAAGACCGAGACGCGGGACAACCTGAGGAAATGGTCTTAGACTGGAGAATGCATGACCGGACAACCAGAGGACATGGTCTTAGACTGGAGAATGCATGACCGGACAACCAGAGGACATGGTCTTAGACTGGAGAATGCATGACCTGACAACCAGAGGACATGGTCTTAGACTGGAAAAAGCATGACCGGACAACCCGAGGGACCAATACCCGTCTAGAACGACCGAGACGCGAGGCGAACGACCGAGACCCGTCTAGAACGACCGAGACGCGAGGCGATCGACCGAGACCCGTCTAGAACGACCGAGACGCGAGGTGAACGACCGAGACCCGTCTAGAACGACCGAGACCCGTCGAGAACGACCGAGACGCGAGGCGAACGACCGAGACCCGTCTAGAACGACCGAGACGCGAGGCGAACGACCGAGACCCGTCTAGAACGACCGAGACGCGAGGCGAACGACCGAGACCCGTCTTGAACGACCGAGACCCGACTAGAACGACCGAGACGCGAGGCGAACGACCGAGACCCGTCGACAACGACCGAGACGCGAGACCAACGACTGAGACCCGTCTAGAACGACCGAGACGCGAGACGAACGACCGAGACGGGTGACGAACGACCGAGACGGGTGACGAACGACCGAGACGGGTGACCAACGACCGAGACGGGTGACGAACGACCGAGACGGGTGACGAACGACCGAGACGGGTGACCAACGACCGAGACGGGTGACCAACGACCGAGACGGGTGACCAACGACCGAGACGGGTGACGAACGACGAGACGGGTTACCAACGACCGAGACGGGTGACGAAAGACCGAGATGCGGGACAACCTGAGGAAATGGTCTTAGACTGGAGAATGCATGACCGGACAACCAGAGGACACGGTCTTAGACTGGAGAATGCATGACCGGACAACCAGAGGACATGGTCTTAGACTGGAGAATGCATGACCGGACAACCAGAGGACATGGTCTTAGACTGGAGAATGCATGACCGGACAACCCGAGGGACCGAGACCCGTCTAGAACGACCGAGACGCGAGGCGAACGACCGAGACCCGTCTAGAACGACCGAGACGCGAGGTGAACGACCGAGACCCGTCTAGAACGACCGAGACGCGAGGCGAACGACCGAGACCCGTCTAGAACGACCGACACGCGAGGCGAACGACCGAGACCCGTCTAGAACGACCGAGACGCGAGGCGAACGACCGAGACCCGTCTTGAACGACCGAGACCCGTCTAGAACGACCGAGACGCGAGGCGAACGACCGAGACCCGTCGACAACGACCGAGACGCGAGACCAACGACCGAGACCCGTCTAGAACGACCGAGACGCGAGGCGAACGACCGAGACCCGTCTTGAACGACCGAGACCCGTCTAGAACGACCGAGACGCGAGGCGAACGACCGAGACCCGTCGACAACGACCGAGACGCGGGACCAACGACCGAGACCCGTCTAGAACGACCGAGACGCGAGACCAACGACCGAGACGGGTGACGAACGACCGAGACGGGTGACGAACGACCGAGACGGGTGACCAACGACCGAGACGGGTGACCAACGACTGAGACGGGTGACGAACGACCGACACGGGTGACCAACGACCGAGACGGGTGACCAACGACCGAGACGGGTGACCAACGACCGAGACGGGTGACGAACGACCGAGACGGGTGACCAACGACCGAGACGGGTGACGAACGACCGAGACGGGTGACGAACGACCGAGACGGGTGACGAACGACCGAGACGGGTGACGAACGACCGAGACGGGTGACCAACGACCGAGACGGGTGACCAACGACCGAGACGGGTGACGAACTACCGAGACGGGTGACGAACGACCGAGACGGGTGACGAACGACGAGACGGGTTACCAACGACCGAGACGGGTGACGAAAGACCGAGACGCGGGACGACCTGAGGAAATGGTCTTAGACTGGAGAATGCATGACCGGACAACCAGAGGACATGGTCTTAGACTGGAGAATGCATGACCGGACAACCAGAGGACATGGTCTTAGACTGGAAAAAGCATGACCGGACAACCCGAGGGACCGATACCCGTCTAGAACGACCGAGACGCGAGGCGAACGACCGAGACCCGTCTAGAACGACCGAGACGCGAAGCGAACGACCGAGACCCGTCTAGAACGACCGAGACGCGAGGCGAACGACCGAGACCCGTCTAGAACGACCGAGACGCGAGGCGAACGACCGAGACCCGTCTTGAACGACCGAGACCCGTCTAGAACGACCGAGACAAGAGGCGAACGACCGAGACCCGTCGACAACGACCGAGACGCGAGACCAACGACCGAGACCCGTCTAGAACGACCGAGACGCGAGGCGAACGACCGAGACCCGTCTTGAACGACCGAGACCCGTCTAGAACGACCGAGACGCGAGGCGAACGACCGAGACCCGTCTTGAACGACCGAGACCCGTCTAGAACGACCGAGACGCGAGGCGAACGACCGAGACCCGTCGACAACGACCGAGACGCGAGACCAACGACCGAGACCCGTCTAGAACGACCGAGACGCGAGACCAACGACCGAGACGGGTGACGAACGACCGAGACGGGTGACGAACGACCGAGACGGGTGACCAACGACCGAGACGGGTGACGAACGACCGAGACGGGTGACGAACGACCGAGACGGGTGACCAACGACCGAGACGGGTGACCAACGACCGAGACGGGTGACCAACGACCGAGACGGGTGACGAACGGCCGAGACGGGTGACCAACGACCGAGACGGGTGACCAACGACCGAGACGGGTGACCAACGACCGAGACGGGTGACGAACGACCGAGACGGGTGACGAACGACCGAGACGGGTGACCAACGACCGAGACGGGTGACCAACGACCGAGACGGGTGACGAACGACCGAGACGGGTGACCAACGACCGAGACGGGTGACGAACGACGAGACGGGTTACCAACGACCGAGACGGGTGACGAAAGACCGAGACGCGGGACAACCTGAGGAAATGGTCTTAGACTGGAGAATGCATGACCGGACAACCAGAGGACATGGTCTTAGACTGGAGAATGCATGACCGGACAACCAGAGGACATGGTCTTAGACTGGAAAAAGCATGACCGGACAACCCGAGGGACCGATACCCGTCTAGAACGACCGAGACGCGAGGCGAACGACCGAGACCCGTCGACAACGACCGAGACGCGAGACCAACGACCGAGACCCGTCTAGAACGACCGAGACGCGAGGCGAACGACAGAGACCCGTCTTGAACGACCGAGACGCGAGGCGAACGACCGAGACGGGTGACGAAAGACCGAGACGCGGGACAACCTGAGGAAATGGTCTTAGACTGGAGAATGCATGACCGGACAACCAGAGGACATGGTCTTAGACTGGAGAATGCATGACCGGACAACCAGAGGACATGGTCTTAGACTGGAGAATGCATGACCTGACAACCAGAGGACATGGTCTTAGACTGGAAAAAGCATGACCGGACAACCCGAGGGACCAATACCCGTCTAGAACGACCGAGACGCGAGGCGAACGACCGAGACCCGTCTAGAACGACCGAGACGCGAGGCGAACGACCGAGACCCGTCTAGAACGACCGAGACGCGAGGTGAACGACCGAGACCCGTCTAGAACGACCGAGACCCGTCGAGAACGACCGAGACGCGAGGCGAACGACCGAGACCCGTCTAGAACGACCGAGACGCGAGGCGAACGACCGAGACCCGTCAAGAACGACCGAGACGCGAGGCGAACGACCGAGACCCGTCTAGAACGACCGAGACGCGAGGCCAACGACCGAGACCCGTCTTGAACGACCGAGACCCGTCTAGAACGACCGAGACGCGAGACCAACGACTGAGACCCGTCTAGAACGACCGAGACGCGAGACGAACGACCGAGACGGGTGACGAACGACCGAGACGGGTGACGAACGACCGAGACGGGTGACCAACGACCGAGACGGGTGACGAACGACCGAGACGGGTGACGAACGACCGAGACGGGTGACCAACGACCGAGACGGGTGACCAACGACCGAGACGGGTGACCAACGACCGAGACGGGTGACCAACGACAGAGACGGGTGACCAACGACCGAGACGGGTGACGAACGACGAGACGGGTTACCAACGACCGAGACGGGTGACGAAAGACCGAGATGCGGGACAACCTGAGGAAATGGTCTTAGACTGGAGAATGCATGACCGGACAACCAGAGGACACGGTCTTAGACTGGAGAATGCATGACCGGACAACCAGAGGACATGGTCTTAGACTGGAGAATGCATGACCGGACAACCAGAGGACATGGTCTTAGACTGGAGAATGCATGACCGGACAACCCGAGGGACCGAGACCCGTCTAGAACGACCGAGACGCGAGGCGAACGACCGAGACCCGTCTAGAACGACCGAGACGCGAGGTGAACGACCGAGACCCGTCTAGAACGACCGAGACGCGAGGCGAACGACCGAGACCCGTCTAGAACGACCGAGACGCGAGGCGAACGACCGAGACCCGTCGACAACGACCGAGACGCGAGACCAACGACCGAGACCCGTCTAGAACGACCGACACGCGAGGCGAACGACCGAGACCCGTCTTGAACGACCGAGACGCGAGGCGAACGACCGAGACGGGTGACGAAAGACCGAGACGCGGGACAACCTGAGGAAATGGTCTTAGACTGGAGAATGCATGACCGGACAACCAGAGGACATGGTCTTAGACTGGAGAATGCATGACCGGACAACCAGAGGACATGGTCTTAGACTGGAGAATGCATGACCTGACAACCAGAGGACATGGTCTTAGACTGGAAAAAGCATGACCGGACAACCCGAGGGACCAATACCCGTCTAGAACGACCGAGACGCGAGGCGAACGACCGAGACCCGTCTAGAACGACCGAGACGCGAGGCGATCGACCGAGACCCGTCTAGAACGACCGAGACGCGAGGTGAACGACCGAGACCCGTCTAGAACGACCGAGACCCGTCGAGAACGACCGAGACGCGAGGCGAACGACCGAGACCCGTCTAGAACGACCGAGACGCGAGGCGAACGACCGAGACCCGTCTAGAACGACCGAGACGCGAGGCGAACGACCGAGACCCGTCTTGAACGACCGAGACCCGACTAGAACGACCGAGACGCGAGGCGAACGACCGAGACCCGTCGACAACGACCGAGACGCGAGACCAACGACTGAGACCCGTCTAGAACGACCGAGACGCGAGACGAACGACCGAGACGGGTGACGAACGACCGAGACGGGTGACGAACGACCGAGACGGGTGACCAACGACCGAGACGGGTGACGAACGACCGAGACGGGTGACGAACGACCGAGACGGGTGACCAACGACCGAGACGGGTGACCAACGACCGAGACGGGTGACCAACGACCGAGACGGGTGACGAACGACGAGACGGGTTACCAACGACCGAGACGGGTGACGAAAGACCGAGATGCGGGACAACCTGAGGAAATGGTCTTAGACTGGAGAATGCATGACCGGACAACCAGAGGACACGGTCTTAGACTGGAGAATGCATGACCGGACAACCAGAGGACATGGTCTTAGACTGGAGAATGCATGACCGGACAACCAGAGGACATGGTCTTAGACTGGAGAATGCATGACCGGACAACCCGAGGGACCGAGACCCGTCTAGAACGACCGAGACGCGAGGCGAACGACCGAGACCCGTCTAGAACGACCGAGACGCGAGGTGAACGACCGAGACCCGTCTAGAACGACCGAGACGCGAGGCGAACGACCGAGACCCGTCTAGAACGACCGACACGCGAGGCGAACGACCGAGACCCGTCTAGAACGACCGAGACGCGAGGCGAACGACCGAGACCCGTCTTGAACGACCGAGACCCGTCTAGAACGACCGAGACGCGAGGCGAACGACCGAGACCCGTCGACAACGACCGAGACGCGAGACCAACGACCGAGACCCGTCTAGAACGACCGAGACGCGAGGCGAACGACCGAGACCCGTCTTGAACGACCGAGACCCGTCTAGAACGACCGAGACGCGAGGCGAACGACCGAGACCCGTCGACAACGACCGAGACGCGGGACCAACGACCGAGACCCGTCTAGAACGACCGAGACGCGAGACCAACGACCGAGACGGGTGACGAACGACCGAGACGGGTGACGAACGACCGAGACGGGTGACCAACGACCGAGACGGGTGACCAACGACTGAGACGGGTGACGAACGACCGACACGGGTGACCAACGACCGAGACGGGTGACCAACGACCGAGACGGGTGACCAACGACCGAGACGGGTGACGAACGACCGAGACGGGTGACCAACGACCGAGACGGGTGACGAACGACCGAGACGGGTGACGAACGACCGAGACGGGTGACGAACGACCGAGACGGGTGACGAACGACCGAGACGGGTGACCAACGACCGAGACGGGTGACCAACGACCGAGACGGGTGACGAACTACCGAGACGGGTGACGAACGACCGAGACGGGTGACGAACGACGAGACGGGTTACCAACGACCGAGACGGGTGACGAAAGACCGAGACGCGGGACGACCTGAGGAAATGGTCTTAGACTGGAGAATGCATGACCGGACAACCAGAGGACATGGTCTTAGACTGGAGAATGCATGACCGGACAACCAGAGGACATGGTCTTAGACTGGAAAAAGCATGACCGGACAACCCGAGGGACCGATACCCGTCTAGAACGACCGAGACGCGAGGCGAACGACCGAGACCCGTCTAGAACGACCGAGACGCGAAGCGAACGACCGAGACCCGTCTAGAACGACCGAGACGCGAGGCGAACGACCGAGACCCGTCTAGAACGACCGAGACGCGAGGCGAACGACCGAGACCCGTCTTGAACGACCGAGACCCGTCTAGAACGACCGAGACAAGAGGCGAACGACCGAGACCCGTCGACAACGACCGAGACGCGAGACCAACGACCGAGACCCGTCTAGAACGACCGAGACGCGAGGCGAACGACCGAGACCCGTCTTGAACGACCGAGACCCGTCTAGAACGACCGAGACGCGAGGCGAACGACCGAGACCCGTCTTGAACGACCGAGACCCGTCTAGAACGACCGAGACCCGTCGACAACGACCGAGACGCGAGACCAACGACCGAGACCCGTCTAGAACGACCGAGACGCGAGGCGAACGACTGAGACGGGTGACGAAAGACCGAGACGCGGGACAACCTGAGGAAATGGTCTTAGACTGGAGAATGCATGACCGGACAACCAGAGGACATGGTCTTAGACTGGAGAATGCATGACCGGACAACCAGAGGACATGGTCTTAGACTGGAGAATGCATGACCTGACAACCAGAGGACATGGTCTTAGACTGGAAAAAGCATGACCGGACAACCCGAGGGACCAATACCCGTCTAGAACGACCGAGACGCGAGGCGAACGACCGAGACCCGTCTAGAACGACCGAGACGCGAGGCGAACGACCGAGACCCGTCTAGAACGACCGAGACGCGAGGTGAACGACCGAGACCCGTCTAGAACGACCGAGACCCGTCGAGAACGACCGAGACGCGAGGCGAACGACCGAGACCCGTCTAGAACGACCGAGACGCGAGGCGAACGACCGAGACCCGTCTAGAACGACCGAGACGCGAGGCGAACGACCGAGACCCGTCTTGAACGACCGAGACCCGTCTAGAACGACCGAGACGCGAGGCGAACGACCGAGACCCGTCGACAACGACCGAGACGCGAGACCAACGACTGAGACCCGTCTAGAACGACCGAGACGCGAGACGAACGACCGAGACGGGTGACGAACGACCGAGACGGGTGACGAACGACCGAGACGGGTGACCAACGACCGAGACGGGTGACGAACGACCGAGACGGGTGACGAACGACCGAGACGGGTGACCAACGACCGAGACGGGTGACCAACGACCGAGACGGGTGACCAACGACCGAGACGGGTGACCAACGACCGAGACGGGTGACGAACGACGGGACGGGTTACCAACGACCGAGACGGGTGACGAAAGACCGAGACGCGGGACAACCTGAGGAAATGGTCTTAGACTGGAGAATGCATGACCGGACAACCAGAGGACACGGTCTTAGACTGGAGAATGCATGACCGGACAACCAGAGGACATGGTCTTAGACTGGAGAATGCATGACCGGACAACCAGAGGACATGGTCTTAGACTGGAAAAAGCATGACCGGACAACCCGAGGGACCGAGACCCGTCTAGAACGACCGAGACGCGAGGCGAACGACCGGGACCCGTCGACAACGACCGAGACGCGAGGCGAACGACCGAGACCCGTCTAGAACGACCGAGACGCGAGGCGAACGACCGAGACCCGTCTTGAACGACCGAGACCCGTCTAGAACGACCGAGACGCGAGGCGAACGACCGAGACCCGTCGACAACGACCGAGACGCGAGAACAACGACTGAGACCCGTCTAGAACGACCGAGACGCGAGACGAACGACCGAGACGGGTGACGAACGACCGAGACGGGTGACGAACGACCGAGACGGGTGACCAACGACCGAGACGGGTGACGAACGACCGAGACGGGTGACGAACGACCGAGACGGGTGACCAACGACCGAGACGGGTGACCAACGACCGAGACGGGTGACCAACGACCGAGACGGGTGACGAACGACGAGACGGGTTACCAACGACCGAGACGGGTGACGAAAGACCGAGATGCGGGACAACCTGAGGAAATGGTCTTAGACTGGAGAATGCATGACCGGACAACCAGAGGACACGGTCTTAGACTGGAGAATGCATGACCGGACAACCAGAGGACATGGTCTTAGACTGGAGAATGCATGACCGGACAACCAGAGGACATGGTCTTAGACTGGATAATGCATGACCGGACAACCCGAGGGACCGAGACCCGTCTAGAACGACCGAGACGCGAGGCGAACGACCGAGACCCGTCTAGAACGACCGAGACGCGAGGTGAACGACCGAGACCCGTCTAGAACGACCGAGACGCGAGGCGAACGACCGAGACCCGTCTAGAACGACCGAGACGCGAGGCGAACGACCGAGACCCGTCTAGAACGACCGAGACGCGAGGCGAACGACCGAGACCCGTCTTGAACGACCGAGACCCGTCTAGAACGACCGAGACGCGAGGCGAACGACCGAGACCCGTCGACAACGACCGAGACGCGAGACCAACGACCGAGACCCGTCTAGAACGACCGAGACGCGAGGCGAACGACCGAGACCCGTCTTGAACGACCGAGACCCGTCTAGAACGACCGAGACGCGAGGCGAACGACCGAGACCCGTCGACAACGACCGAGACGCGGGACCAACGACCGAGACCCGTCTAGAACGACCGAGACGCGAGACCAACGACCGAGACGGGTGACGAACGACCGAGACGGGTGACGAACGACCGAGACGGGTGACGAACGACGAGACGGGTTACCAACGACCGAGACGGGTGACGAAAGACCGAGACGCGGGACGACCTGAGAATGCATGACCGGACAACCAGAGGACATGGTCTTAGACTGGAGAATGCATGACCGGACAACCAGAGGACATGGTCTTAGACTGGAGAATGCATGACCGGACAACCAGAGGACATGGTCTTAGACTGGAGAATGCATGACCGGACAACCCGAGGGACCGAGACCCGTCTAGAACGACCGAGACGCGAGGCGAACGACCGAGACCCGTCGAGAACGACCGAGACGCGAGGCGAACGACCGAGACCCGTCTAGAACGACCGAGACGCGAGGCGAACGACCGAGACCCGTCTAGAACGACCGAGACGCGAGGCGAACGACCGAAACCCGTCTTGAACGACCGAGACCCGTCTAGAACGACCGAGACGCGAGGCGAACGACCGAGACCCGTCGACAACGACCGAGACGCGAGACCAACGACTGAGACCCGTCTAGAACGACCGAGACGCGAGACGAACGACCGAGACGGGTGACGAACGACCGAGACGGGTGACGAACGACCGAGACGGGTGACCAACGACCTAGACGGGTGACGAACGACCGAGACGGGTGACGAACGACCGAGACGGGTGACCAACGACCGAGACGGGTGACCAACGACCGAGACGGGTGACCAACGACCGAGACGGGTGACCAACGACCGAGACGGGTGACGAACGACGAGACGGGTTACCAACGACCGAGACGGGTGACGAAAGACCGAGACGCGGGACAACCTGAGGAAATGGTCTTAGACTGGAGAATGCATGACCGGACAACCAGAGGACACGGTCTTAGACTGGAGAATGCATGACCGGACAACCAGAGGACATGGTCTTAGACTGGAGAATGCATGACCGGACAACCAGAGGACATGGTCTTAGACTGGAGAATGCATGACCGGACAACCCGAGGGACCGAGACCCGTCTAGAACGACCGAGACACGAGGCGAACGACCGAGACCCGTCTAGATCGACCGAGACGCGAGGTGAACGACCGAGACCCGTCTAGAACGACCGAGACGCGAGGCGAACGACCGAGACCCGTCTAGAACGACCGAGACGCGAGGCGAACGACCGAGACCCGTCTAGAACGACCGAGACGCGAGGCGAACGACCGAGACCCGTCTTGAACGACCGAGACCCGTCTAGAACGACCGAGACGCGAGGCGAACGACCGAGACCCGTCGACAACGACCGAGACGCGAGACCAACGACCGAGACCCGTCTAGAACGACCGAGACGCGAGGCGAACGACCGAGACCCGTCTTGAACGACCGAGACCCGTCTAGAACGACCGAGACGCGAGGCGAACGAGCGAGACCCGTCGACAACGACCGAGACGCGGGACCAACGACCGAGACCCGTCTAGAACGACCGAGACGCGAGACCAACGACCGAGACGGGTGACGAACGACCGAGACGGGTGACGAACGACCGAGACGGGTGACCAACGACCGAGACGGGTGACCAACGACCGAGACGGGTGACGAACGACCGAGACGGGTGACGAACGACCGAGACGGGTGACCAACGACCGAGACGGGTGACCAACGACCGAGACGGGTGACGAACGACCGAGACGGGTGACCAACGACCGAGACGGGTGACGAACGACCGAGACGGGTGACGAACGACCGAGACGGGTGACGAACGACCGAGACGGGTGACGAACGACCGAGACGGGTGACCAACGACCAAGACGGGTGACCAACGACCGAGACGGGTGACGAACGACCGAGACGGGTGACAAACGACCGAGACGGGTGACGAACGACGAGACGGGTTACCAACGACCGAGCCGGGTGACGAAAGACCGAGACGCGGGACAACCTGAGGAAATGGTCTTAGACTGGAGAATGCATGACCGGACAACCAGAGGACATGGTCTTAGACTGGAGAATGCATGACCGGACAACCAGAGGACATGGTCTTAGACTGGAAAAAGCATGACCGGACAACCCGAGGGACCGATACCCGTCTAGAACGACCGAGACGCGAGGCGAACGACCGAGACCCGTCTAGAACGACCGAGACGCGAGGCGAACGACCGAGACCCGTCTAGAACGACCGAGACGCGAGGCGAACGACCGAGACCCGTCGACAACGACCGAGACGCGAGACCAACGACCGAGACCCGTCTAGAACGACCGAGACGCGAGGCGAACGACCGAGACCCGTCTTGAACGACCGAGACCCGTCTAGAACGACCGAGACGCGAGGCGAACGACCGAGACCCGTCTTGAACGACCGAGACCCGTCTAGAACGACCGAGACCCGTCGACAACGACCGAGACGCGAGACCAACGACCGAGACCCGTCTAGAACGACCGAGACGCGAGGCGAACGACCGAGACGGGTGACGAAAGACCGAGACGCGGGACAACCTGAGGAAATGGTCTTAGACTGGAGAATGCATGACCGGACAACCAGAGGACATGGTCTTAGACTGGAGAATGCATGACCGGACAACCAGAGGACATGGTCTTAGACTGGAGAATGCATGACCTGACAACCAGAGGACATGGTCTTAGACTGGAAAAAGCATGACCGGACAACCAGAGGACATGGTCTTAGACTGGAAAAAGCATGACCGGACAACCCGAGGGACCGATACCCGTCTAGAACGACCGAGACGCGAGGCGAACGACCGAGACCCGTCTAGAACGACCGAGACGCGAAGCGAACGACCGAGACCCGTCTAGAACGACCGAGACGCGAGGCGAACGACCGAGACCCGTCTAGAACGACCGAGACGCGAGGCGAACGACCGAGACCCGTCTTGAACGACCGAGACCCTTCTAGAACGACCGAGACGCGAGGCGAACGACCGACACCCGTCGACAACGACCGAGACGCGAGACCAACGACCGAGACCCGTCTAGAACGACCGAGACGCGAGGCGAACGACCGAGACCCGTCTTGAACGACCGAGACCCGTCTAGAACGACCGAGACGCGAGGCGAACGACCGAGACCCGTCTTGAACGACCGAGACCCGTCTAGAACGACCGAGACCCGTCGACAACGACCGAGACGCGAGACCAACGACCGAGACCCGTCTAGAACGACCGAGACGCGAGGCGAACGACCGAGACGGGTGACGAAAGACCGAGACGCGGGACAACCTGAGGAAATGGTCTTAGACTGGAGAATGCATGACCGGACAACCAGAGGACATGGTCTTAGACTGGAGAATGCATGACCGGACAACCAGAGGACATGGTCTTAGACTGGAGAATGCATGACCTGACAACCAGAGGACATGGTCTTAGACTGGAAAAAGCATGACCGGACAACCCGAGGGACCAACACCCGTCTAGAACGACCGAGACGCGAGGCGAACGACCGAGACCCGTCTAGAACGACCGAGACGCGAGGCGAACGACCGAGACCCGTCTAGAACGACCGAGACGCGAGGTGAACGACCGAGACCCGTCTAGAACGACCGAGACCCGTCGAGAACGACCGAGACGCGAGGCGAACGACCGAGACCCGTCTAGAACGACCGAGACGCGAGGCGAACGACCGAGACCCGTCTTGAACGACCGAGACCCGTCTAGAACGACCGAGACGCGAGGCAAACGACCGAGACCCGTCGACAACGACCGAGACGCGAGACCAACGACTGAGACCCGTCTAGAACGACCGAGACGCGAGACGAACGACCGAGACGGGTGACGAACGACCGAGACGGGTGACGAACGACCGAGACGGGTGACCAACGACCTAGACGGGTGACGAACGACCGAGACGGGTGACGAACGACCGAGACGGGTGACCAACGACCGAGACGGGTGACCAACGACCGAGACGGGTGACCAACGACCGAGACGGGTGACCAACGACCGAGACGGGTGACCAACGACCGAGACGGGTGACGAACGACGAGACGGGTTACCAACGACCGAGACGGGTGACGAAAGACCGAGACGCGGGACAACCTGAGGAAATGGTCTTAGACTGGAGAATGCATGACCGGACAACCAGAGGACACGGTCTTAGACTGGAGAATGCATGACCGGACAACCAGAGGACATGGTCTTAGACTGGAGAATGCATGACCGGACAACCAGAGGACATGGTCTTAGACTGGAGAATGCATGACCGGACAACCCGAGGGACCGAGACCCGTCTAGAACGACCGAGACACGAGGCGAACGACCGAGACCCGTCTAGAACGACCGAGACGCGAGGTGAACGACCGAGACCCGTCTAGAACGACCGAGACGCGAGGCGAACGACCGAGACCCGTCTAGAACGACCGAGACGCGAGGCGAACGACCGAGACCCGTCTAGAACGACCGAGACGCGAGGCGAACGACCGAGACCCGTCTTGAACGACCGAGACCCGTCTAGAACGACCGAGACGCGAGGCGAACGACCGAGACCCGTCGACAACGACCGAGACGCGAGACCAACGACCGAGACCCGTCTAGAACGACCGAGACGCGAGGCGAACGACCGAGACCCGTCTTGAACGACCGAGACCCGTCTAGAACGACCGAGACGCGAGGCGAACGACCGAGACCCGTCGACAACGACCGAGACCCGGGACCAACGACCGAGACCCGTCTAGAACGACCGAGACGCGAGACCAACGACCGAGACGGGTGACGAACGACCGAGACGGGTGACGAACGACCGAGACGGGTGACCAACGACCGAGACGGGTGACCAACGACCGAGACGGGTGACGAACGACCGAGACGGGTGACGAACGACCGAGACGGGTGACCAACGACCGAGACGGGTGACCAACGACCGAGACGGGTGACGAACGACCGAGACGGGTGACCAACGACCGAGACGGGTGACGAACGACCGAGACGGGTGACGAACGACCGAGACGGGTGACCAACGACCGAGACGGGTGACGAACGACCGAGACGGGTGACCAACGACCAAGACGGGTGACCAACGACCGAGAAGGGTGACGAACGACCGAGACGGGTGACAAACGACCGAGACGGGTGACGAACGACGAGACGGGTTACCAACGACCGAGACGGGTGACGAAAGACCGAGACGCGGGACAACCTGAGGAAATGGTCTTAGACTGGAGAATGCATGACCGGACAACCAGAGGACATGGTCTTAGACTGGAGAATGCATGACCGGACAACCAGAGGACATGGTCTTAGACTGGAAAAAGCATGACCGGACAACCCGAGGGACCGATACCCGTCTAGAACGACCGAGACGCGAGGCGAACGACCGAGACCCGTCTAGAACGACCGAGACGCGAGGCGAACGACCGAGACCCGTCTAGAACGACCGAGACGCGAGGCGAACGACCGAGACCCGTCGACAACGACCGAGACGCGAGACCAACGACCGAGACCCGTCTAGAACGACCGAGACGCGAGGCGAACGACCGAGACCCGTCTTGAACGACCGAGACCCGTCTAGAACGACCGAGACGCGAGGCGAACGACCGAGACCCGTCTTGAACGACCGAGACCCGTCTAGAACGACCGAGACCCGTCGACAACGACCGAGACGCGAGACCAACGACCGAGACCCGTCTAGAACGACCGAGACGCGAGGCGAACGACCGAGACGGGTGACGAAAGACCGAGACGCGGGACAACCTGAGGAAATGGTCTTAGACTGGAGAATGCATGACCGGACAACCAGAGGACATGGTCTTAGACTGGAGAATGCATGACCGGACAACCAGAGGACATGGTCTTAGACTGGAGAATGCATGACCTGACAACCAGAGGACATGGTCTTAGACTGGAAAAAGCATGACCGGACAACCCGAGGGACCAATACCCGTCTAGAACGACCGAGACGCGAGGCGAACGACCGAGACCCGTCTAGAACGACCGAGACGCGAGGCGAACGACCGAGACCCGTCTAGAACGACCGAGACGCGAGGTGAACGACCGAGACCCGTCTAGAACGACCGAGACCCGTCGAGAACGACCGAGACGCGAGGCGAACGACCGAGACCCGTCTAGAACGACCGAGACGCGAGGCGAACGACCGAGACCCGTCTAGAACGACCTAGACGCGAGGCGAACGACCGAGACCCGTCTTGAACGACCGAGACCCGTCTAGAACGACCGAGACGCGAGGCGAACGACCGAGACCCGTCGACAACGACCGAGACGCGAGACCAACGACTGAGACCCGTCTAGAACGACCGAGACGCGAGACGAACGACCGAGACGGGTGACCAACGACCGAGACGGGTGACGAACGACCGAGACGGGTGACCAACGACCGAGACGGGTGACGAACGACCGAGACGGGTGACGAACGACCGAGACGGGTGACCAACGACCGAGACGGGTGACCAACGACCGAGACGGGTGACCAACGACCGAGACGGGTGACCAACGACCGAGACGGGTGACGAACGACGAGACGGGTTACCAACGACCGAGACGGGTGACGAAAGACCGAGACGCGGGACAACCTGAGGAAATGGTCTTAGACTGGAGAATGCATGACCGGACAACCAGAGGACACGGTCTTAGACTGGAGAATGCATGACCGGACAACCAGAGGACATGGTCTTAGACTGGAGAATGCATGACCGGACAACCAGAGGACATGGTCTTAGACTGGAGAATGCATGACCGGACAACCCGAGGGACCGAGACCCGTCTAGAACGACCGAGACGCGAGGCGAACGACCGAGACCCGTCTAGAACGACCGAGACGCGAGGTGAACGACCGAGACCCGTCTAGAACGACCGAGACGCGAGGCGAACGACCGAGACCCGTCTAGAACGACCGAGACGCGAGGCGAACGACCGAGACCCGTCTAGAACGACCGAGACGCGAGGCGAACGACCGAGACCCGTCTAGAACGACCGAGACGCGAGGCGAACGACCGAGACCCGTCTAGAACGACCGAGACGCGAGGCGAACGACCGAGACCCGTCTTGAACGACCGAGACCCGTCTAGAACGACCGAGACGCGAGGCGAACGACCGAGACCCGTCGACAACGACCGAGACGCGAGACCAACGACTGAGACCCGTCTAGAACGACCGAGACGCGAGACGAACGACCGAGACGGGTGACGAACGACCGAGACGGGTGACGAACGACCGAGACGGGTGACCAACGACCGAGACGGGTGACGAACGACCGAGACGGGTGACGAACGACCGAGACGGGTGACCAACGACCGAGACGGGTGACCAACGACCGAGACGGGTGACCAACGACCGAGACGGGTGACCAACGACCGAGACGGGTGACCAACGACCGAGACGGGTGACGAACGACGAGACGGGTTACCAACGACCGAGACGGGTGACGAAAGACCGAGACGCGGGACAACCTGAGGAAATGGTCTTAGACTGGAGAATGCATGACCGGACAACCAGAGGACATGGTCTTAGACTGGAGAATGCATGACCGGACAACCCGAGGGACCGAGACCCGTCTAGAACGACCGAGACGCGAGGCGAACGACCGAGACCCGTCGACAACGACCGAGACGCGAGACCAACGACCGAGACCCGTCTAGAACGACCGAGACGCGAGGCGAACGACCGAGACCCGTCTTGAACGACCGAGACCCGTCTAGAACGACCGAGACGCGAGGCGAACGACCGAGACCCGTCGACAACGACCGAGACGCGGGACCAACGACCGAGACCCGTCTAGAACGACCGAGACGCGAGACGAACGACCGAGACGGGTGACGAACGACCGAGACGGGTGACGAACGACCGAGACGGGTGACGAACGACCGAGACGGGTGACGAACGACCGAGGCGGGTGACGAACGACCGAGACGGGTGACCAACGACCGAGACGGGTGACCAACGACCGAGACGGGTGACCAACGACCGAGACGGGTGACCAACGACCGAGACGGGTGACGAACGACGAGACGGGTTACCAACGACCGAGACGGGTGACGAAAGACCGAGACGCGGGACAACCTGAGGAAATGGTCTTAGACTGGAGAATGCATGACCGGACAACCAGAGGACATGGTCTTAGACTGGAGAAAGCATGACCGGACAACCAGAGGACATGGTCTTAGACTGGAAAAAGCATGACCGGACAACCCGAGGGACCGATACCCGTCTAGAACGACCGAGACGCGAGGCGAACGACCGAGACCCGTCTAGAACGACCGAGACGCGAGGCGAACGACCGAGACCCGTCTAGAACGACCGAGACGCGAGGCGAACGACCGAGACCCGTCGACAACGACCGAGACGCGAGACCAACGACCGAGACCCGTCTAGAACGACCGAGAGGCGAGGCGAACGACCGAGACCCGTCTTGAACGACCGAGACCCGTCTAGAACGACCGAGACGCGAGGCGAACGACCGAGACCCGTCTAGAACGACCTAGACGCGAGGCGAACGACCGAGACCCGTCTTGAACGACCGAGACCCGTCTAGAACGACCGAGACGCGAGGCGAACGACCGAGACCCGTCGACAACGACCGAGACGCGAGACCAACGACTGAGACCCGTCTAGAACGACCGAGACGCGAGACGAACGACCGAGACGGGTGACGAACGACCGAGACGGGTGACGAACGACCGAGACGGGTGACCAACGACCGAGACGGGTGACGAACGACCGAGACGGGTGACGAACGACCGAGACGGGTGACCAACGACCGAGACGGGTGACCAACGACCGAGACGGGTGACCAACGACCGAGACGGGTGACCAACGACCGAGACGGGTGACCAACGACCGAGACGGGTGACGAACGACGAGACGGGTTACCAACGACCGAGACGGGTGACGAAAGACCGAGACGCGGGACAACCTGAGGAAATGGTCTTAGACTGGAGAATGCATGACCGGACAACCAGAGGACACGGTCTTAGACTGGAGAATGCATGACCGGACAACCAGAGGACATGGTCTTAGACTGGAGAATGCATGACCGGACAACCAGAGGACATGGTCTTAGACTGGAGAATGCATGACCGGACAACCCGAGGGACCGAGACCCGTCTAGAACGACCGAGACGCGAGGCGAACGACCGAGACCCGTCTAGAACGACCGAGACGCGAGGTGAACGACCGAGACCCGTCTAGAACGACCGAGACGCGAGGCGAACGACCGAGACCCGTCTAGAACGACCGAGACGCGAGGCGAACGACCGAGACCCGTCTAGAACGACCGAGACGCGAGGCGAACGACCGAGACCCGTCTTGAACGACCGAGACCCGTCTAGAACGACCGAGACGCGAGGCGAACGACCGAGACCCGTCGACAACGACCGAGACGCGAGACCAACGACCGAGACCCGTCTAGAACGACCGAGACGCGAGGCGAACGACCGAGACCCGTCTTGAACGACCGAGACCCGTCTAGAACGACCGAGACGCGAGGCGAACGACCGAGACCCGTCGACAACGACCGAGACGCGGGACCAACGACCGAGACCCGTCTAGAACGACCGAGACGCGAGACCAACGACCGAGACGGGTGACGAACGACCGAGACGGGTGACGAACGACCGAGACGGGTGACCAACGACCGAGACGGGTGACCAACGACCGAGACGGGTGACGAACGACCGAGACGGGTGACCAACGACCGAGACGGGTGACCAACGACCGAGACGGGTGACCAACGACCGAGACGGGTGACGAACGACCGAGACGGGTGACCAACGACCGAGACGGGTGACGAACGACCGAGACGGGTGACGAACGACCGAGACGGGTGACGAACGACCGAGACGGGTGACGAACGACGAGACGGGTTACCAACGACCGAGACGGGTGACGAAAGACCGAGACGCGGGACAACCTGAGGAAATGGTCTTAGACTGGAGAATGCATGACCGGACAACCAGAGGACATGGTCTTAGACTGGAGAAAGCATGACCGGACAACCAGAGGACATGGTCTTAGACTGGAAAAAGCATGACCGGACAACCCGAGGGACCGATACCCGTCTAGAACGACCGAGACGCGAGGCGAACGACCGAGACGCGAGGCGAACGACCGAGACCCGTCTAGAACGACCGAGACGCGAGGCGAACGACCGAGACCCGTCGACAACGACCGAGACGCGAGACCAACGACCGAGACCCGTCTAGAACGACCGAGAGGCGAGGCGAACGACCGAGACCCGTCTTGAACGACCGAGACCCGTCTAGAACGACCGAGACGCGAGGCGAACGACCGAGACCCGTCTTGAACGACCGAGACCCGTCTAGAACGACCGAGACCCGTCGACAACGACCGAGACGCGACACCAACGACCGAGACCCGTCTAGAACGACCGAGACGCGAGGCGAACGACCGAGACGGGTGACGAAAGACCGAGACGCGGGACAACCTGAGGAAATGGTCTTAGACTGGAGAATGCATGACCGGACAACCAGAGGACATGGTCTTAGACTGGAGAATGCATGACCGGACAACCAGAGGACATGGTCTTAGACTGGAGAATGCATGACCTGACAACCAGAGGACATGGTCTTAGACTGGAAAAAGCATGACCGGACAACCCGAGGGACCAATACCCGTCTAGAACGACCGAGACGCGAGGCGAACGACCGAGACCCGTCTAGAACGACCGAGACGCGAGGGGAACGACCGAGACCCGTCTAGAACGACCGAGACGCGAGGTGAACGACCGAGACCCGTCTAGAACGACCGAGACCCGTCGAGAACGACCGAGACGCGAGGCGAACGACCGAGACCCGTCTAGAACGACCGAGACGCGAGGCGAACGACCGAGACCCGTCTAGAACGACCGAGACGCGAGGCGAACGACCGAGACCCGTCTTGAACGACCGAGACCCGTCTAGAACGACCGAGACGCGAGGCGAACGACCGAGACCCGTCGACAACGACCGAGACGCGAGACCAACGACTGAGACCAGTCTAGAACGACCGAGACGCGAGACGAACGACCGAGACGGGTGACGAACGACCGAGACGGGTGACGAACGACCGAGACGGGTGACCAACGACCGAGACGGGTGACCAACGACCGAGACGGGTGACCAACGACCGAGACGGGTGACCAACGACCGAGACGGGTGACCAACGACCGAGACGGGTGACCAACGACCGAGACGGGTGACCAACGACCGAGACGGGTGACGAACGACGAGACGGGTTACCAACGACCGAGACGGGTGACGAAAGACCGAGACGCGGGACAACCTGAGGAAATGGTCTTAGACTGGAGAATGCATGACCGGACAACCAGAGGACACGGTCTTAGACTGGAGAATGCATGACCGGACAACCAGAGGACATGGTCTTAGACTGGAGAATGCATGACCGGACAACCAGAGGACATGGTCTTAGACTGGAGAATGCATGACCGGACAACCCGAGGGACCGAGACCCGTCTAGAACGACCGAGACGCGAGGCGAACGACCGAGACCCGTCTAGAACGACCGAGACGCGAGGTGAACGACCGAGACCCGTCTAGAACGACCGAGACGCGAGGCGAACGACCGAGACCCGTCTAGAACGACCGAGACGCGAGGCGAACGACCGAGACCCGTCTAGAACGACCGAGACGCGAGGCGAACGACCGAGACCCGTCTTGAACGACCGAGACCCGTCTAGAACGACCGAGACGCGAGGCGAACGACCGAGACCCGTCGACAACGACCGAGACGCGAGACCAACGACCGAGACCCGTCTAGAACGACCGAGACGCGAGGCGAACGACCGAGACCCGTCTTGAACGACCGAGACCCGTCTAGAACGACCGAGACGCGAGGCGAACGACCGAGACCCGTCGACAACGACCGAGACGCGAGACCAACGACCGAGACCCGTCTAGAACGACCGAGACGCGAGACCAACGACCGAGACGGGTGACGAACGACCGAGACGGGTGACGAACGACCGAGACGGGTGACCAACGACCGAGACGGGTGACGAACGACCGAGACGGGTGACGAACGACCGAGACGGGTGACCAACGACCGAGACGGGTGACCAACGACCGAGACGGGTGACGAACGACCGAGACGGGTGACCAACGACCGAGACGGGTGACGAACGACCGAGACGGGTGACGAACGACCGAGACGGGTGACGAACGACGAGACGGGTTACCAACGACCGAGACGGGTGACGAAAGACCGAGACGCGGGACGACCTGAGGAAATGGTCTTAGACTGGAGAATGCATGACCGGACAACCAGAGGACATGGTCTTAGACTGGAGAATGCATGACCGGACAACCAGAGGACATGGTCTTAGACTGGAAAAAGCATGACCGGACAACCCGAGGGACCGATACCCGTCTAGAACGACCGAGACGCGAGGCGAACGACCGAGACCGGTCTAGAACGACCGAGACGCGAAGCGAACGACCGAGACCCGTCTAGAACGACCGAGACGCGAGGTGAACGACCGAGACCCGTCTAGAACGACCGAGACGCGAGGCGAACGACCGAGACCCGTCTAGAACGACCGAGATGCGAGGCGAACGACCGAGACCCGTCTAGAACGACCGAGACTCGAGGCGAACGACCGAGACCCGTCTTGAACGACCGAGACCCGTCTAGAACGACCGAGACGCGAGGCGAACGACCGAGACCCGTCGACAACGACCGAGACGCGAGACCAACGACCGAGACCCGTCTAGAACGACCGAGACGCGAGGCGAACGACCGAGACCCGTCTTGAACGACCGAGACCCGTCTAGAACGACCGAGACGCGAGGCGAACGACCGAAACCCGTCGACAACGACCGAGACGCGAGACCAACGACCGAGACCCGTCTAGAACGACCGAGACGCGAGACCAACGACCGAGACGGGTGACGAACGACCGAGACGGGTGACGAACGACCGAGACGGGTGACGAACGACCGAGACGGGTGACCAACGACCGAGACGGGTGACCAACGACCGAGACGGGTGACCAACGACCGGGACGGGTGACGAACGACCGAGACGGGTGACCAACGACCGAGACGGGTGACGAACGACGAGACGGGTTACCAACGACCGAGACGGGTGACGAAAGACCGAGACGCGGGACAACCTGAGGAAATGGTCTTAGACTGGAGAATGCATGACCGGACAACCAGAGGACATGGTCTTAGACTGGAGAATGCATGACCGGACAACCAGAGGACATGGTCTTAGACTGGAAAAAGCATGACCGGACACCCCGAGGGACCGATACCCGTCTAGAACGACCGAGACGCGAGGCGAACGACCGAGACCCGTCTAGAACGACCGAGACGCGAGGCGAACGACCGAGACCCGTCTAGAACCACCGAGACCCGTCGACAACGACCGAGACGCGAGACCAACGACCGAGACCCGTCTAGAACGACCGAGACGCGAGGCGAACGACCGAGACGGGTGACGAAAGACCGAGACGCGGGACAACCTGAGGAAATGGTCTTAGACTGGAGAATGCATGACCGGACAACCAGAGGACATGGTCTTAGACTGGAGAATGCATGACCGGACAACCAGAGGACATGGTCTTAGACTGGAGAATGCATGACCTGACCACCAGAGGACATGGTCTTAGACTGGAAAAAGCATGACCGGACAACCCGAGGGACCAATACCCGTCTAGAACGACCGAGACGCGAGGCGAACGACCGAGACCCGTCTAGAACGACCGAGACGCGAGGCGAACGACCGAGACCCGTCTAGAACGACCGAGACGCGAGGTGAACGACCGAGACCCGTCTAGAACGACCGAGACCCGTCGAGAACGACCGAGACGCGAGGCGAACGACCGAGACCAGTCTAGAACGACCGAGACGCGAGGCGAACGACCGAAACCCGTCTAGAACGACCGAGACGCGAGGCGAACGACCGAGACCCGTCTTGAACGACCGAGACCCGTCTAGAACGACCGAGACGCGAGGCGAACGACCGAGACCCGTCGACAACGACCGAGACGCGAGACCAACGACTGAGACCCGTCTAGAACGACCGAGACGCGAGACGAACGACCGAGACGGGTGACGAACGACCGAGACGGGTGACGAACGACCGAGACGGGTGACCAACGACCGAGACGGGTGACGAACGACCGAGACGGGTGACGAACGACCGAGACGGGTGACCAACGACCGAGACGGGTGACCAACGACCGAGACGGGTGACCAACGACGGAGACGGGTGACCAACGACCGAGACGGGTGACCAACGACCGAGACGGGTGACCAACGACCGAGACGGGTGACGAACGACGAGACGGGTTACCAACGACCGAGACGGGTGACGAAAGACCGAGACGCGGGACAACCTGAGGAAATGGTCTTAGACTGGAGAATGCATGACCGGACAACCAGAGGACATGGTCTTAGACTGGAGAATGCATGACCGGACAACCAGAGGACATGGTCTTAGACTGGAGAATGCATGACCGGACAACCAGAGGACATGGTCTTAGACTGGAAAAAGCATGACCGGACAACCCGAGGGACCGATACCCGTCTAGAACGACCGAGACGCGAGGCGAACGACCGAGACCCGTCTAGAACGACCGAGACGCGAGGCGAACGACCGAGACCCGTCTAGAACGACCGAGACGCGAGGTGAACGACCGAGACCCGTCTAGAACGACCGAGACGCGAGGCGAACGACCGAGACCCGTCTAGAACGACCGAGACGCGAGGCGAACGACCGAGACCCGTCTAGAACGACCGAGACGCGAGGCGAACGACCGAGACCCGTCTTGAACGACCGAGACCCGTCTAGAACGACCGAGACGCGAGGCGAACGACCGAGACCCGTCGACAACGACCGAGACGCGAGACCAACGACCGAGACCCGTCTAGAACGACCGAGACGCGAGGCGAACGACCGAGACCCGTCTTGAACGACCGAGACCCGTCTAGAACGACCGAGACGCGAGGCGAACGACCGAGACCCGTCGACAACGACCGAGACGCGAGACCAACGACCGAGACCCGTCTAGAACGACCGAAACGCGAGACCAACGACCGAGACGGGTGACGAACGACCGAGACGGGTGACGAACTACCGAGACGGGTGACGAACGACCGAGACGGGTGACCAACGACCGAGACGGGTGACCAACGACCGAGACGGGTGACGAACGACCGAGACGGGTGACCAACGACCGAGACGGGTGACGAACGACCGAGACGGGTGACGAACGACCGAGACGGGTGACGAACGACCGAGACGGGTGACCAACGACCGAGACGGGTGACCAACGACCGAGACGGGTGACCAACGACCGAGACGGGTGACCAACGACCGAGACGGGTGACGAACGACGAGACGGGTTACCAACGACCGAGACGGGTGACGAAAGACCGAGACGCGGGACAACCTGAGGAAATGGTCTTGGACTGGAGAATGCATGACCGGACAACCAGAGGACATGGTCTTAGACTGGAGAATGCATGACCGGACAACCAGAGGACATGGTCTTAGACTGGAGAATGCATGACCTGACAACCAGAGGACATGGTCTTAGACTGGAAAAAGCATGACCGGACAACCCGAGGGACCAATACCCGTCTAGAACGACCGAGACGCGAGGCGAACGACCGAGACCCGTCTAGAACGACCGAGACGCGAGGCGAACGACCGAGACCCGTCTAGAACGACCGAGACGCGAGGTGAACGACCGAGACCCGTCTAGAACGACCGAGACCCGTCGAGAACGACCGAGACGCGAGGCGAACGACCGAGACCCGTCTAGAACGACCGAGACGCGAGGCGAACGACCGAGACCCGTCTAGAACGACCGAGACGCGAGGCGAACGACCGAGACCCGTCTAGAACGACCGAGACCCGTCTTGAACGACCGAGACGCGAGGCGAACGACCGATACCCGTCGACAACGACCGAGACGCAAGACCAACGACAAAGACCCGTCTAGTACGACCGAGACGCGAGACGAACGACCGAGACCCGTCTAGATCGACCGAGACGCGAGAGGCGAACGACCGAGACGCGAGACGAACGACCGAGACGGGTGACAAACGACCGAGACGGGTGACGAACGACCGAGACGGGTGACCAACGACCGACACGGGTGACCAACGACCGAGACGGGTGACGAACGACGAGACGGGTTACCAACGACCGAGACGGGTGACGAACGACCAAGACGCGAGACGAACGACCGAGACCCGCCCAGAACGACCGAGACGCGAGACGAACGACCGAGACCCGTCTAAAACGACCGAGACGCGAGACAACCTGAGGAAATGGTCTTAGACTGGAGAATGCATGACCGGACAACAAGAGGACATGGTCTTAGACTGGAGAATGCATGACCGGACAACCAGAGGACATGGTCTTAGACTGGAGAATGCATGACCGGACAACCAGAGGACTTGGTCTCAGACTGGAGAATGCATGACCGGACAACCAGAGGTAGGGTATTGGACAACCACAGGACATGGTCTCAGACTGGAGAAAGCATGACCGGACAACCAGAGGTAGGGTATTGGACAATCACAGGACATGATCTCAGACTGGAGAAAGCATGACCGGACAACCCGAGGGACCGAGACCCGTCTAGAACGAGCGAGACGCGAGGCGAACGACCGAGACCCGTCTAGAACGACCGAGACGCGAGGTGAACGACCGAGACCCGTCTTGAACGACCGAGACCCGTCGAGAACGACCGAGACGCGAGGCGAACGACGGAGACCCGTCTAGAACGACCGAGACGCGAGGCGAACGACCGAGACCCGTCTTGAACGACCGAGACCCGTCGAGAACGACCGAGACGCGAGGCGAACGACCGAGACGCGAGGCGAACGACCGAGACCCGTCTAGAACGACCGAGACGCGAGGCGAACGAACGATACCCGTCGACAACGACCGAGACGCGAGACGAACGACCGAGACGGGTGACCAACGACCGAGACGGGTGACGAACGACGAGACGGGTTACCAACGACCGAGACGGGTGACGAACGACCAAGACGCGAGACGAACGACCGAGACCCGTCCAGAACGACCGAGACGCGAGACGAACGACCGAGACCCGTCTAGAACGACCGAGACGCGAGGTGAACGACTGAGACCCGTCTAGAACGACCGAGACGCGAGACGAACGACCGAGACCCGTCTAGAACGACCGAGACGCGAGGTGAACGACCGAGACCCGTCTAGAACGACCGAGACCCGTCGAGAACGACCGAGATGCGAGGCGAAAGACCGAAACCCGTATAGAACGACCGAGTCGCGAGGCGATCGACCTAGACCCGTCGACAACGACCGAGACGCGAGACCAACGACCGAGACCCGTCTAGAACGACCGAGACGCGAGACGAACGACCGAGACGTGTGACGAACGACCGAAACGGGTGACCAACGACCGAGACGGTTGACCAACGACCGAGACGGGTGACCAACGACCGAGACGGGTGACCAACGACCGAGACGGGTGACGAACGACCGAGACGGGTGAAAAACGACCGAGACGGGTTACCAACGACTGAGACGGGTGACGAACGACCGAGACGCGAGACAACCTGAGGAAATGGTCTTAGACTGGAGAATGCATGACCGGACAACCAGAGGACATGGTCTTAGACTGGAGAATGCATGACCGGACAACCAAAGGACATGGTCTTAGACTGGAGAATGCATGACGGGACAACCAGAGGACATGGTCTCAGACTGGAGAATGCATGACCGGATAACCAGAGGTAGGGTATTGGACAACCACAGGACATGGTCTCAGACTGGAGAAAGCATGACCGGACAACCAGAGGTAGGGTATTGGACAATCACAGGACATGGTCTCAGACTGGAGAAAGCATGACCGGATAACCCGAGGGACCGAGACCCGTCTAGAACGAGCGAGACGCGAGGCGAACGACCGAGACCCTTCTCGAACGACCGAGACGCGAGACGAACGACCGAGACGGGTGACGAACGACCGAGACGGGTGACAAACGACCGAGACGGGTGACGAACGACCGAGACGGGTGACGAACAACCGAGACTGGTGACCAACGACCGAGACGGGTGACGAACGACCGAGACGGGTTACCAACGACCGAGACGGGTGACGAACGACCGAGACGCGAGACGAACGACCGAGACGGGTGACGAACGACCGAGACGGGTTACCGACGACCGAGACAGTAGGGTATTGGACAACCTGAGGACATGGTCTTAGACTGGAGAATGCATGACCGGACAACCAGAGGACATGGTCTTAGACTGGAGAATGCATGACCGGACAACCAGTGGACATGGTCTCAGACTGGAGAATGCATGACCGGACAACCTGAGGAAATGGTCTTAGACTGGAGAATGCATGACCGGACTACCAGAGGTAGGGTATTGGACAACCACAGGACATGGTCTCATACTGGAGAAAGCATGACCGGACAACTAGAGGTAGGGTATTGGACAACCTGAGGAAATGGTCTTAGACTGGAGAATGCATGACCGGACAACCAGAGGATATGGTCTCAGACTGGAGAATGCATGACCAGACAACGACCGAGAGTCGGGTGACGAACGACCGAGACGCGAGACGAACGACCGAGACCCGTCGAGAACGAACGAGACGCGAGACCAACGACCGAGACCCGTCGAGACGACCGAGACGCCACACCAACGACCGAGACCCGTCTAGAACGACCGACACGCGACACCAACGACCGAGACCCGTCTAGAACGACCGACATGCGACACCAACGACCGAGACGCGAGACCAACGACCGAGACCCGTCTATAACGACCGAGACGCTAGGCGAACGACCGAGACTCATCTAGAATGACCGAGACACGAGACCAACGACCGAGACCCGTCTAGAACGACCGAGACGCGAGACCAACGACCGAGACCCGTCTAGAACGACCGAGACGCATGACGAACGACCGAGATCCGTCTAGAACGACCGAGACGCGAGAGGCGAACGACCGAGACGCGAGACGAACGGCCGAGACGGGTGACGAACGACCGAGACGGGTGACGAACGACCGAGACTCGACACGAACGACCGAGACGGGTGACGAACGACCGAGACGGGTGACCAATGACCGAGACGGATGACGAACGACCGAGACGGATGACGAACGACCGAGACTCGACGCGAACGACCGAGACGGGTGACGAACGACCGAGACGGGTGACCAATGACCGAGACGGGTGACGAACGACCGAGACGGATGACGAACGACCGAGACTCGACACGAACGACCGAGACGGGTGACCAACGACCGAGACGGGTGACGAACGACCGAGCCGGGTGACGAACGACCGAGACGGGAGACGAACGACCGAGACTCGACACGAACTACCGAGACTCGACGAACGACCGAGATGGGTTACCAACGCCCGAGGCGGATGACGAACGACCGAGACGGGTGACGAACGACCGAGACTCGACACGAACGACCGAGACGGGTGACCAACGACCGAGACGGATGACGAACGACCGAGACGGGTGACCAACGATCGAGACGTGTGACCAACGACCGAGACGGGTGACGAACGACCGAGACGGGTGACGAACGACCGAGACGGGTTACCAACGACCGAGACGGGTGACGAACGACCGAGACGCGAGACGAACGACCGAGACGGGTGACGAACGACCGAGACGGGTTACCAACGACCGAGACAGTAGGGTATTGGACAACCTGAGGACATGGTCTTAGACTGGAGAATGCATGACCGGACAACCAGAGGTAGGGTATTGGACAACCACAGGACATGGTCTCATACTGGAGAAAGCATGACCGGACAACTAGAGGTAGGGTATAATGGACCACCTGAGGAAATGGTCTTAGACTGGAGAATGCATGACTGGACAACCAGAGGATATGGTCTCAGACTGGAGAATGCATGACCAGACAACGACCGAGACGGGTGACGAACGACCGAGACGCGAGACCAACGACCGAGACCCTTCGAGAACGACAGAGACCCGTCGAGAACGACCGAGACACACGACCGAGACCCGTCGAGAACGACCTAGACGCGAGATGGAATGCATATAGATATATTTTTTCTAAATATTCTATAAGTCACAAAATTCTGCTGGTTCTGTTATGGGAATAATCTTAATATAACTTTTGCCTTCCATCCCCAGCGAGAATTTCATGAATAAAAATTCATGAACTAGTTAACGAAGGAAAAATGGCCTCTTTTTAAACAAAAAGTTCATGAACTAATTCATGAAATGGTTCATGAATCACTTCATGAAATGGTGCATGGACAAAAAATTCATGAAGTTTGTCATACCTTAATTTTACTTATTTATTCATGAAGTAATTCATGAATAAACTTGTGAAATTTCTCACTGAATACTGATACTCTTTGAGATTTGAGGAACATGCCACTGTAGCTAAGCATTATGAACCACAAACAAAATATACTGTACTGATCAGCTTTTGACAATAACAAAATAATTTCACACAATATAATTATGAGACTTTAATTTATAAATTATAGATTTCAAAATTACAAACTTTTCCTAAACACTTCCTGGTAAATTTCAAACTTTTTAATACATTTTTTAGTTTCCTTTTCATAGAACCAATACTTGCTAACCTTATTTTTCAGTTTTTGGAGTTTTATGGTCCAAACATGGCTTTGATGTATCATCAGACTTGACAGTATGCTTGCCAATTTGTAAATTTGTCTAAATCTTACCCTCTTTATTTAAAACCATTAAAACAGTGTTTCGCTAATGCTATAAAAAAAGAATGCATTTTTCAACAGCTATTTTTGGGAAAAGTAAAAGTCTATATAAACATAGGTAACAAGAGCTGTCCAAAGACAGCACGCTCGACTTTTATAAGTGTTCAGTGTATTATAAAATACTTGATAGAGGCGAAAAATCTAAGTTAAAAAGGTGCATAACTTTGAAAATACTGTTTATAGAGTTATGCTGCTTGTCGTACAGATGCGCCTCATGTCCTCATAAGGAAGTATTCAAGGTTTGAGATGAATATCTTTGAAAGTCTTAAAAATATTATACTATTTTACCTGTTTTAGCGAAAAATCTAAGTTAAAAAGGGGCATAACTTTGAAAATACTGTTGACAGAGTTATGCTGCTTGTCCCACAGATGTGCCTTGTCCCCATAACAAAGTATTCAGTGTTTAAATTAAAAATATTTGATGGTTTTCCAAACAATATACTTAATAATCAATTTTAACCGAAATTCTAAGTTAAAAAGGGGCATAACTCTAAAAATACTTCTTACACAGTTATGCAGTTACACAGTTAAGCAAGTATTTCCCATTTTACATGACTATCTTTGAAAATGTGCAAGATAATGGACTTAATAAAAAACTTTAACCAAAGTTTCTAAGTTAAAAAGGGGCATAACTCTAAAAATACAGTTGACAGAGTTATGCCACTTGTCCTACAGATGCGCATTGTCCCCATAAGGAAGTGTTCCAAGTATGAGTTGAACATCTTTGATACTGTTCAAGCTATTGTACTTCATAAAAAACTTTAACCAACGCAGACGCCAATGCTGGGGCAAGTAGTATAGTCGAGCTTACTTACTAAGAGCTTACACAGATGTGACTAATACCCCACCACCACTTTGACACTAAGAATGCATTAGTACACTATACGGCTAAGTAATAAAGGGGACATAACTCTGCAATAATACACTTCAATTATTTCATCTTGCAACAAAATAAAATATTCCCTTCTTGTTATCAAAATAGAGCAGTAAATGATTATCAAAAAACATACATCCAATATGCATCTTTTTCAGTCTTTAATTCCCAAGGTTATCAACACAGATCAACAATGCTCCAAATGTCATGTGTAAAATTTAACATAATCCAACAATAAACAGATAATTGAGATTGAGAAAATAAGACCATATCTTAGGTATATCAAAGAGAAATCAATAGCAGGAAAAATTCATGTGAAATTCCAATATAATCAAAGATACATCAGTGCAGTTTCTAATGCATCAATCAAATACAAGAGACAAGGACTTAAATACATGTATGCATGTATATAAGTCCTTGCAAGAGAGTACAAATTACAAACAATTAATTAGAATATCATTGTCTTAAGAGTACAAAGGTACCACTAAAGATTCAAGTTCCTAATAAACACAATGGGGCAACCTAGTACTAAAAAAAAAATTTCACAATCCTTAATGTTTATGTAAGTTTTATGAAATAGATGTACTCACAGGTCCAAAGCATCTGAGAATTCTTCTTCATCATTCTTCTTCCATTATTATAGAACAGGTACTCAAATTGGTGATTGTCTTGTAATTCAGCCAAACACTAACTAGGGTCCAAAGGTATTAATATCCAGATTAACCTCCAATTCCAAATCTGCAATTAAAACCAATTATAAGTACATGTACAGTCTGAAGTGACAAAAAAAACCCAGAGAGATTTACGCACAAAAAGTCCAAAAGTACCACTAAAGATTCAAGTTTCGGATTTACACACTGGGGCCAGTATACTCAAGTTTTCACAATCCTTATAGTTTATGTAAGTTTTATGAAATAGATGTACTCACAGGTCCAAAGCATCTCAGAATTCTTCTTTATCATTCTTCTTCCATTAAAGTACAGGCCCGGTAATCAAATTGCATGGTGATTGTCTTGTAATTCAGCCAAACACTAGCTTAAGGGTCCAAAGGTATTAATATCCAAATTAAACTCCAATTCAAAATCTGCAATTAAAACCAATTATAAGTACATGTACAGTCTGAAGTGACAAAAAAACAGAGATTTACACACAAAAAGTCCAAAAGTACCACTAAAGATTCAAGTTTCTGATTAACACACTCAGGGGCCAGTACTCAAGTTTTCACAATCCTTAATGTTTTTGTAAGTTTTATGAAATAGATGTACTCACAGGTCCATTTAAGCATCTGAGAATTCTTCTTCATCATTCTTCTTCCAATTTAGTGCAGGTACACCAATTGGCGATTGTCTTGTAATTCAGCCAAACACTAACTTAGGGTCCAAAGGTATTACTATCCAGATTAACCTCCAATTCTAAATCTGCAATTAAAAGCCATTATACCTGGTAAATACATTCTGAAGTGACAAAAAACAGAGAGTTTTGCATACAAAAAGTCCAAAAGTACCACTAAAGTTTCTGATTAACACACTGAGGCCAGTACTCAAGTTTTCAAAATCCTTAATGTTTATTGATAGACTAGCTTATAATTACATATATAATCAGTTACTAATTATGGCTAATATATATAGCTGTTATCTGTACAGATACTTAAATTGATTCAATGTTTAATTGATGTTATAATGTTTGCTAATAACATAAATTAAATTTTAAAAAAAGAAGTATGTTTACACTAAATGTGAAGAATAAGACAGCTCATTTAATATGATTAAACTTTTTTTCTGAATTAATCACTAAAATAAGTGCTATTCGCTGAAAACACATATGCAGATATTTGTGTCTCATACCAATCAGTTAGGTCTTGATGATTTTGATGAATAAATTAAACAGTCCAAAATGTGAAATTAATACCAACATATTTTAACTCAACCGGTAAAATTAAATATTTCTAACCGATATATTTTCTCAAGCAGTACTTGTATAACATATCAAGGACCTTGAACATGTATAAGTTTCTTTGCAAAGTAATTTTAAAGAATATGTATAAATAAAATGATTTGATTTAGAAATAGAAGAAGCGTTCAGTTGCAGTTCTACTTGTATGTTCATAAATTAACTATCACTATAAAAATAAATAAAATTTATGACCCTCATACAGAACTTAAGGTGCCAAGTCTACAGACACTCTGAAGACAGAATTAACCTGATTAGGGGCAATAAAACAATTAAGAGATTAATTAGACCTCATGTGATTGGGGGGGGGGGGGGGGGGGGGGTCTTATAAAGTAGCTGTTCAATATCTTTAAGATCAGCAACTGAGCTGTGAAATTAGGTAAGTATTGTTCTTTAAGCCATAATTTGGTAAATCTGTATTGTAAAATGTGTACAGAAGAAAGTTTAAACAGAAACATCAAAAACTACCTGCAACAAATCCCAATTATCCTTTAATATATGACATTGAAATAAACAGACAACAAACAACTTTCAAATACTTTTGACCCCTAATAAACAACAAACTAAGGTCACTTCCTGCTAAAACATGAGTAAATCTGATTGGTCAAAACCCTCTGTTGACCAAAAGATATATGAGTGTTTACAATGCATATTTATCAATAAAAGTCTATGTTATTACAACTGATTGAAATTACAAAACCTTGAACAGCAAGTGTGACTTTTTCAATAGAAATAATTACCTGCTAAACACAAGGTGAACTCTAACCTTACACCTTAATACTTTAACAGTTACTGTTATTATAAGCTATCAACACTTATTTTCTAAAGTTAAATAAACTATTATTATAATGAAGAAATCACTCAATTACATGAGCACATTATCAAATCCATCTTTTTTATTTATTCAACTTTCATTAGATACAACATTATAGTTACACAAAAATATGTTACATTATTTATAATAGTAATTATCATAACTTAAATAACATACATACAGTCAAATTTCAAGCTTTCTCCTGTTTCCAAAAAGTAGTTTTTAAAAATATTGAACACATAGTTACAATTTTTGTGCTTTCATATAATTTACGATATAAGCAAACAAATAATATATATAAGATACTTACAAACAGTGTTCACACTAAATTCAATGTACAATTACAAAGAGATATTACTTTAAATAGCTTAACACATACACTTTCAAAGTTTATGAAATTAGGTTTTCTATTTATACTTTTACTGTTTAAAACATTTTGCTAACAAAATCACCACATTGTATGAAACTGACCATCTTCCATTACCAAATATGACATCTGATCTAGAAAGAGATGGATTATCATTTAAAAGGAATTGTTCAAGCCAATGATTGTGTTGTCTCCAAAAAGTTTCCAGTATATACTGCAATCAAAAAATAGATGTGGAATTATGATATCAGGGTGCTCCTTACAAAATGTACACAACTTTTAATTTCTTATTCCCATTTTTAGCATACCAGAGCAGGAGGTGCTCAAGGTGAGCTCTTGTGTTAAATGTCCATCGTCCATGTGTGCATCCTTCAGTCTGTCCATGCGTCTGTCAGTGTGTCAACAATTGCTTTAAACAACATCTCCTTCCTTAAAGCAGTAAATTTCAACGAAACTTAACTGTGGATCGTTCTTTCCATGAAGCTGTACCAAAGATGTTAAAAAAGTTGTTGAATTTCATAAAAAAATATGGTTGCTGTGGCAACCAATAGGAAAAAATTTACAAATCTTCTTGTCCAAAACCACAGGGCCTGTGAGTCCCTCATGAAAAGTGTGGTCTGAATTTGATCTGAATCAGTCTGAAATTTAACTGAAAATTGTTTGAATACAGTCTGCACAATTGCTGAATGTGTGCTGATACTCTTAAAATACAAATGCTGAAACATGTCTGTGGCACAATTTCAGAAAAATTCAGTCTTGTATGTATTTCTGAATCTTGTCTGACAACACTGTTCAGTTATAAAAATTCAGACTTTAAGATTCAGACTTTTTTGTCTGAATAATGGCTGAGATACTGAAAATTGGCTTATTATGGAACAAATATTTTATCCAGACATTATATATAAATTCAGACAGATCAGACTTAATTCAGAAGTATGATTCAGACAATTTTTTTCAGACAGAATTCACGGAAAAAATATTCAGATACTGCTCAGACAATGTTTTCAGACAGTACTCATAAATTATAAGTATTCAGATACTGTTAAGAGAGCTAGATCACTGACAGACTTTATTCAGATAAATATTCAGAAGTTTTTCAGACATTATATGATGGGGATTATTCATATAATTATATGTATCAAACTGCAACAAATTAAGGCAATTGAAGCCTCTGTAATGGAAAAAACAGAGGGTCAATATTAAATGGTCTAACTTTTATCCTGCCCCGCCACAAAAGAAGCAGAGACTTCAGTTAAAGCCTCTGCTTCTATTGTACTTCAGAAGTACTTCATCAGCGCTGCAAAATTTAAAGACCCGCTTCATCTGAAGTCCCGGGGACTTCTTTCATACTTCTTGATACGCTTCAGATGAAGTCCCCTGCTCCACCGAAGTGCACGGGGACTTCAGAAGTACTTCATAGATTTTAGGATGGATTGATTTAATCTATTTCTTATAAGGAGGGGCTTCATAAGCGCTTCAGTATATTTAAAGGAATGGTGATGTTTGATGACATCACAGGTCACATGGTGTAAATTCAAAAAATGGCTGACTGTTATAATAAGAAAGTGTGCCAATAATGAAAATGGAAAAACTGCTAAAACTATGATGTTAATACACTGGTAAGTGTACTGGTTTTTAAGTTCTTGTATAGATAAATGTTTTACACCTGCAGAAAACCTAACATGACAGTTTCATATATATTTAGAGACAATTATGATAAAACCAAGTGGATGGGGTGTGATGAAACACTTGAGAGGCTGCAATTTGACTGTGTTGTAGTTAGGTACATTATTAACAGAATTAATCCCTATCTTATAATGTGATCAAACTGCTATTATTGTTAAGTTAAGTTTTCCAAGTATATATAATTAAATTATTTAAGAAAAGACTGGCTCTGCATGTCTGAAAAACTTCTGAATATTTCTCTGAATATAGTCCGAGTGAACTCTATGTACAATATCTAAATATTATTTTTGAGTGTTGTCTCAGAAATGTCTGAATTATATCTGAATACTTTTTCTGATTACTGTCTGATGATGCAGACATGGCATATCAGACATTTCATGATTTAGCATGATGCATGGTCTGAACATAATTTCAAACAGGGACTTCAAATAAGTAGGCGCTTCAATGACGCTTCTTAGAGGTGCTTCAGACACGCTTCTGTTTGTGCTTCAAAGGCGCTTCTGACAAGGGACTTCAAATGCGCTTCAACCTAATTTGCATACTGAAGCACATCTGAAGCGCTAATTAACATAATTGGGACGGGACTTCAAATGCGCTTCTCCATTACTTTCATACATGTAATTTTATCTGTATCTGTGAAGTTCTCTTGAAGCAGGAGACTTTAAAAGTACTTCTTTGATACTCCAGGGGGAAGCTTCATTTGTACTTCAGATATGCTTCAGATGTGCTTCGTTTGTGGCGGGGTGGTGAATATTTTTATAATACAGATAAATTCAAATATTTCAATGAAAAGCATGAACAGTTATGATTTATAAAAATTCAAATACATGTGCATGATACTTTCAGAAGATACATTGTGGTGTTCCATCATACCCCACCCACTTCATTTTATCATAATTATCTTTAAATATGTATCTCTTAATTATTAGATATGTTTGGTTTTCAGTTGTAAATCATGATTTTATACATCAGCCTTAAATAACCAGTATGATCCATACAAAGTTGTAATTCAAGTGGACTCAACAATTGGTTGTTTTTTTATAAAGGCTAAATTCATATTTTCTTGTTTCAAGGGGAATAATCATGTACAGATATTGTTTTCATGTTTGTAGCAGTTACCTCCCTTCCAACAGCTTTGTACATTAACAACGAATTATTTGTCAGCAGCTTAATTAGCAACAATTCAACTTACAATATCATCAATTTCAATTTACAGAAACTTTGAATTATCATTCAAATTATAAAACAAATTGCTAATTCTGCTTACTAAAGTATTGTGACCAGTTTATTATGTTAAATTACTTTTAAGTGTTGAACGTGTATTTTCATTGCTGTATTATACAAAGATGTACACGTGAGACATTATGTACACATATCGGTCTTGTTGCTTGGCAACATGTGTTTTTGCTCTATTCGATTGTTACAGTTTTAATTTAGATCCCACCCCAATAGTTTTATAGTCAAATCCCATATTAATACGATATTATTCATGGAAACATATTTTTTTTAAATATATGATACAATTCGCTCATGCTTATAAATACTGATATATAAATCACGCTAGTATGATTCTGCTGGATTTAGAGCATGGCTTGTCAGCCTTAGATTTATGTCGTTCAGTTGTATCTAATTGTTATATAGGAGCATTTAGAATAACATCATAATGACAAAGCACAAATCTTCAGAAAAATATAGAAATCTACGTGTTTTATAATGAACGGAAGATGATATTAGACTTTTTTTAATATGATAAAATGTGATAATGTGATAAATTAGAGCTGAACTTTTGTTAATTGGATTGAAGTTTATTTTATAATCGTGTGAATTTACATTGATACTCGCTAGACGATAGAATTACAAAAATTAAATGCTACTGTACACCCATTGTCTGCTGAATATCCACGTTTCATGTTACAAACAATATGATACATTAACCTAAGTCTGAAGCGCGGTTTTTGGAAAATCATATATTTTTTCAAAGTCACACTTATAAGAATGTCATGTTTATGATGAATTTTAACTCGTTTGAATTAAAATATTAAATTAAGGCATTGTGGGAATTTTGAACATTTATCATCTCTTTAATAAGAAATGAAGATACATGGCCAATGATATCTGGACATGACAATATGATTGCGTGTTAATCAAATACTCTCAAAATTCATTCTTTTTAAAAAAACATAAGTTATAATGGGTCTTTGAAATATTGTGTAATTCTGTTATAATGAATCACTAAAATCGTGATGAGATATAAAATGATCATTGAATCACTTCTTTGAGCCGTCACTGAAAACATGAAGCTCGTGAAACTCGTGCGTTACTGTTGATACACAAATAGCCTAATATGAAAACTGGTCATACTAGTATAATGTTGAAAAAAATCATTTTAAGCATAGACTTATAGAGGTGATTAATTACAAGGTGAGACGCTAGAAGACTTTGGATGCAAATAATTATTATTACATGTTTGACTGTATGTAAAGATGGTATATTGAATATGAAAAAATGAAGGACATTTCAAGCGCTAGTGACCTTAATTAGGTCAACACGTGCTAATTAATGGGACGGAACACATTGGTAAGTTAATGAGTGCAAAAGTAAAATCTTACTTCAACTTGAACATTTTATTACAAGTTGGTTATTACAAGTTTGGTTGGATCTTGTAACCAAACTTGTAATAAAAACCAAACTTGTAATAATTATTACATGTTTGACTGTATGTGTAGATGGTATTTAGAATATGAAAAAATGAAGGTCATTTCAAGCGCTAGTGACCTTAATTAGGTCAACACGTGCTAATTAATGGGACGGAACACATTGGTAAGTTAATGAGTAATAATTATTACATGTTTGACTGTATGTATAGATGGTATATAGAATATAAAAAAATGAAGGTCATTTCAAGCTCTAGTGACCTTAATTAGTTCAACACGTGCTAATTAATGGGACGGGACATATTGTTAAGTTAATGAGTGCAAAAGTAAAATCTTACTTCACCTTGAACATTTTATTACAAGTTTGGTTATTACAAGTTTGATTGGATCTTGCAACCAAACTTGTAATAAAAACCAGACTTGAAATAATTATTACATGTTTGACTGTATGTATAGATGGTATATAGAATATGAAAAAATGAAGGTCATTTCAAGCGCTGGTGACCTTAATTAGGTCAACACGTGCTAATTAATGGGACGGAACACATTGGTAAGTTAATGAGTGCAAAAGTAAAATCTTACTTCAACTTGAAAATTTTATTACAAGTTTGGTTGCAACAATGCTTATTTCTTCTCACGAAAAACTATTTTATATCAGGAACGTATAAAGTGTTCAATCTTAAAATGCGTTTTCATTTCGTCGCATAATTTGATTTGGTGCTTCCACTTATTAAATTTGTTTCGTTTTTGTGTAGGTTATAATTTCTACAATATCTAATTTCCTTCTATCATTTCTCAGAAATCTCGTCAACGGAACTCGTTTGACTGTAAACTTGGCTCCGGAAATTGATGCGAAAGGTCACGGAACATGCCGAGCGCAATAGCGAAACTTCGTAAATTTCCGTGGGTCACGATAGGACATTTTGTGTCTCTACGGAGATGTCAGTTAAAGTAAATCAAAATGCTATTATCAGAAATCTGGAAACAAAGACAGGATTCTGTTCTGTTTAGACAAAGAATCTTCTGCTTGATTTAACTTATTATCAATAGACACACACAGTTCATTACATTTTGAGTAAAGGATTATATACATACAGTCAAACCGGTGTTTAAGCGACCACCACAAAATAAAGATCCCCTAGTGAATAAAGGCCATTCCTTGAAACAATCTTCATTGGTTATTAAGTGCTTAACTACCTCGGAATAAAGGTTAACTGTCAATTAAGGCCACAATATGTTTTCACAATATTAGTCTTTGTTTACAGGTTACATTGTAAAATTCTAAATATGAGAATATCATGTCCGACGCATATACAGTAAAATCTCGTAATGTCGACCTTTTAGTTATTTTTCTAGTTTATTTTTGAGGATCTTATGGACGATTGATTGTTTAGTATATTGTCAAATAAGTTTCCTCGTAAAATAAAGTCTTTATTATCATCATTATATTATTTTTAGACCAACAGATGTCTTATGTTGAGATTGTCACATCATCAAATTGAGAGGAAAAAAATGAAAACCTGTCCCTAAGATTATAAAACTCTCTACTTGAATCTCAAATTTGAGTTATCAATATTCTTAAGATTACATTTAGTACTTGTGAAAGATAGGACAGTTGATAGAATATCGATTTTCTCAAATAACATAGCTATAGTATAATCTGTGTTAGCGGTCATCCGGCCCGCATAAAGGCCGCATTGTGGATTGAATCCGTTATTTTTGAAAACCATTTAGAACATAAATACCTCTGAATAAATACCACCTGTCAATAAAGGCCTTACTGACTATGAATGCATTTGAAGTTTCTTTGAATGTAAATTTCCTTGAAATTCGTTCAGTGCCAAATTTTCAGTTGTGAGCGGCATGAAAATGCTCTTATAGGTATAAAAAGGCTCCTCATTAATTCTATATACAATTACAAATGTCCCCTATTAATGGTCCATGCCGAGAAAAATCCTTTGGCATTAGTAACCCAGTTATGGACCTCAGTGGCTATGGTCTCTGACTAGAATTCAATAGCCTCTTAATGCTGTGAATTAAATTTCACATTAAACTGTTTCCTTTATACACACAAGTCTACGGGAACCAGTTTAATTTCACATTAAACTATTTCCTCTGTACACACAAGTCTACGGGAACCAGTTTAATTTCACATTAAACTATTTCCTCTGTACACACAAGTCTACGGGAACCAGTTTAATTTCACATTAAACTATTTCCTCTGTACACACAAGTCTACGGGAACCAGTTTAATTTCACATTGAACTATTTCCTCTGTACACACAAGTCTACGGGAACCAGTTTAATTTCACATTAAACTATTTCCTCTGTACACACAAGTCTACGGGAACCAGTTTAATTTCACATTAAACTATTTCCTCTGTACACACAAGTCTACGGGAACCAGTTTAATTTCACATTAAACTATTTCCTCTGTACACACAAGTCAACGGGAACCAGTTTAATTTCACGCAGTGGGAGGAAGTTGTCTATCTTGGGTGTTCGATCACTTAAGGTATATGCGGTCTTCCTCTATCATTGAGCATGGAAAACTCGCCAGGGATCACGTGTTTACATTTCATCACTAGCATTGTTGTGCAACCCTTTCTCAACCCCTCAAAATAAAAAAATGATGACATTTTAAAACCTACTTTTTAACCTTACATATGCAATGTTCATACTTACTGATGTTCGTTTATCTACAAACAAGTATTACTTTACAACAATTGCTGGGAAAAGTCCACCACTTCCTTCTACTTATAAGCAATATAGAGAAATTCAATGGAAAACTTTTATTGTTCATTGTGAAATTCATCAAGGCATGCAATGTGTTAATTAATAAATTATTTCCCGGAGAAAGTTATCGTTAAGTGTAGATTGTCAGATGAGTTCAGAAATGTGCTTGGAAATATAAATAAGCTCTATCTTAATGTCCCGGGATAAAGGTTTCTTTTCTTATCGACATAAACTTCAGCATTCGCACGATCTGTTCGGGCATATCTATTAATGTTAGTGTCAGACAAAATTCCATTGCGCGAACTTCTTTCATTTCATTCGTTATAAATTTATTAAAACAATCGATTTAGGCACGAGAAGTGGTTGTGATTTAATACGGAGATGACTATAGCAGAGTCTCTGTATTTCCCTATTTCCCTCGAGGAAACCAATTTCAATGCCAGGAACCAACCTGTCCATAACACAATGTTGTTTATAAGCGAATTATTTTTCCTGTACCGTTTCGGTACGGCATGTACGGCATTTACATTTTTTGCTACGACTAGAACATCCTAAATTCGTTTTCCGACTACATGTACAGTAATTAATGTTAGGTCTATTTATTTTCATTAGAGCATTGTTAAGCCGCATTATGTCACAGATCAAATATGTAACACGTGTATGGTATATTCGACCTTAAAACTTACATCTGTCATATGTGACATATTTTTCTGTCAAAAACAAAAACGTATACATGTATGTCACATACTTTGTGATAAAATATTATTATTAATATTATTGAAAAGATAAGGGAACAACAACCTTGGGGATATCCGTGTTATATCCACCGTTTATAAGGATACCCCAGTCATAAGAAAAACAACAATCGAGCCTCCAATATATGCATTGGACCAACACGTACTGAGCTTTCTTCTATCGAATTTAATATAATCTCTGAGAATCAGAGCAAAATAACCTGACTGTCAAGGCTGATGAAGAAGCTGTCGTATAGTAGCTATAGGAAGTACGAATCGACTTGGGGACGAATCCGAGAAAAAAGAACAAATTACCTAGGGGGCGAATCTGAGAGAAAGTAATAATTGGCTTGGGGGCGAATCCGAGAAATAAGTACTAATAGGCTTGGGGACGAATCTAAGAAAAAAAGTAAGAATTAACAAGGGGACGAATCCGAGAAAAAGGAACGAATTGATTTGGGGACGAATCCGAGAATAAAGTACGAATTGACGAGTGGACGAATCCCAGAAAAAGTACGAATTGAATAGGGGACGAATCCGTCCAAGAAAAAGTACGAATGAACTGGGGGACGAATCCAAGAAAAAAGTACGAATTAACTAGGGGCGAATACGTCCGAGAAAAAGTACGAATGAACTGGGGGACAAATCCGAGAAAAAAGTACGAATAAACTGGGGAAGAATCCGAAAAAAGTACGAATTAACTTGGGGACGAATCCTAGAAATAAGTACGAATTAACTGGGAGACAAATCCAAGAAAACATGCGAATTAACTAGGGGACGAATCCGAGAATAAAGTACGAATTGATTTGGGGACGAATCCGAGAACAAAGTACGAATTGACTAGGGGACGAATACGAGGGAAAAGTACGAATTGATTAGGGGACGAATCCGAGACAAAAGTGCGAATTAACTTGGGGACGAATCCCACTAGAAGTACGAATTGATTTGGAGACGAACCAGAAAAAGTACGAATTGACTAGGGAACGAATCCGAGAAAAAAGTACGAATTGACTAGGGGACACTTTCGAGAAAAAAGTACGAATGTTGACTAGGGGACGAATCCGAAGAAAAGTACGAATTGACTAGGGAACGAATCCGAGAATTAAGTACGAATTGATTAGCGGACGAATCTAAGAAAAAGTACAAAATTAATTAACTTGGGTACGAATCCGAAGAAAAGTACGGATTGACTAGGGAACGAATCTGATGAAAAAAAAAACGAATTGGTTTGTGATCGTGCGGCCATATACACGGATCATGATAGTATACTTGTTTCTCTATTACTGAAAAAAAGAAACGTTTGCTCATAGACTCAACTACATAGTCCTGAGACATGCAGAAAAGGCAATGGGCTGTTACACCATTTGCTGACTGACAATGATATGTTGACACCTTTTATACTGTACAATGTATTAATACAACCACTTTATAGCTTGTGAACGACTTTAAATATGGATATTAAAACAGTCAAAAACTAGAATTTTCGACTTTCATGCAAATTGAATTATAGAACAGGAAAATATGTTGTTGCTTTACTGTCTATATTTGCAATAACGTATAATTGAGATATTGAAATGTTCAATGTGCACCATTTTAGCCGGATGATGACGTATTTTAACGTTTAAGTGTGTTTCCCCAGGGCTCATACAATCATACCTAGCCAAGTACTGTGTCTAGGAAATCACAGGAAAAGGGGCGAGACGTGTATCAGTGCTTTGCATCGGGCAAAATAAGGAACTTGGAAAAAACAATTCGAAATAAGAGTGGGGGATATACATGCCAATTATCCTGTATATTATTTCCCCTCACGTGTAGTACTGGGGAGGCCTTGACATGATCATAGATGTTGAGTGGGTTATTGAGAACAGATAAAAATATGGTAATGAATCAAATGATTGCTTTTATTACATATTCAGTATATCGCGATATATTACATCAGTATATCGCGATATATTACATCAGTATATCGCGATGTAGGTTAGGTGGTATCATGGCAATCCCAGAAAAAGTAACATGCATGTCGTTATTTACAGGTATCGTCTCGACTTTCAAGATTATCTGCGTTGTTATCGTATTAACAGAACAGAACAGAACATGACTTATTAACTCTAGTATATATTACAGCATCATAAGCGCATACAATGTATAATAAAGTTAAACTATGCTTTACACATGACATAATATTGTGAACAACGGTTTGAACCTGTGATATGATATACATTTGTATTTAAAAAAAGAGTGATACTTATTCATATTGCTAGCATCCATAAATTATTAAATTGCTTGATGAAAGGGAAAAAGGGTGATGAACGCCCTGCTATATAACAAACAGTTCGGTGTAATGGGTTATATGTATGGATTATAAAGTCATGTCCGTGAAGTTGGCAGCCCAGCAGCCTAGCAGCCTAGCAGCGTGAAGTTGGCGGCGTAGCAGCCCAGCAGCGTGAAGTTGGCAGCCCAGCTGCCAACTTCACGCTGCTGGGCTGCTACGCTGCTACGCTGCCAACTTCACGCTGCTTTCCTGATTTAAGTTTGAATATCAACTTCACGTTTTAAAATTGACACAGGGTACTCTTAATGTGCATATAAATCGTATTGAAATATATGCAAATGTTCAAAATGTTCTTTCTCAACAAATACGTTCTGCATACGTACGAATATGTTCTCGTTAGGTAAATAATCGTGAGCTAATCGTGTTTGTTGTTGAAGCCGACACACACTAAACGAGTCAATCATAGACCTATCATGAAAGTAACATGTTCAAAAGGTTTTGGCGAATAGGAAACTTCGGAAAGAAAGTCCAAAGTCAAGGACGTATCAACGTATATAAATACAACCATTTCATAACAGTTGAACTTCAAATATTGTCAAATAATTCCTGTTTCCTGAGCATGTACTTCAAGCTAAATGAAAAATTGAAATGCGCATCATTGTAGAACTGTAATTATTATAATAATTATTATGTAAACATATTTATTTACATATAATTAAAAAAAGTGATTTTTCGTAATTTTAAAGATATTTCAATATTTAAACACTGTTTCGACGGTGAAGAAGACTAAAGTCATGAAGTTAGTTAAGTTAGTGTTGATTTTTAAACGAATTAGCAGAGTCAATATGACAGGAGACTTACATAATGATTCCGGAATCGGTTTATCTTGGAAGAAGAAAATATGATTAAGCACCAAAAATGACTGGAGATATAAACTGTATTTCTCTGGATCAAACAAAATCATGACTTGCCAAAAAGATGGCATAATGAACTAGGTGATATTGATGAAAACGAATATTTATTGATTTGTAAACAATTAGAGGACATACAGGATATTAAGGGATTTTCAATATAAACTCAATACAAAAATTATTGTTACAAAAACATTTCTGCATAGAATAAAAATAGTAGAAAATGATCGTTGTTCATACTGCAATATTGAGTCTGAAACTATTCAACACCTTTTTTTTAATTGTACAATAATAAAACGTTTTGCAAACTTAGTATATATTTGGTTTAAAGATCAATGTAATATAGAGTTCTTAGATCAGTTTAAAGAGTTTATCTTTTCCGTTGATACTGATTCCATGGCGGGTAAATACGCTTCCCTTTTAATAAAATATTTCATCTACAAATCCAAATTTAAAGAGAATGCAAAATCTTGTTTGACGCTTGATAATTTCAAAAACTATATGAAAGAAAAACTCGGTATAAGAAAATCAATATGTGTTAAGAATGATAGAATTAAACATTTCGAAGAACATTTTGGTAATATGTTTGCTAAATTTTAAGAGTATAACTTACGTTTAAAATCTATATGACAATCTGTGAATTTTTGACTACATAAAATACTTTTATAAAACTCTATGTTTCTTGAATTTTAAAGGACTGACTAGAATGGATATTACTATCAGAGTATCAAAACCATGAGATTCTTAATGAAATTAGTATTTGTTTTCCCTTTTATACTCTTTTGTACTGTTTTAGCGATGCAAAACCATTTATTTTGCATCCAAAAAAAATTCCGTTTCTGGCCACATATCATGTATGCTTAGTATATATCTATTATTTGAATTACTGTCAAAACATAACATTTATATATACATGATTATACACTTTGTAAGGTGGACAGGGGATGGATCCCCGACCTTTGTACCCACCTATTACGGGGATAATAAATGGGGTTACCCATCAGGGGCCCGAAATGGAAAAAAAAATCATGACTGCAGTATCATCCGGTGTATCCAAATAGCAATCATATTTAAATTATGTATAAAAATACATATCACTTTCTGTTAAGTGTCCATATTATTGTACCACTCCTACACGGTCATTTATTTATTTGGACTAACTAAATTATTTCAAATCTGCTATAAATAAAGTTTTATGGTTTATTTTTATGGCTATTTTATTTGACAGATTGAATGCTGTTCGTTTCCGCGTGCATAAACAGTCCCAAGTACACTCACTCATATTTTGTTATATAAAGTTCGTTTAGAAATAAAGTTCTATCCACATTTTGCGTTTGCTAAGATATAAGGAATTGTACATTGAGCGCCATGTTTCTTGTATCTGACATGTGTTCGTATACATCATTCCAACGAATTGTGGTAACTTTTCTAACCGCAAATCACTGTTTCGATTAAAAAGTAAGCTCACATAGTCATTTTTAGAACTCAGACAGAAACTTTATGTAGGGAAGGACTTTCAGAACTGTAGACATTCGATTGATATTAATATAGTCACTTTCTCAGATAATAATATCTTTTTAAAAAGGTAGTTGGTGATTGTATTTTTCCGAATGTAACACTTGTGAACATTTGTGAAACTAAAGGCATTCATTATACAAAGTATAGGTCTTTGGTGAAACGGAACATATTTCAATACACACATGTTGCTACGTATTTACCATATCATCTATCAAAGTACCCCCCGGGGGTATAGATAGACATATATTATATAGTTACGATGATGATTTGAAGTATTCGACATTGAACGACCTCGGACATAGATTATAAAATACGTTGTATTATATTTAAGATTTCATACACGAGAACAAACTTATGTTATGTCATCCGTCATTTATTTAGTCATACCTTACTGGTCTGCACCGAATGATACTCTGTATAAAAATTGTTTCAAATATGATTTGTATAGACTGATAACATCGAATTCAAGCTAAACGCCACTTACTAACTGCAGGTAATAAGATACGAAACGACATAATTATGTAAACATGATTTATGGAATGATATTTTGGTACAAATTACACCCCAGCCAACATCACTACGTCGGCCCGACATCAAGCCGATATTGCCATCAATGTTGGCCCTACATCGGCATCTTGATCGTTCCGACATCGACCCGCCTCGAATTTGCAACGCGGCTCGATGTCGGCCCAACAGGAATTCCCCGACATTTATCCGATGTTCTGCCGATATTCCAGGAATCGCTTTAATGACCCCTAAAATACTGGTATAGACCTACTGCGAACAGAAGCTAGTAAGATAAATATTGTATAAACTCATACTTGTTCATACATGGATCATAGTCTGCTGTCATGTGAGGAAACAATCAAACTAGCCCGAGTGACAGAGTTTGGTTACAAAGCTACTACAAGTTATTTCATATATTTGTTAATTTCTAAAAGGTCATCTTTCATTAAGATAACAAAATAAATAGAGTATTTTCTATATTTATTTAATCAACATCATGGTGATCATGTACATCTTATGATCTTAATTATGGGACTGGGCTCCAGATTAGTATTCCAAATCCAGACACTCCTTCCATGAAATAGAAATAATTTCAAAGTAAAATTTAAGGTTTAATACTAAGGATAGATTAATATTGCTCTCTTTCTTTAAAAAACAACAACAAGTGCTTAATTTAATTAAATTATGGGGCAAAATATAACAGTAGAAAAATGATATACATGAGTCTTAATGTAGCTCTTGAAAGTTCATAGGTAATGAACTGGAATAGAGTCCCAGACCCATTATGATAAAACATATATTCAAATTCTAGCTATGTTTCCACTATCTAATGTATTTCATGTAATGACAATTAAGCTAAAATGAAACCCAAATACATGAAGAATGAAAAATACAATAAGAAATCAATATATAACTTAGATTTTCATTACTCTGGAAATCCTATGTTTAAAATATGAATGTGGTCCGTGATATTGTACTATTTGGCACTTCTAAATTTAATTATTCACACAATTAATCATACTCATACATAAACAAATGCGAAATTACTAATGCTAAGTAACAAATTAAAAATACACTGTATATATCTTCCAAAAGTCTTAACCAAAAACTTAAAAACACTATAAAAGTTCATTTTGGTCATTCATGTTATTGTTTATAGTAGATTTATTTTTTTTTGCTTCTTTTTTCCACTATCCATCGTCACTGTTGGTACATACTACATAGGCACTGTCTCAACACCACCTTAACATCAGCTTCCTAAACACTTTGAATTGTTCTTTGTACAGCTTCAGCTACAATATAATTAATCAATAAATTGATAACACAGTATTTAAAAACATACAATAAGCACAATTCATTTCCTTTAACTAATGCAATTAGCCAAATAGTTTCCTATTTCATGTAGATAATTAGGTTCAAATTAAATCATACTGCTGTAATAGGAGGAAAATAATGTACCCAATGCGAGGACTCAAACCCGTCACCTTCTGCTTGCAAGTCAGATACTCTACCGACTGAGCTAATCGGGCTGGTGAATATCCCATCCAATTCATGAATACAATTTTTATTATTAATGTATTACTATTATGTATCACACCGCCACATTGCTCGTTCCTTTTTATTAAAAAAAGGATTTCGAGGCTAGTCTCATACTAACGGCATCAAATGTAATAGGAAGAGGAAAATAATGTACCCGATGCATAGCTCGAACCCGCGATCTCTTGCTTGCAAGTCAGATGCTCTACCATCTAAGCTGATCGGGCTGGTGAATATCCCAGCCAATTTACAAATTACAATATATCACACAGCAACTAAGAGTAATCAAGCTTAAAATCTTGAATATCTAATTGTGGTATAAAAGATATATTTATATATATGATATATATGTGATAATAATTACATTTGTAACTTACAATGAATGTTACTAGTAAATTGCCAACTTGCAACATAACCATTGTATAGTCCGACACACTCTCTGGCGACTAACTACTAAATACATGTGTATGCCATGCTGTGTCTTTGCTCCTGATAGTTGACCTGTAAAATATAAAATCAAATTCAAAAGCAACATATTCATTGTATTTCAAACATGTACCTTATAACAATCTATGGTATCTAGTCATACTAAAAAATTAACAACATTAACAGAACAATGACATGATTTATACTTGTATACTCCTATATAATAGAGTCTATAGGTAGATCTTATTTCCATCAATATATATTATTTCAAAATATTATTTATAATTATAACTTTTTAGAATAATTATTTATGCATTCATTATTTATACAGAATAAATTAATATGAGCAGTTGATAGTTCAATGTCTAATTGATATAAATTTACCATACAAGCCCCACATACCTGTCATTTAATAAAAGTTGTAATTCCTTGAATCCTCTAAGTGCATACTTTTCTCCAATCAATCATGTTTAATATATTATTTAGCAACTTAGTGCACTTTCTGCTTCATCTTTTTTATACTGTATAGTTGTACAAATCTGCTGGTCTGGAGCTAAAACAAGAGATAAATGGAATAAGAGTAATTTTACACAAAGATTTAGAAATAATTTTGAATTTAATTATTAGACTGAGTACATACTGGTCATTGGTCTTTGGTGTAAATAAACCATTATGGTAAAACAATGAAATCAAATGAATAACATAAAATTCCTTGAATGTAGATATTCTGCATAAACATGAAATTAGTAACATGAGCAATTTTCTTTTGTTATAGACAGTCGCGAAAACATATGACAATAAAGCAACAAGCTAAAATAAGTTCCCAAGATAATTACTTTACTGTCAATATCCACCCGCTGTTGTTGATGTATGCCTTTTAAAGTAATTTTCCAAACTCACTGACATGTTTCTTGCAACGAAAACTTGTTATTTTCATGAAATCTATCCGACCTACTGCTGACACTAGTTCAGGAAATTCAAATATGGCGGTCAGCACTAAATGACTAATGCAGGCGGTTGACCTAGATACTTAAATCTTGTTACAAGTTATCTAAGATTTCAAAATGTAAATGAATACTTACATTATAATCAAAATTAACGTTTTCCTTTTTCACTTCTTTCATTCGCCTCATTGATTATGTAAAAACAGTTAACTCATTAATGACAAATTACATTCGTCTACATCGGCCCTACATCAATCCGACATCTACTAGACATTGAGATTTGAACGAATGTAAAGAGTCAGATTCATCGTGTTTATCATTTATATTTTACATATTCATGTCTACAGAATAGGTTAGAACTTAAATAAGTTAACACCAAGTGTAATACACACTTTTTATAAAATCCACCTACTTCGGCCCTATGTAGGATTGACGTTGACAAATATTGTCGATATTCCGCTCTTTAGCCGCCGTCGGGCCGACATAGTGATGCTGGCTGGGACAAAGCCTGACAGCGAAGCAGAAATTCTTCAAGATTTGGTTCAACCTGATGATTCAACAAGTCGTTGTCCAGACACAAAAATAGAACCAATTCAAGATTATTCTTCTGTTAGTTCTAAGTATAATACACAGAAAAGTTATAAGACTGAATTATCTGAAGTATTGCGGGAATTTGAAGGTGAATTATTTAGCCTTTGAAAGACCCATGAAGTCACCGTCTGAATCTGTTGAATATTATTATTACATAAGGTGAAGTGTGATATATTTAAATACACATTGTATGTACAGTCCATAAAACTAAATGTAATGGAATCAACTAGTTTATATATACATTGTGTGTATAGTGTATTGTGGATTTAAGGCAATAGTATGTCGACTTCTACGTCAAGTGACATGTACAAGAGGTATACATTGAAACACAATTATGCGATACAATGTTTCCAAACAAAACAAAACCTTTCAGCAATAGAAATAAGCACTTATTTATAATATGAAAGATGCCAGTCGTCGAGTCTATGAAATGTAGATAATCATAGTTTAATTTTACTTGTGTTTTTTTTATATTAGACTAGAAAGAATAAAGTGACAGCATAGGTATGTCTCATCAGGTAGAACACAACTACTGTTATGTTAGTGTATTTTTATTTCTAAAATATAGTACATACATGTGTGTAGAAAGAACATTTTAATAAGATGATATTAAATAAACACATCAAGGGCAGCTGAAATTTATGGCTTAACTTTGATACACATTGTCATTCCCAACAAGTGATTGTTGGTGTCAATAGTATCACGTTAAGTTATTAAATATCACAGTTTTTATCATATTTGTCATATACTGATAACTAATCAATCAGACATCTATATTGAAAATACGGTCATTTAAGGTTTTTGTACACCCACTGTGTGTGTTTATTGTTAAACAATAAACAGGGTCCATTAGCTTTTTAAATCTAGTAATATAGAAAAACAGATGAAATAATTGTAAAATATAAGAAACATATTTTATTTTCTCTAAAACAATATTTACATACATGTAATGCCTTTCTTTATAAAGCCACATCTCGTAAAAATGTTGCCAGATGCTTTTTACTTATTTTTGCAATATCATTGAAAAAATACCGTGCTACATTTCTACATGTACCTTGTGTTTCAAAAAGAAAATTTCGGAATGTTTTTACTGCAAGTAAAAGTCAGTTTCATTGATAAGACATCTTTCTTGGTAAAATAACACTTACTTACATTTTAACATCCAAAAAGCTAATGGGGCTTTAACCATTTACCATTTATTCATAGCTAATCGGCATATATAATTTACCTTTTGTCATTTACGAAACAAAAAAGAAATATGGTCTGGGTAAACACAGAACATGTTATAATATAAATAGGACTAAAACACTATTTCGTTAACAAGGCATAAAACTAAGTATATACAACTCAAACAAGCAACGATGTTTATAGTATAGTGTATGTTCCTATCATTCCATCAAGTGTGTGCTCACCCACGTGGCAGTGAAATAACCACGTGCCCCGATTACTGGCGAACATTTCAACAGTTTCGTAAGTTCCTGGAAATACTTCGACAACATCACCCTCGTGGGTTTGACCTGTACGATATGAATATGTCTGACCATGAAAATGAACTGTATGAATGTCATTGTTTTGTCCCAAACCCATTATGTACCAGGCAATATTTTCACCAACCTTTGCAACAAGTCCTTCAACATTATTATAAATCAACCCGTTGATTGAAATATATTTGTTACTTTTCACAAAATCATTGGTTGATGTATCTGCTAATGGACATTTTTCTTGTATATTTTGTTGAATATACCAACTTAGGTTTTCATCAAATCCCAAAAACAACATAGCATATTCTCTCTTGACAGAGTCAGTCCTTGTACCATTTTTATTCAGCGTGCCTCTACGACAAATTACTATAGGTCCGACCAGTCCAGAATATGTGTCTTTTACCAAGTCAACTGCGGAGTGATACATTGAATTAACACAATTAGGACCGTTTGCACCGGGGCCGGCACTTTCCGGTACTTGCCATCGATAGGTAAATGTGCCTCCAGGAGCAACTCCATCACCGACTGAACTCTGAGTGCCATCTTGATAGAACATACCTTCGTTAGTTTTATTATACCGTAGTCCTTTGGCGTGTATGGAATAATTTCTTGTCGCCATATTTTTAAACATGACCTCAATGACGTCACCAACTTCCCCTCTGATGAATGGTCCTAAAACACCTAGATGCCAGAGTTCAGCGGTAATTGGTTTCTCCTGGCTGAACGTATTGTCGGTAAATTCTCGATACAAAGCCTTTAGATATGTACTCCCAACGTATTTTCCTTCTTCTTGGACCATGTTGTACTGTGGACTGAAATAAGACTACACGATACAAATGTTTTTTTTTAAACAGAAGTAAACTATATAGATGTACAATAAAAATACAATTACGAGCTGCTTCTTTGGACCAACTAAATTAGAATACTTGATATATGAAAAATAACTTTTACAATTATACAGGTTAAGAACTTACTGATTAGGGTCACTATAATTTTCCATAGTTAAGGGATGAATTGTTTTCGGGGAGTAGTTCCATTTTCTTTCAACAGCTCCGATATAATATTTTCTTACAACACCAGTTGTTTGATAAAATTGTGTTCGTGTATCTCCACACATATCCACGTGATAGACAGCTTTCAGTCCAGCATCATAATGTAGATCATTATGGCAGTGTAAGGACCAATTACCTGAACATAATACAGAACCGTTATTTCGTACATCCAGATCAGAGAATAATGGCGATACATTGATTTACTAATAACCGTAAGAAAAGTGTCAGTTCTGATTATGATCATATACGTAGAAAAACGTACGTTTTATAATTCTGTAACACAATGACTAATAGTACCATCAGTTACATGAATAATGATAAATGTCGTATTGTTCTTGATCTTATTATAAAACATTTAAGGGGCATGCCCAGGAACTGCTGTGTCTTTTTTTATGTACACCAAAAATGTGTTTGCCACTTGTAAAACCAATTATTACCGAAAAGTCAAAGAAGAATGTGCGTTCAAAAATGACCCTATAACGCGCGCGTCGGTATTTGTATGTCGGTTTGAATAAAAGGCTGTAAGCCTTTTATTGACGACAACAATATTCCCGATACGTCTGAGAGTTTAACTGAGCATGTGCGCTGTGTAGCAACGTTAAATGTCGCATCGACGCTAAATGTCGCATTTGACGTTATATGTCGCAAGACTGACGCTAAATGTCGCAACCAACGCTAAATGTCGTAAAACCTCCTGACGCTATATGTCGCATCTGTAACGCCAAAAGTCGCAACAAATAGTACTGACGCTATTTGTCGCAACATCAACGCTAAATGTCGCACTCCTTTATTGTAAGGCGTCGGTATGCTTATTTTTAAGTGGCAATGCAAAATCGCAACTTCTTGCACCGAAGCAGATTACTGATAGTGCCCGAAATATCCGCAATGGTCATCACGTGATATAAACAAAACAGAAATAGAGCGAGGTCACGTGTTACTAACACCAACTAGTGTTAGCTTGATGACGCAGTCGCTATTTATAGTCTAAGAATGGAGCGAGCTCGATAAACAACGACGGGAATGAATCTGCCCATCTGTCAATAAACGAACCGAATCCAACCCTACTATAGTAAACAAACATGGCGTTGAATTTAATACACTATCAAGCATTGTGTTATATTACTGAGGATGAAGCAAAACTACTTTTAAGTGGTGTTCATGTGTACATACAGACTGTGTATTATTCAAGTTGTTAATCGGACTCGCTAATAGTCTCAATGATCACGTGACATTCACCGAATGCTAATAGCTGTTTAATATCGTTGTCGTCTCGTCAATGTCAATCACCTATAAATTACTAGAAACGTGTCAATATTTCAATAAAAGTGGTTTCAGTCGACTGAGAATTGGACTCTGCCTGGTGGGCTACAACGAGAACTAGTTTAGTATTTATATGGGCACTGTGACGACAGGGTTCGACATTAAGGCAGGTCCGAACGACAATCAATAGCTTACTGATCCAGTCTAGTGCATCTTGCTATTTGGTAGCCCGAATGGTCGTGCTCTTGAAAATGCAGCCGAAACTCTTTATGTCAAAGGACTTAAAATATATTGCAAAAAAAGAGTATTCTTATAGTGTTCTCATTGATTTACATCTTTCTTAAATTAAGATTCTACATACAAATGTATATTGTTTTTGTTAATTTTTATGTGTTATTCTGTGTGCGTTAAAATGTGGTTAATTACTCGTGTAAGCATCTTATAATTACATAGTAAGGTGAATGAACGTAGGACAAAACCCCTTGACTTTTTTATTGTATGGTCAAATGGTCTCAAACCCCATATTTAGAATGGAGAAAACCCACTAAATCATTTGTTTTAGTAGATGAAACATCATAAATACTTGATTGCTATTATGGTCAGGTATGAACACAGAACAGAATACAATTCCATAATTCCTGTCTTATTATTTTAGCTTTTATTGTTCCATTGGGCGGTCCATTGTTTGCATTAACCATCAGCTATGTGCAGGATATTAGCACAAATGAATTTTGTCATATAATACAGAAACGTATAAAAAAAAGTAGACTCGCGATAGGACAAGCCGTTCCAAAATAGTCTGTTTTAAAGATACGAAATTAAAAAGACAAGGATTAATGTTAAATAAAGTGTAAAGGTCATTATTTACGCAATGCCCCATTTAATTTATCATGCACGTATTGTTTTGTCCTCGTAACTGTATAAAACTCTATACATATACTCTATATAAATCTCTTATTATTTTGTTTCTCTTTGATGTTCCTATATCAGCTGATTCAACCCGATATGTATCACGTGCCATTTATTATCCATTCACTTTTTAATTTTCTAACATTTACAACTACAGTGTAACCTTTCTAAAGCAACACCCATTGGTAGTAGCAAAATTATGTTGTTGTTCTGAGGTTGTTGCTCAAGAGAGGTTAAAATAATTGCTAAATCGTGCAGTGCTTATAAGAGGGCCGCTCTGGAGAGGTTGTACTGTATTAATAAATTACAATTTTTACTTTTAAATGCAACTGCCAGGCCGAAGTATTTTCAAAATTCTCGCATATAACATTGCGTGCATGTAATGGTCAATAAACTTTTTCGGTTTATGATATACGTTATTCTCTTATTATTTATTTGTTGTCTATGTGTTTGGTAGTGCCTTTGTGGGCTTAACACCCATCAACAAAGGAGGAAATGATCACGCAGCATTATGTATCTTAAAGGAGATGAGTACAATAACTCTGTGTAATCAATTTAAATAAATGTATTTCATGAAAACAATTTAAAACCAGCGTTCTACGTTCTATGATGTCTGTCGCGGTGTAAAACTGGGCCCATATTCATAAAGCTCCTTTAATTTAACTTATAAAGGAATTTCCTTAAGTTGTATAAATTTTCTGAGGTAAGGAAATTGCTATTTGTAAAACTCCTGAGGAATATCCTTAACTTTTCGTCAAATGTGAATTGTTATATTTACTCTACCGGGTATTCATAAAATTTGCAAATAAGGAAGATGACACAATGACAAATAGATAGATAGACAGATATTTTTATTCAATTCCAAAAGGCTTTAAAGCCCACAAGGACATACATAGCACAATGCAAACAGTGTGACACAACACAATGATATACATAATATAAGTAATGTATGATATTATATCAAAAAAATGATTACATTTGACAATATTATGGAGAAGATCAGAATATAACGTAGACTGATCGTAATTATTCCTTTTTTTAAGTATAGAACATTATATTGTAATTCCATTCAACTCAATTATAGAACTTACAGTTTTGACTGTACATTCATTAGTTACATCATACATGTGGTTAGAGTACAAAATTTCTTAAAAAGTGAAACTTACAAATATCTATTATGAGATAGCAATTGAAACAGTAATATATCATACATATATATATTCGCATAAATATAGACAATGTAAACAATTTTATACGATATCAATGATTGGACATGATATTATTTCTAATTTCAAACGCATTATAAATGTAAGAGGCTATATTTTTAATGACTTTTTTATCTTCAGTATTGATCAATTCAATAGATTTTACCATGTTAGGTACAGTAATGTACAAAAAACAACAATGGCTGTTTATTTGAAAAAGGAGTGACATTAAAAAGCTGGCGTTCTTTCATTTCTTGTTATGCATATATTGATATTATTTTGGTTTAGCTCTTTACATTAGACATTTAAGATGTTAGGATCCTAACTCCCATTTATTTTCTCAAAATGGGGTGGACAGATTTTGGATAATTATGTTTATACAATTTTTATAGATTAAAAAATAAACAATGACATTCCTTTTAGTTATTTTCCCTTTAAATTTGCATTGAATTCTGTGAGAGTTATTCATTTTTAAAAGATATAAGTAAAATTCCAATGAAAAGCATCAATATAATTTGATAAAGAAAAATATAGATGACCATGCAATATCAAAAGAAATTAATGTTTTCAAGAAGTGCAAGAACTCTTACAAAAAATTAAAAAAGGGTCGTAAAATGGATTGAAGTATCTGAGATAACTACCAAAGCAATAATGATAATTTGGAAATTCAGTTTTTGTAATAATTCTATTAACATTTTGTGCAGCATTGGACAGATACATCAGAAAGGTACAGTGTTCGGATCTTAATACCTTAAGTATTGTTGTTAGTCAAGCCTAGAAGTATTGATATCCATGAAATATGCAAGGTATGTCCAATTTATATATGTTGAACATATGAACATTTTTACTATAAAACTATTCAAACCTTGTAATAATAAACTCTGAATTTTAAAGAAATGTTTAAATAAGTTTTTCTTTGCTATTACATGAACGCGGTCGTACAGGAAGAAAAACGTCTTTCTCATCCAGGACTGAATATCTATATTTTCCTTATAGTGACAATTTAGATACAATTTGATAAACAGCTTATTCATTTTGTGAAGTCTCAAATTACACGTAAACAACTGACAGTAAAACAAAACATTGCTTTATCACGCGATTTCTAGGGATGCATGACGTGTGTCTGTAATTTGAACTTGCGTTTCGACATTCCAATAATAGCTTTTAGCAAGTGTATTAGTTTCCACCTTGCAGTAATTTTTATGTATTTGTCAATAGTTTAGATTTGCATGTTTTTACAATTAACTTACAAAAGCGTTCAAGTAGCTGAAAATCGCCCATTTTAGAAACGATGTAACATATACTCCTATCAAAATATAGTGATCCTCTTACGGTTAAAATTGGCTTGCACGAATGCTATTTGTTGTTTGTTTATGACAACCGAAATTGCCATTTATTTTCACTATTATTATTATTTGACACCTTCGACATGTGAAAAGTGTGTGTCAGTGAAAGGCGACAAATGATGTTCATTTAACGTCATTGTATGTTCCAAACTCAATTACATTGACTAAATTCAAACCCATTTACTCCACGACAAAATATACCGAGTTCGACAAAATATACCGAGTTCATTAAAGGTTAATCGACCGTGAAATGACGTAACCCACGACTTATACTTTAATGTAATAATGTTCGTAAATATTTCGTATATACAGAAGAATTATGATGTTTAGGCCGGGACAAAAACTACAGTATTGATTCTGAATATAGACAAGAAAATGATTCATAGAACGTATAATGATGACACATTCACTCATGATACCATCATATTATTCGACAATTACGAACAGACATAACTAACTTTATCAACAAATGTGTTAAATTCTGTACCCGAACTGAAAATATATGTGCAAATGGATATAATCAATATAATATTATTTACAATATCAAAATACAAATGTACATGAAATAAATTCATACTAACAAAGCTTGAGAGAATTCTTCTTTGTCTTAAAAAACTTGTAAGGTACGTTATTTTTTAAGGAGATAATCGACCTACATAAGGGAAAATTTAAGTTGAGGAGATTCAACTATAGCACTTAAGAAATTTCCTCGTGTCTATGGGAAAATCATAACCTTAAATAGGGTAGAAGAAGTGTATGCTATGAGAACAGACGGTAGAACTGCGAAATGGCATTCCGATGATCAAGGGTTTGAGACGTCCGTGAAGTTGGCAGCCCAGCAGCCTAGCAGCGTGAAGTTGGCAGCCCAGCAGCCTAGCAGCCCAGCAGCGTGAATTTGGCAGCCCAGCAGCGTAACAGCGTAATATAAATGTTTACAGATAAACTTCACAACAAATCAAGATAAATACTTCAGAATGCATAAAATAATGTCAGTCTGCTGTTTAAACATTAATTAACTGAAAATATACGATTTTCATTTTTTTCAATGTGAAATTAGCCGCTGCTAGCAGCGTGAAGTTAGCAGCCCAGCAGCGTAACAGCGTTATATATATTTCTACAGATAAACATCACAACAAATCAAGATAAATACTTAAAGAATGCATAAAATTATGTGAGTCTTGGTGTTTGAACGTTAATTAAATGAAAATATATGATTTTTCATAGTTTTTTTTTTCAATGTGAAATTAGCCGCTGCTAGCAGCGTGAAGTTGGCAGCGTGAAGTTTGCAGCCCAGTAGCGTAACAGCGTAATATATATTTCTACAGATAAACTTCCAACCAAATCAAGCTTAATACTTAAGAATGCATAAAATAATGTTAGTCTCTTGTTTGAACGTTAATTAAATAAAAGTATTGGAATTTTCAAAAAGAAATTGTGTGTGAAATTAGACGCTGCTAGCAGCGTGAAGTTAGCAGCCCAGCAGCGTCTAATTTCACACACACACACACACACACACACACAAACTTTTTTTACTATCTTTCCGAGGTTTTCCATTATAAAATGTACCTCACTTTGTTTGCCAAAAACATAGAAATTTAACCGAGGTATACCTCGGTATGTACCTCAGGTCCCCTAAAAACCCCTTTTTTAGGGGGGAATTGACTGGTAATGACTTATAGACAACTAATTGAGATCTAACCCTAACCCTAAACCCTTGTAAAACCTTGTAAATGGTACCCTTAAAATTGTCACATAATTTCATGACCAAAAATCTACCTCATCCAGATAGTAATACAAACCCACCCACACACACACACACACACACAAACACACACACACCAATTGAAAAATCATATTTTTGTAATTATTTAACGTTCAAACAACAGACTAACATTATTTTATGCATTCTTAAGTATTAAGCTTGATTTGGTTTGAAGTTTATCTGCTGAAATATATATTACGCTGTTACGCTGCTGGGCTGCCAACTTCACGCTGCTGGGCTGATAGGCTGCTGGGCTGCCAACTTCACGCTGCTAGGCTGCTGGGCTGCCAACTTCACGGACATTAATGTTTAAACAACGGACTGTCATTATTTTATGCATTCTGAAGTATTTATCTTGATTTGTTGTGAAGTTGATCTGTAGAAATATATTTTACGCTGTTACGCTGCTGGGCTGCCAACTTCACGCTGCTAGGCCGCTGGGCTGCCAACTTCACGGACATATTTACTTGGGGGGAGGTAGAGGTAAACATACGCATGAACGAATGAACAGTCATTTGGGGGCGTAGCGGGAACGATAACTCAACATTATAGAGATTGATAAAGGAGTGCGACATTTAGCGTTGATGTTGCGACAAATAGCGTCAGTACTATTTGTTGCGACTTTTGGCGTTACAGATGCGACATATAGAGTCAATCGGATTTACGACATTTAGCGTTGGTTGCGACATTTAGCGTCAGCCTTGCGACATATTACGTCAAATGCGATATTTAGCGTCGGTGCGACATTTAACGTTGCTACACGCTGCCTTTCAAGTGAACATAACATGAGCAATACTTACCATTTCAGTTTGTTGACATTTTTCCGCGATGTTTTCGGTTTTGACAGATACCGAAAGGGTCGAGTTGTGAAAATGACGAATACTTTCTGAGGCCGAAATCGGCAGGTTTAGTAAATCTTGAAATGTGTATTTTGAGTAAACTAGCGGGATGTTTTGTAAATATTTTACAGGGCTTTCATTAATTGATTTAGGCATTAAAATGATACCAATTTGATTGCTATTCGAGACGCTTCAGTTCCAGGGCATGCCCCTTTAAGACGAACAACGAACATAAAGGTTTCCATTGTAAACTATGGACTACATGTATTATCTTCGGAGGTGCATTAATATATTAAATATATTATTTATTATGTATTTATCATCATTCACCCACCTTACGTACCGTATCTCGTGTATATCTGATAGAAATGTGCAAAATTGATAATCCATAAAATCTAGAAATAGTTCTGAACTTGTATAGGTATTAGGTATAAAATTGAGGGCACACGTACCTATATTGTCAGGCGTCATAACGGCACTGAATGCCATGCCGGATATTATCACATGAGAATCTCGGTTAACACCATCTATGACGACGTTGTTTCCATTGAATGTAATGCCATGGTTACCCTCTGTTTGGCCGAAACTTAGAATATGCCAAACGACTTTTTCATCTTTACAAACATTAAGACCGTCTAAATTCCCGTATGCTCGGCCATTAAGGGCTGAATAAAATATAAATATTTTCCACAATCCCCGTGAACGTGATAGAAATATGCAAATGAAATTATTCATATTATCTAGAAATAGTTCGGAAGTTGATTGCATTACCAGTGAATTATTATGACGGACCAATTTATCTTATCTTCTAACACGTTTTATGTTACCAATTGTCTCGTCTGGTTTTATGCAACGAATTACTCTGGTAATGTGAAGTTCTATATCTGAACACATGAAGAGAAGAAAGTTAAAAAACTAAACATTAAATTTTTGAAAAACTATCAAATCGTACTCAGTCATCAATAATACATGTAATACCATACGACATTGTGAAGTAGTACCAGATGTTTAGTTTGTCAGAGTCAAAGGAGGCGGACAGTCACAAGTCACCTAACCATCGTTCCTGGAAAGAACCAGTACTAGACTCCCATTCTCCGTAAGCAACTTACTACTTTCTCACATAAAGAGACATGGAGTAGTACCAGTAGTTTGTTATATAACATTATAAAACATACAATATCATCCTATATCTTACATCTCATGAAATTGGATTCAACAAAATCTTCATCCGTCGTATCAACAGTTTCGTTAATGATATTTGCTATGTTATCATCAATATACCAAGATACGTTCTCATCAATACTGGATACAAACAGAAACATCTCACGATCAACATATTTCTGGAAAAAAAGGATAATTATAAGCATAAAACGACCAATGGAATGGAGTAGAGCTCCGGGAACAGTATCAGTAAAATAATATCAGAGTTTGGAAACTTAGATCAAATAAATTTTCATCTACAGCGCTTAAGTAGGATAATCAAGGTATAACCATAAATAGTGTAGAAAGATTGCGGTGTGATGTTCAATGTAGAGCAATTAGATTTTTTAATGTAATTTCAAATTCTAAGAGACGAATAACAGAAAAATGTCTTGTTACTTTGCGTCGCTTTTAACTAGAGAAGAGGTTTTCTTCCCAGATGTTGCCGTAGCAAGTCATCCTTATTTTTGAAAGACTTACTTGGCGGCCAGTATATAAATCCAGTGAGCCATGTTTGCATATCAACAATGGACCAACCAGCCCAGAGTTAACATCTCTTTCCAAAGCAATGCTTGAATAATACATGTAAGTAAGACAGTCTATGTCGTCCGTACCGGGTCCGTACGACCAAGGTACGGTAAAAGTGTAGCTTTGGATATTTCCGGGTTGAACAATGCGCCCTACTCCATGTGTAGAACCATTGCTGGCTGAAAAAGCAAATGGCGTGTACTTGTCATCAGGTTTGTGAAATTTAACTTAATCAAACGTTCTGTTGCATTCAAAGAAATAAGTAAAGAAATCAACATTACTTCGTCATAAAATAGTCGCCATATTCTTTAAGTACAATAATTTAGCCCAAGGACATAAGCCACATTTTAAATAATGGTTTCCAAGCAGCATCAGCAGCAGCAACAGTAGTAGTTTTAATATACTGTTCAGTACAATCGTTTTACACAAGTCTGACAAATCATATTGCATCATCAAAATAAATTGATTTAACATATGTTAATTCAACATTATCTTGAGTTAAAATATAGTGGACATCGTGAACACCGCTCAAAAGATAACTGAACACTATAATAAGTACATTTTTGGAATCTTAGCATTTAGTTGGTTGTCAGGTGAGGTTATACAGTACTTGGTGCATGAACATTAGTATGGAACTGATTTAAGGTGACTTGTGCGACATTGCGTATTATTATATCTCACATGACTTATTTACTACATAGTCTTATGTGACGTCAGAGGGTGACAATCCGTAATGTTACCCTGTGACATTACATTTCAGCCCGCTTGCCATAACGAAACCGCCCTCACGCGCTAACGTGATATTACAGGGTGACGTGTTTTAGACAATCTGTTCTATATCCTAGACGCTTTAATGGGCGATTATCAAAATCTACTCATATTTAGCAGAAGATAATTTGAATGCGAAAATAACTATGCTTCGTTTCAATCTCTGAAGAAGACCTAGTGTTTTGACTCAACCAGTACAAAAAGAACCGTATAATCATTAGCATGTTTGTTGCATTCTTGTCTTCTTAATTATTGTTTTGGTCGGTTATCACATCCGACATAGGGTGATAGAACGTAATGTTAACCCTTGACAAATAAATGTCAACCTCAGCTAACGTCTCGGTCGACATTACTTGTCTCGGGTGAACATTACGTTCTATGTGGGATGTGATACTTATATATTATAACAGTGTTGATATTTTTTCCAACATCCAGTAATAACTTACACATAGCTGTTTGACCCAAACACCATCCTGAGAACTATTGACACTGGTTCCCTGCAAGTAGATAGAAACAGGCTTTGGTGTTAAGTTGATCAACACAATTTCAATGGTGTCACCAACTTCGGCTCTAAGAACGGGACCCAGCAATCCTAGATGTTCTTCACGCTGTGTACGATTCACCTTTTTACTAAACGTTATATCACTATATTGATGAAACCTGGCCTTTTTATATCTTCCTCCAATTAACTTCTTATCATTGTATCTCTTTGTAAAGTATAGCTCTGATGTGCTACAATACAAAACGTCAAGACAAGTCAATAGGTATGGAGATACACTTCCTATGTTCATATTATGTCAGATATGGCATGACAAACGTTGCAATATTCTATATCAAATATATTCATTCACTCAAAATATATTCATGTTGTAAAATATTCACACGAAAACAATTTACTAAAATATATATATTTATTCAAAAAACAAAATATTGGGTAAAAATATATGTTGGGTATAACTAGTATGATGGGAAGTCGGGTTTATTGTAACAAGGGTTCAGATAGTGCTCATGGTGAGCTATTGTGACTGCACGATGTCCGTCGTCCGTGCGTGCGTCTGTAAACAATAAACCAAAACGCACCCAATCTAAGCACCGTAAAGCACACCTGGTTTCAAATGTAATTTAAATAGTGCAGACTATTACTCAAATTTGCTAAAATAGTTGCACTTGTTCACCGTATTGCCGCACATACAAATTACCTTCCTGGTCCTGTCAAACTGCTACCGTCGTATTTATTTACACCATACGGTGCATAGTCCCAGGTTTCTGTTTCAGCTGATATGAAATATTGCCGGACCTTCCCACTTAATGGTTCCTGTATATTACCTCGTTCATAGCATTTCTCTATTGTCAGAAATATCTTCATTCCATCTGTAAAATACGAAATGTAATGTATTACTTCTGTTATATTGAGTAAGAAAATTGTCTGAGAACAGCCATCGGATAAATGTAAATTTTCCAAATGCATACATACTGTACAATGTAGGATGTAGTCGGTAACCGCCAGACACAGATTCGAGCATGTAGTCATAGATACGTATACTTAAATACGGGGGATAAACTTTGCACCCAAACTGGTGTTGATAAATATATGCCTTGATTTTATATAACATGTATCGCATTAGAAGTCCACGACAGACGTAAAACACAGATAAAATGTTTTTCTTTTTACATTTAATGAATAACTCTCATATCGCCATTCTCTTGTTGCTACATGATACTTCCTGATATTAATTTATTGCTTTATTTTAGATTATTTGTCATGAGTAACTTATATAACATATACAAGCGGGAAAAGATGGCCGACACAGCAGTTTGTGTAAATACTTAAAACGCTTACTTCTGTTGTGTTCCGAGTTCATGCATTGTACCAACCACCTACCAGGATTTCTGGCTACCATTTCAGCTTCACGGAATGTAGCTGACCATATACCAACAACGCTGGTCCTGTAATAAAAAAAAACATATACCAACAACACTGGCCCTGTAATGAATATAATTTAAGCGGCACTATCATCGTCACGACAATGTCTAAGTCATGCTATCACCTCTTCAATATTTACTTATTTCAGTATAAATTCAATGCATTTTTCTGTGCAGACCGTCACAACCTCGCTTTTGTTTGACATGTTAATATGATTTTAATTGAATAAACTTGAGCGTGACAAGGTAGATCACTCATGAGTACAACGTGTTGTTATTCATTGCTACATCTCTTGTTTATCTTACAATCTGAAAGTATTGTACTTACCTATGATGTTGTTCTATAAATGTTTGGCCATGTATACTGACAGGGTGAAGCTCAGCATTTAAGGAGAAAATATACCAGGCTATTTGTATCTCCATCGCAAACTTTCATAGCAGGCGAATTACCGTACATGAAACCTATAATATAAAGCTTACATTACTGACCAAACTGTCTGAGCATATGTGTTTGATCCTCGTACCACTATAAGCACAACATCATTATTGCTATGTCTTAAAATGACCTCCCATATACGAGTATAGAATTACATTTTATTGTTTAAAGGCGATTTTTTAAGCTATGTAACAAAATGATTTATGGATTTATAGATGGATGCAACATGTTGAGTAAGAAGAGGATATGGTACGTACATTAGTTTAAACACGATACCCTGTGACAGTATAGAACATGTAATAGACAGGTTTATATGCACGTATAATGTTCTAAGCAGTCAAATGAGTTTTAAAGAATCTAGATGGAACTAGTAAGTTTAACAAATTTCCAAGCTTAAGGCTATGTGAGGTGAATGGTAATCAATAAAGATCGCTACAAAAATAATGGAAGTAAACATTATGCTTGTAAAAGAATTTGGTAATCAATAATGCTGATACAAATAATGCTGGTCATCAACATTGTTGATACAAGTATAAGAGTAGGGTTACAAATGCCCTTTTCTAACCTCTCTCTGGGGCGGCCTTGAAACGACCTTAGCTGCCGAGCGGACCGTTAAACAACGGATAATAAGACAATGGTTGATACAATATGTTAATTATTATATAATATAATGTATATATAACGTATATAGACCGATCAGAGCAGAGATACTTTCATATATTAAAACATACATACCGTTGATTGAATCCTTCTTCAAACTTTCTTCAAAATCAGGATCTCCGGCGTCCAACAGACGCTTACATTCAGTGACATTCTGGCAGCGTTTCAAATTTTCATCCAGAAGCCAAGATTCTCCATCGTTAATGGAATCAAAGTACAAGACGAGTTCTTTATCGACATCAGAACGACGTCCATTTTGATTTAATATACCTTAAATGAATATAAACATAGACATGCAACATTGTGCCAACATGACAATAGAAGTCCAATGTAATAATCATACAGTGCAAGCAACTCCAACCTCCAACAGCCACTAATGGGAAGGACAAAACTGGCCGCTGTAAGGAGGCGGCTATTGTTGAGGGAGTGAAAATAGAGTAAAACGTCAGTTTCGGTTGCCAGTAGAATAGAAAAAGTGAAATGAAAGGTGGGAGGAAAATGTTTTTTTCCAAGTTACAGATCGGATCTACACAACGGGTAGAAGAGATCCAGAAAATCAAAGAACTGAAAGTACTCACGGAAACTGAACTTACATAGACTCGCATTGCAGTATGAAACGGGAACTAGTTTAACAATTGTATGGCGTATGTAGATAAATATAGTACTTAGTACCGCATGAAAATCCATGCGCGCCGTGCGAGTGACAGCTACAAAAATGATATTTGATGAATTAATGAATGTTTCTAAAGTAGCATACCTTGTTTACATACAATCACTAAACCCAGCAGACCAGCATTTACTTCACGATCAGGATTAACGTGTGCATGATAAGCAAATGGTATACAGTTTGGATCACCATCACGTGGACTGAAGTCAGAGGTCAACTGCCATGTTAGGGTTATATTGGCACCTGGTAATACTCCATCGTCAGCTTTGCGGTTGTCATTGTCCGCGTACAATGCCCCTGTAACATGATCAGAAATGTCACCTTACCATGTTACCATATAAAAAAGATTGTAAGTTAAACGACTGTGATTTTTAAAAAGAATTAATGTTTCTATTACAAGTGAAACCTATATCTATGTACCCATAAATCGCTTAATCCAAGTAAATGATTGGTTGCATTCGTGTTTCAACGAAAGTCAAACACTAAGAGATACTGATCACATTAAAGAGCTACAAATCGACAGACAAATCGAAGTATACTTATACAGTACAATAGTGGCAACAGTTTTATTGAAACAAATTTCATGCGTTCTTTTTTCATATTATAAATATTTTGGTGATTTAACTCAAGTCGTTATCTACCTTCATTTAGTTTATCATACCGCACACCATGAGGATGGACAGATACGGGTATATTCGCCGTATTCTTGAAATGTACACGTATTACCTCCCCTACTTCTCCATGAATTGAAGGTCCCACGTAACCAAATGAGGGATCACTAGGGATCTCGGTTGTGTATGTATCATCTGTGTACCGTTTGTACACATATTTACTATATATACTACCAACTCTATCAGGTCCATTCACCAATGTATCTTTCCAGTAACTGCAAGATTAAGTCACCCGGCATAATATGATATATGTTTACAGGGACGGGGCTTGGTTTGGGACTTCGGGATAATAGTGAATGTAGTGTTTTGATGAAGGTGGCTTCTGTGGCTTTTTTCTTTCAGAAATCCTTATTATATCTATGTATATATACACATATTTATGTATATATGCAGCATTTAATTCGCATTTAAATCAGCCAAACAAATCAAATTTAAGGGCAGATAACTCAAAAACGAGTCTGTCAATCCCAAGTTTGTTTTCGCTTAGAAAAATTCTGTTATCATATATTATGATCATGCAAAGTTTAAAAAGTATGAAAGAGATTTCCCTAATTGTCTATGTGAAAAAAAAACCTTGAAACCGTAGCAAATGTCCTGAACCTCTCTAGAGCAACAACCTCTCAATAACACCATAATTTTGCCTCTCCCAAAGGGTGTTACTTTGGAGAGGTTGCACTGTAGATATTAACAAGTACTTACACGTCATAGAAATCTACCACATTTTGTTGATACTGCAGATAATCCCATTCAATTTTCTCAGCCTGTATGTAGTAATCTCTAGAATTTCTCACTTCAAAGCCATCCGAGCTGTGTCCGGGTACTGTAAGACACAAACTGGCAGGAATAACTGTCAGGACACAAAATGATATAAAAATGGTCATACTTTCCTGGAGCACTATTTAAGGAAACCGTTCACATACACATACAGTCCTTATTTAACTCTGAATTACGTTGATTACGCATTTTATAAGCAGTGACTGGTACAATGGTTAGAAGAGGTGGAAGAGGTATTAGTCACATGACCAAACAGCATTGTTTACAATGTCAGAGTGTACATTAGTTTATCCACACGGGAATAACGGTACAATTACTCTACCACTTTTATCCTTTCCGCATACTTTCAAAAAAAAAAATCTCTAATAACCATGTGCCCAGATACAAGTAATTATGTGTTAGTCTTTATTACTCATAAATAGGAAGTACAAATAAAAGTAAAAAAATAACATACGCCAACAATCTCTAAACAATTTGCTAAAAAATATCAATTTATAACAATAAGTTGACTGATATATTTTGTAATAATTATCTCCGTACATTAATTCAGGGTACAATCTATTTTTTAAAACAAAATATTTAATTCTAGTGCATTATTTTCAAGCGTGTTGACGTGTACACAACTAATCGTCCATGTTTTCTTAGTGACATGCTGAATCGCCGTTAATTTTAAGCGTTTCTATACCAAACCAACGCTGCCTTGTGTTAAATGGCACGGATTTTATAACGCACGGATGATTTTATCTGTGAAAAACTCCAGTGAAGACCCCAGTTAGTATTCTTTATAGAGACCACATGGCGACACATGGTAAAATGGTTCTAGAGCACCATTGGCTTGTGTGACGGGGAATTCGGACCGTCAAGATATTGCTGACAAATAATAAGGTTAGTCTTCTATTGCTAAATAAATTCCTCAACGTCATGAGTCGTAACACAGTGCTATTGTTTTTTATGAAGAAGCGAAATGGTGCATTCTGTACACGTGCTTCGCGTCTGATTTCTGTCTCATTCATTTGGTTGTGGTTGTGCTAGAAAAACCCGACAATAGGTGAAAAGAAAAACCAGAGCGCTTTAGGAATGAATAATTGAATGCCATTTTACTGAATGATATTTCCATTTATGTCCTTGGTCGGGTACTTTTAGCCACAGACACTTGGGGTTAGGAGCTTTAAAAAACCAAAATATTTGTATTTTTGTCAATCCCAACACATAAACTTATCATATCTATCAATAAAACCTAAAATAAGCCGTTTTTGAAAAAATTCATTTTTCAACGTCAACAATATATACTACAAGATATAAATGTTCGTCGGAAAAATAGCTCACACGTACCTTCGAAAACACCTCGTATTTTATTCCATTTCCAACATTTTCAAATAATCCTTGTGTCAGTCGATGTAGTACACATTATTCCTCACGATTATTGTCAAGTTTAAGTTTCAACCTCAACATTAACACCAAAATATCCAAAACAATTAGCAAAATTGTCAATATTTTGCATCAGCTACATTTACAATCTATATGGTTCCCGACTTTGTAGTGTTTGAATGCACCACGTATTGAACACATGAGAACCAGTATGTTATTTTGCCTGCTGGTTCTCGTAATTTCAGTACTCGATGCAGTCATATACTACAAAGCCGGGAACCATATAGATTGTAACTGTAGCTGATGCAAAATATTGACAATGTTGCTAATTGTTTTGGATATTTTGGTGTTAATGTTGAGGTTGAAACTTAAACTTGACAATAATCGTGAAGAATAATGTGAACTACATCGACTGACACAAGGACTATGTGAAAATGTTGGAAATGGAATAAAATATGAGGTGTTTTCGAAGGTACGTGTGAGCTATTTTTCCAACGAACATTTATATCTTGTAGTATATATTGTTGACGTTGAAAAATGTATTTTTTCAAAACGGCTTATTTTAGGTTTTATTGATAGATATGATAAGTTTATGTGTTGGGATTGACAAAAATACAAATATTTTGGTTTTTTAAAGCTCCTAACCCCAAGTGTCTGTGCTTTTAGCGGGGTGAGGCGGGTGGGGGGGGGGGGGTTTCGTCGCGTTCGCCCTCCCCTAGAATCCGCTTCTGCGTACGTCAATGTCTTTTCATTCTCCTTAATTCACGTCGCTAGTTTAAATTGTAACTTTATACATGAAATTGTACATTAAATGTTGTATTAATTAGTGGGTTTGGTATAAATGTCTTGGCTCCAGTGATAATTGTTTTGCTACGCATGTTGTATTTCTATAATTATGTCTTTGCATTAAGTATCAATGTTTATTAGTTCTATCCATGAATGCATTTGCTATTTAATAGTTCTATCCATGAATGCATTTGCTATTTAATAGTTCTATCCATGAATGCATTTGCTATTTAATAGTTCTATGCATGAATGCATTGCTATTAGATAGTTCTATCCACCATTGTATTTATTGTTATACAAATGTGTAGTCTTATTATATCATTAACTCGGTGTGCCTCAGTATTCCATTTATTCTTCCTGTATACTGAGCCAAAAAAGAAAGAATTCCACTATATATGTATACATGTATATCAACATTTGGAAAATGGTAAAACATCCAAATTTGTTATTCTGACTGAAATAAAGAACAAACATTTTTGACATTCTGCAAAATTTTGAAGCAGTTGTGATACGTATTTCATCGAAAAAACTGGATCGATATGACTCAGGGTCGAAATCTGAAATAGCCACTGTTTTAAAATGTAATTTAAGGGATTTTTGCTGCAGTGACAGTGTTATGTAGGTTACAATAAAATGATAAATATCTCATGTGCCAACCGTGTCGCCACATGCACGCCAATATCCGTAGCATGCAGTCGATGTGACGCTGTATGTAAGGTGCCGGTATGTTCATCCGTTCAGTGAGCTAAGTGAACTTTTTCGCATTGTTGCATTTTCGCATTGTTGCATTTTCGCATTTTGGCGTTGTTGCATTGTTACACATTTGCGTTCCGGTCACATATGCGCTGGAAGATAAGACATTTGTATTTAGATCTTATTTATACCATGTACAAATTGGTGCGCATGCGTTTGAACAACCGGAACGCGAAAATGCAACAGTGCGAAAAAGTCGGCTTTGTCGTGTTTTTGCATTGTTACATTTTTGAGACGAAAGAGCAAAGATACGACTGATGTAATGCAAAAACACGACTCATTTTTGGTGTCGTATTGTTGCCCTTCTGTCGTATTTTCGCTTTTTCGCCACGACAATTGTTATATCGTATAGAGCTTACATCATATAGAGCTTAGATGTAAGCTCTATACGTTCTCAGGCGACGTGTAGAGCTTACCGTAAGCTCTATGCGTTGATGACAACGTATACAGCTAACGTAAGCTCTATACGTCAAACATGTACATCTACCCGTTTAAAGGTAATTTGGCTGACGTATAGGGCTTACATGCCGAATGACCGTAATTAAAGGCCAGTATTTAGACTTTTTCACAAAACTTTTAAAATGACAACTCTTACGCAATTATCAATGAATCATCATAGAATTATTTTAACGATATTTGGCTTTCGAAAAAAAGATTTTGTTGGGTTTTTGCCCCTTACTCAATTAGTCATGTTGATGTTTCTGTTCACAACGTCTCATATATTTTGCATGTGATTTTCATCAAACCTTCACCTACTGATCATGACTAAATAATACAGCGCTAATTATCACCATTTTATCTTTTGACCAGTTTGTCAGAGTTGTTGTCCTTTATTTGAATATAAAACTTGCATACGCCTGTGTGTGCCTATATTTTTTCATACAAATCTCCACAAACCTTAACAAAACAATTGCATTCAAGTCTCTTACGCTAATGGGCATGCCGTTGGAATACATTATTATTGGAAGGGGTTCCTCTCCCTTTCCTTTTTACACTTGTATGTATCATTGCGCTACTTCTGAAGAGCATTTTATACCAATATATTATGAAAACAAAACTTAGATATTAAACATGCATAAAACTAAGTTTTGCTGATAAAGTTCATCATTGTCCCTTTAACATATGAGCTCTATACATCAAAATAGTGTATATTGATGTATAGAACTTACCGTAAGCTCTATACGTCAATATACGCAAGCTCTATACGGCGTCATCGTCAACGTATATAGCTTACATCTATACGGCGCTACAACAATGCGAAAAATAACAATGCTTAAGTCTACTTTGTCGTATTTTCGCTTTGTTGTAGCGAAAATAAAACCCGAAAGTGCGACATGGCATGAATCAGGCACCATACCATTAAGCTCTTCTGGTTCAAGAGCTCTCTTGTTTGTGACACATGCGTAAGCGTAACGCTCTCTCCAACGGCGATAAACTCTGTCACGTCCGTCGGCACGGCTAAAATTAAAATCGATATTCATACAGATCTCCGAAATGCCAGTAACGTCGGTATTATAACGCTTTGTTATGTTTTGGCTAAAGTACGGTCTGTTCTGTCATTATTTTATGTCGGATTGCATTTTTTAAAGTCGAACTGTTATTGAAGTGATTTCCTGCCGACGTGCTGTTGAGACGTAATATACCAATAATGGACCGTAGTCGTCACACGTGGCCGACCGCTTTGGGCCGGGATGCGAACATTTTCCCTAATCAGGGAGTGTCCATGGGCGGCCAGTTGTTTTCCTCGTACAGCCGAACAGGCTACTGATGCGCCAGTGATAAGCATACCGATTAGTTAATTTCGTTGGTCATTATTTACTCGTTTATTATTAGTAGTTGTGACATTATGATTTGGTTGAATTTTATACGATCTTTTAGTATTGTACCTAAGGAGAGGTCAGTCAGTGCACTCAGATATCCCATCCGAACTCCTCGGCGTTTGTCTAACGAAAGTGTCTCGGACATAATCGGCAGGCTGGCATTTTGTTGTAGTATTTCACTATAAAGTCTGAAATTATACGAAAACGAGTGCCTAGTATTGAAAAAGTAGTTACAGGAAACCAAATAACCAAAATTTGTATCCCTACACTGATGTACTAGGCGTATTTCACAGTTACGGAAATTCCCGAGTAGTTGCGATTGTCAGATATCAACACCGGATGTCAACCATCGCTTCACGGACTGCACGTGCAAAACAAGATAATCGAGCCTTTCGGTTTAGCGCTTCGCTCATTATTGATAAAACAAGGTTAACAATTACTCCAACAAATACATGTACATTATTCATTAATTATTTAAGGTAAAATATAAATATACTGTATGAAGTAATAAAAATGTTGATTCTTTCTCCTTTTGGCTCAGTATATATGCTTATAAATGTCGTAGTTCAGTTCAGCGTTGTATTAAAATTATTGTATTATTTAATGTTCGTATTATCTAGCGTTATATTCGCTATGTTATCATTATATCTTAATAAGTTACATTGTTTTAACAATTTGTTAAATCTTTTCTTTCAGAAAGTGACGGAGCATGTATGAATAGTGATTTGAATATACATTAGTTTACAAGACCACACTTTGAGAATAACAGTTACAAATGTAAGTGAATAACTTTGATTGTAAATTCAGCACCATTATGTGATACGAACTTATAACCAACTCTGTTGTCCAGAGATATACTGAACTTCCACTTCTCCCAAAGAAAGTATTGGACGGTTTGCCCTGGTTGAAGTTTTGAAGTACACTGTAGGTGTAATAAGTGCTAAAATCCACCTCCGTGGTGGAGTGGTTAAGGTCGCTGACTTCAAATCACTGTAACCTCTCACTGATAGAGGATCGTGTGTTCGAGCCCCGCTACCGTCCGTCCAAGTCATTTTATAGTACTGGTTCTTCCCAGGAACGATGTTTAGTTGGACTGTCCGCCTTATATGACTCTAGCTGTTTGAAAGGGGGGCGTAAAACTCTAAACAAACAATCAAACAAAATTAGTGCTAACACGTAATACAGCTGTCGAAAAAGTGACATTTCTTATTTCCCAAGGGTGTGTTTTATTCATAGGAATGAATGTGTAGTGCAAATTATCTCTGTGTTTTTTGTGTTTTAAAATAATTCATTTGTGAATTGGATTTATATAATTTTGATACTCAACCACAGTCAACTGACCTGTGAGTACAAAACCATTGATAAATGTACATAAATTGTAGATATTAACAAAGTGTAACTACAGTTTTTGTTATTTATATATATTATATCATACATGTGTATATTACAGTCGAAACTTGTTATAACGACATTGCTAAAATCGACATTTCGCATAATCAGACATGTTTCATATTTTACCCTTCTATATTTCAAATAAAAAAAAACTTTTTTAGTTAAACATTGTCATTGTCTATACTAGAATTCTGCCTCCGCTGTTGATAAGGCTCTGATAAAACATTATTGATAATCAAAAGATGTACATGTATTTTTATTTATTAAATTTTCTTTTATTCTTTAGATTATTTTGCTTTTTTCAATTTAAAAACAATTGGAGAAACGCTCATTGCCATTTTCTAAAAGAAATCTATACTGGTGGGTTCCCATATGTTATCTTTCCGTTTAAAGTGGCTTTCGGACATAACAATATTTTATCATACCCTGTTGTCGTTATAACGGGTACAAACTGTACATTGCTGTGTGGTGTGAGTGGTGCTAGAATGAAAGAGATGTTTCTGTGCATGATAAAATGAGCTACGTAATGAGATATTGAGTCTAAAAAATCAATGAATATAATCAATCATTCAAGTTTTCAAAAATCTACACCGATCTGTCACTATGAAAACGTCAAGATTATAATGTATTTGATACAATTAATGCGAATTTTAACATAACAATGCTGTACTGCATTTAAAGGTTAAATTACTGCATTAATTAACTCCATGTTTGATCTTTGATTCCTGCAATTAAGTATACTATACAATAAACGTTTTGTATTAAAGTTGAATAGATCATGAATAAAAATAATGATATATAATTAAGTGATTGATTATACATGTTGTTTACGAATTGTAAATGTTTGATTTTTTTTTCAAACAGGCGTGTAATCAAAATAATTGTTATCATCTTTGTACTAAATTAAAAATATTTTCGCAATAGGCTATTTGGTTAAGTAAGAAATACGTTTTACTGAAATTGTGAAACCTTTTTGCGTAAAGGCTGAAAATCTCTCATTGTGGCTCATACGAATTGTTTATATTGCTTTATTTATTTGCTTTTACTTCGCTTGAAGAAGAGGACAAGAAAATATAATTCAAATGTGAAGATTAGGACATTTATATATAATTATAAAATTATGTGATCAGTGCTATTTAGTGTTTCAAACTGATTGACTAATCAAACAAACAAACAAACATGACAATAGTGGATTAAATTAGTATTCAATGGACGGAATTATTCAGGATAATAAAGTTACCGGACAAGTTTTGTGAGTACATAAACCACAGATAAATAACCATAAATTGCAGTTACAAACTTTTGAAAGCAATTGACGTTTTGTTTGATGAAGTAACTAACTGCAGTTTGTGCTATTTATAGAGGACCGTTTCAAATTGGATCTATGTTTAGCGCCCTTTGGCGGGTGGGCTTCCTTCGTCTTGTTCTAAAAAATAAAATACATGTAGTCGTCCGTAACGACGTCACAATAGCACAACCACCGTATCTTCACAACATAAGAGCGGTAATTTATCAAGGGAGGTAACCGAACACGAACACGATGTATCTATAAAGTTAGATCGCACTTATACATACAAACAGTCTTGGAACAAATGAACTATAACAAGGAATATTCACATGGTTCGGTTAATTGGTTCGTCAGTTTCGTTTGCAATGGTCGGTCCTGTTAAAATAAAGCCTATTCCTGCAATATAATAATGCCTGGTCACCTGACAAAATGTTCTGGTCTATTCGCCTTCACATGGATTCAGTAAAATCAAGGCACTCATTCCCTTCAAAAATGGTTGAAACGTATCCATGGAGTTAAATCACGATGAGAATGATCTCTTTTGAACCACGACATGGAGGCCCATGCATGACTCAAGTGGATGATTTACATACTAGTAATAATCTACAAAAACTGAGTGTAGTATACTCTATAGAAAGGATCCTACAGATGGCTTTCCAGTTTTCAAGCACTTTGGCAGCTCTGTTTTACCTGATTAAAACTCCCTCTCAGGAAATACCACTGATCCAATGTGGAAACATCTGCCAAATCTATCGGTTCCTCTGGTTTCCAACTACCAGAGTGTGTAAACCCGTTTCATAGTGCTTGTCTAACCATTGGTGTTTGTTTACACCTGACTCTCGTCCGTTTGGTATCATCCTAACACCCTTGGATGACCCCTAGAGAGCCCTCACGCCCCGAAGAACGGCGTCACTTCCCGTGACCCAGTATAATAGGTGTATTCGTTCTGCTGACCAATAGCACTGTCTCGTCCACTGTTTCGATGAATGATTCGCAACTTCTAGGGCTTTAAACAGGTGAACCGAACCCCTGTAGTTTGATAGAATTTACATAACAAATTCCACAATGAAAGTACAATACAACTATAAAAACACAACACACATTTTTGATATCGTCATTCGCGTGAACGATCCACGCGACTTTCACCCGGTTTTTCGCTGGTATTAAGTGGATTGCAGCCTATTCGCAAATTCGGCAATTTTTGTCCTCGATCATATTCGTAACCGTTATTTTATTATTTTATACCAGGCGCTTTTAGTTTTCGAGCCTTTTGAGTTTTGATTGCTGAAAAAGATGGGTTTGTAGTGTATTTTACATAAATCCCGAAGTTATTTTGTTCAATGCGTATGTAAACGCTCCTTGACAACTTCTTTCAGAATCATCTCACATGTGTTCGGTTGTTGTGTTTCCATTGGGTTTTAACGTTACACCAACAGCCAGGGTCTGTTAATTGACAACTTCTTTCAGAATAATCTCACATGTGTTCGGTTGTTGTGTTGCTCTGGGTTTTAACGTTATTCTAACAGTCAGGGTCTGTTAATTGACAACTCCTTTCAGAATAATCTAACATGTGTTCGGTTGTTGTGTTTCAATTGGGTTTTAACGTTACACCAACAGCCAGGGTCTGTTATTTGACAACTTCTTCCGGAATAATCTCACATGTGTTCGATTGTTGTGTTTCACTGGGTTTTAACGTTACACCAACAGCCAGGGTCTGTTAATTGACAACTTCTTCCGGAATAATCTCACATGTGTTCGGTTGTTGTGTTTCACTGGGTTTTAACGTTACACCAACAGCCAGTGTCTGTTATTTGACAACTTCTTTCAGAATAATCTCACATGTGTTCGGTTGTTGTGTTTCACTGGGTTTTAACGTTACTGTAACAGCCAGGGTCTGTTAATTGACAACTTCTTTCAGAATAATCTCACATGTGTTCGGTTGTTGTGTTTCACTTGGTTTTAACGTTACTACAACAGTCAGGGTCTGTTAATTGACAACTTCTTTCAGAATAATCTCACATGTGTTCGGTTGTTGTGTTTCCATTGGGTTTTAACGTTACTACAACAGTCAGGGTCTGTTAATTGACAACTTCTTCCAGAATAATCTCACATGTGTTCGGTTGTTGTGTTTCCATTGGGTTTTAACGTTACTACAACAGTCAGGGTCTGTTAATTGACAACTTCTTCCAGAATAATCTCACATGTGTTCGGTTGTTGTGTTTCCATTGGGTTTTAACGTTACTACAACAGTCAGGGTCTGTTAATTGACAACTTCTTTCAGAATAATCTCACATGTGTTCGGTTGTTGTGTTTCACTTGGTTTTAACGTTACTGTAACAGCCAGGGTCTGTTAATTGACAACTTCTTTCAGAATAATCTCACATGTGTTCGGTTGTTGTGTTTCCATTGGGTTTTAACGTTACTTCAACAGTCCGGGTCTGTTAATTGACAACTTCTTCCAGAATAATCTCACATATGTTCGGTTGTTGTGTTGCTCTGGGTTTTAACGTTACTGTAACAGCCAGGGTCTGTTAATTGACAACTTCTTCCAGAATAATCTCACATGTGTTCGGTTGTTGTGTTGCTCTGGGTTTTAACGTTACTGTAACAGCCAGGGTCTGCTAATTGACAACTTCTTCCGGAATAATCTCACATGTGTTCGGTTGTTGTGTTTCCACTGGGTTTTAACGTTACTGTAACAACCAGGGTCTGATAATTGACAACTTCTTCCAGAATAATCTTACATGTGTTCGGTTGTTGTATTTCACTGGGTTTTAACGTTACTGTAACAGCCAGGGTCTGTTAATTGACAACTTCTTCCGGAATAATCTCACGTGTTCGGTTGTTGTGTTTCCATTGGGTTTTAACGTTACTTCAACAGTCAGGGTCTGTTAATTGACAACTTCTTCCAGAATAATCTCACATGTGTTCGGTTGTTGTGTTTCCATTGGGTTTTAACATTACTTCAACAGTCAGGGTCTGTTAATTGACAACTTCTTTCCGAATAATCTCACATGTGTTCGGTTGTTGTGTTTCCATTGGGTTTTAACGTTACTGTAACAGCCAGGGTCTGTTAATTGACAACTTCTTCCGGAATAATCTCACATGTGTTCGGTTGTTGTGTTTCCATTGGGTTTTAACGTTACTACAACAGTCAGGGTCTGTTAATTGACAACTTCTTCCAGAATAATCTCACATGTGTTCGGTTGTTGTGTTTCCATTGGGTTTTAACGTTACTACAACAGTCAGGGTCTGTTAATTGACAACTTCTTTCAGAATAATCTCACATGTGTTCGGTTGTTGTGTTTCACTTGGTTTTAACGTTACTGTAACAGCCAGGGTCTGTTAATTGACAACTTCTTTCAGAATAATCTCACATGTGTTCGGTTGTTGTGTTTCCATTGGGTTTTAACGTTACTTCAACAGTCCGGGTCTGTTAATTGACAACTTCTTCCGAATAATCTCACATGTAATCGGTTGTTGTGTTGCTCTGGGGTTTAACGTTACTGTAACAGCCAGGGTCTGTTAATTGACAACCTTATCTGGAATAATCTCACATGTGTTCGGTTGTTGTGTTTCCACTGGGTTTTAACGTTACTGTAACAACCAGGGTCTGATAATTGACAACTTCTTCCAGAATAATCTTACATGTGTTCGGTTGTTGTATTTCACTGGGTTTTAACGTTACACCAACAGCCAGGGTCTGTTAATTGACAACTTCTTCCGGAATAATTTCACGTGTTCGGTTGTTGTGTTTCCATTGGGTTTTAACGTTACTTCAACAGTCAGGGTCTGTTAATTGACAACTTCTTCCAGAATAATCTCACATGTGTTCGGTTGTTGTGTTTCCATTGGGTTTTAACATTACTTCAACAGTCAGGGTCTGTTAATTGACAACTTCTTTCCGAATAATCTCACATGTGTTCGGTTGTTGTGTTTCCACTGGGTTTTAACGTTACTGTAACAGCCAGGTTCTGTTAATTGACAACTTCTTCCGGAATAATCTCACATGTGTTCGGTTGTTGTTGCTCTGGGTTTTAACGTTACTTCAACAGTCAGGGTCTGTTAATTGACAACTTCTTCCGGAATAATCTCACATGTGTTCGATTGTTGTGTTTTCACTGGGATTTAACGTTACTCCAAAAGCCAGGGTCTGTTAATTGACAACTTCTTCCGGAATAATCTCACATGTGTTCGGTTGTTGTGTAGCTCTGGGTTTTAACGTTACTGTAACAGCCAGGGTCTGTTAATTGACAACTTCTTCCGGAATCATCTCACATGTGTTCGGTTGTTGTGTTTCCACTGGGTTTTATCGTTACTCCAATAGCCAGGGTTCGTTCATTGACAACTTCTTTTAGAATTATCTCACATGTGTTCGGCTGTTGTGTTTCTCTTGGTTTTAAATCATTGTGTATATTTCATCTTTTGATGCCCCTCGAAATTGTGGAAGGCATGAAGTTTTACCCCTATCCGTCCGTCTTTCCGTCCGTCCGTTCAAGTTTTGGTTTCCAAACAATAATATTGCAAGGATTAGTTTCATATCTTAACTCTAGTGGTATAATGATAAAATACAGGCTAAGACCGATTGCCGTTAAAGTCCAAACATTTTCACATTGGTTATGACCTCTTTTTGACTTAGCGCTCAGCTGGGGCATTCGTGTTTCCGGACACGTTTCTAGTTTCTTCCTATTTCAGATGTGCTACACTTGTGAATGGCCGATATTTCTGCCCTAGAACAGGGTTCCCGCCAGTTTGTTTTAATTGTGGTACCGATGTGGGTGACATTTCTTCTGAACTTAAAACCAGTACATTATGTGAACGTTATTTGCAAGGAAAACTCAGTTAATGAGAGAACCAGTGATCCAAACAAAAGCTGAGAGCTTTTCATCGACATTTCAGTTAAATACAGTGGCCGGCTCACCTAATCAGTTTGCCTGGACTATATTCTAATCAGTACTAACTTTCAGTTATGTGGCAGTCGATTTACTTAACGAGTTTTCCTGGACGGTATTCTAACCAGTACTAACTTTCAGTTATATGTGGCAGCCGATTTACTTAACGAGTTTTCCTGGACGGTATTCTAACCAGTACTAACTTTCAGTTATATGTGGCAGCCGATTTACTTAACGAGTTTTCCTGGACGGTATTCTAACCAGTACTAATTTATCCTTCCACAAGGAACCGACAACTTCTCCTCACGTTGAGGGAAATTGACATTTTGTCAAACGATCTGTGGGCTACAAATTTAGCGACTAACCACTGGGCCCCGGTCTCGGCCCCGTACCTTTTCGTAAGGAACCGGAAACAGCTCCAATTATGGAGGATAATAGACATGTTTTGTCAATTATTATTAGAGAAGGATAAGAGCTGCCAATATCAATATTCGAACCAGGACCGCCGTGTTACAAGTCCAGAGCACCTATCACTGGACCAGAGCCGCGGTCTTTTGTAACACTTGTTTAATGTATTAGATATTATAAATATATTTTGTTTTGTTTACAGATGCTTTGTTTGCTTTTCTCTTACCTTATAGGTTGGTTTTTCAAAACTAGCCTCACACTAAACAAAGATCCAGTTTGTTACGCCCATAGTTCTATTGTTGTTATTAACACAAATTGGTGTGATTGTTGTTAGAATGGCAGAGAGATTCACTTTATTTGTATTGTGTATCATGTGACTAAAAGCCTATGGAAAAGTTTTAGACTAGTAAAGAGAGATTTTAAACGCGTGTGAGTATAAGTAAATTTCTTTATGCTTACAAACTGATATAATAATACTATTTTAGAATTACATCAAAAAAGTCCTATGGCTTAAAAGCACATGATGCCATCAATGTATTTTTGCATGTTTTGTATACACTATTATATATGTACTAACCTTAGGGACGTACTTTTCATTTGTACTTGACATTTGAGGGTACTAGCGAAACTATTGTAGCGGAATATAGACATCTTGATTTGAGAATATAATTGTTAGTATAAAACTATGATAGTTTTATAGAGGAAACTATTTGAGAGAATCTGTGTAAACGTTGATGTTGTAGTTTATTGGCAAACAATAGCGTTGTAATTGTTGGTTATGATGTTATGGTATTGTGTTTGAGAGAATCTGCGTAAACTATGATATTGTTGTATATTGGCGACTCTTTGAAAGAATCCGTGTTAACTTTGATGTTGTGGCATGTTGACGGTTTTTCAAAGAAAGCCTGTCTAAATTATATTTTGATATATTAACAAGTATTTGAGAAAATCTGTATAAAGAATGATATTGCGATATTTTGACAACTGTTTTCGAAAATCAGTGTAATTTAAGATGTTGCTGCTAAAGAAGTACGTGTGAAATATGAAGTTGTGGTATATTGCCTATAATATAGAAAATCGGTAGAAACTATGTTGTACTTTGGTACATGTAATGTAACTACTTGAGAAAAACTAAAAAAACTATGATGTAGTAAATGGACATGTATTAGAAAAAATCTGTAAAATAACTGATATTGTGGTATATTGGCGCGTAGTAGAGAAAATCTGTAAAACCTATGATGTGGTACATTGGCGCGTAGTAGAGAAAATCTGTAAAACCTATGATGTGGTACATTGGCGCGTAGTAGAGAAAATCTGTAAAACCTATGATGTGATATGTTAACTATTTGAGAGAATCAGTATACAATTTACAAGATACCTTATTCACTTAAAACTGCAACGAAAACAAAGTCGAGTGTATTTTACGTCGTACGAGCGATTTTATAACTTTCGTAGATCTTTCGACCAAGACAACAATAAACCAATCCAACCATAGATCTGTTGAAAAGGCAGTGGTCGAGGGAGTTTAACGCTTAAAATTTTCGTGGATTTTTCCTATTAAGACGGCCGACCATTTTTTCATGGAATTTTTGCTTGGCCCTGTAAACGTCGAAGTGAGCGATTTTTAGAATTTTCGGAGGTTTTCTGATCAAGATGGCCGACTATGTTCTCCTGTCGGCGGACTATGAAGATACAAATGTATATCGAGCGATTTTTAGAATTTCTGATCAAGACTGTCAACAAACTTCCTACCTGCGGACTTCAGAGATATATCCAATTTGGAATGGTCTCATTACATGGTAAGTAATATATTGTGTATCGTTTCGTTTTTCTACCAAGAAGGCAGTAAGCCTACCCAAACCTATGTATATTTTGACTAAAGTATGGTTGAGTGTATTTTTACGTCGTACGGGCGATTTTTAGAACTTTCGTAGATTTTTCGACCAAGACGACAATAAACCTACCAAACCATAGATCCGATGAACAGGCAGAGGTCCAGGTGATCAACGCTTAGATTTTTCCCATCAAGACGGCCAACTATTTTTAGAAATACATTGTGGTTCGTGTTTTTTTTTCGACGAAGAAGACAATAGATGAACAATAGATTTTATGAAAAGACGGTGGTCGTAGAATTGTTACGTCTTACGGGCGATTTTTAGAATTTCGTAGATTTTTCCGATCAAGACGTTCGACTATTTTCTCCTGCAAGTGGACTGTGAAGATATATCAAATTTGGCTTGGCCCTGTAAACGTCGAAGCGAGCGATATTTAGAATTTTTGGAGGTTTCTGATCAAGACTGTCAACAAACTTCCTACCTACGGACTTCAGAGATATATCCAATTTGGAATGGTCTTATTAACTGGTAAGTATATTGCGTATCATTTTGTTATTCTACCAAGAAGGCAGTAAGCCTACCCAAACCTATGTATCTTTTGAATAGAGTATGGTCTCGAGAGTGTAGTTTTACGTCGTACGGGCGATTTTTAGAACTTTCGTAGATTTTTCAACCACGACGACAATAAACCTACCCAACCATAGATCCGATGAACAGGCAGAGGTCCAGGTGATCAACGCTTAGAATTTTCATAGATTTTTCCCATCAAGACGGCCAACTATTTTTAGAAATACATTGTGGTTCGTGTTTTTTTTTCGACGAAGAAGACAATAGAAGAACAATAAATTTTATGAAAAGACGGTGGTCGTAGAATTGTTACGTCTTACGGGCGATTTTTAGAATTTCGTAGATTTTTTCCGATCAAGACGTTCTCCTGCCAGCGGACTGTGAAGATATATTGAATTTGGCTTGGCCCTGTAAACGTCGGAGTGAGCGATGTTTAGAATTTTCGGAGGGTTTCTGATCAAGACTGTCAACAAACTTCCTACCTACGGACTTCAGAGATATATCCAATTTGGAATGGTCTTATTAAATGGTAAGTATATTGCGTATCATTTTGTTTTTCTACCAAGAAGGCAGTAAGCCTACCCAAACCTATGTATATTTTGACTAGAGTATGGTCGAGTGTATTTTTACGTCATACGGGCGATTTTTAAAACTTTCGTAGATTTTATCAACCACGACGACAATAAACCCTCCCAACCATAGATCCGATGAACAGGCAGAGGTCCAGGTGATCAACGCTTAGAATTTTCATAGATTTTCCCCATCAAGACGGCCAACTATTTTTAGAAATACATTGTGGTTCGTGTTTTTTTTCGACGAAGAAGACAATAGATCAACAATAGATTTTATGAAAAGACGGTGGTCGTGGATATTTTACGTCTTACGGGCGATTTTTAGAATTTCGTAGATTTTCCGATCAAGACGTTCGACCATTTTCTCCTGCCAGCGAACTATGAAGATATATCAAATTTGGCTTGGCCCTGTAAACGTCGAAGTGAGCGATATTTAGAATTTTCGGAGGGTTTCTGATCAAGACTGTCAACAAACTTCCTAACTCCGGTCTTCAGAGATATATCCAATTTGGAATGGTCTTATTAACTGGTAAGTATATTGCGTATCGTTTTGTTTTTATACTATTTTGAACTACGGAAAGGAAGGTGGCTGTCCAAAAGGGCTAGGTCGGGTATGCAAACTTTTGTTTATTCCTGTTCGGTATGCAACGACTGCTGATTTAAACTTCGAGTGCTGCTATTAAGTATTTGGTGCTATTTGTTAAAAGTCCAGATAGTTCTGTTTTTATTGTTTTGAATTGTCAATTACTATAGTACTGTGGAGCTGAAATGTGTGTACGGGAGCTTTACAACTATTGTCATTATTGATGTTCGTGTTTGTTGCGGCACATTTAGGATTGTGACCTGATTTGAACACAAAAATGTTCATCTTTGTTTGATCGAGAGACTAATACTGCTGCATTTAACTATTATGGTATGATGTTTGTATATTTCAAGCACTTTAGTTCACAGCGTTGATTGAGCTCGACACTATCTTTGTGCTAATTTTAACTATGGAAAGGAAGGTACACGGCTTATGTTGTTGTTGATTGTGGGAGCCTCGGAGTCGCCTCCGTTTACTGCCTATCCAAGAGGGCTGGGTCATGTATAACATCTTTTTTATTCTTGAAACGGTTTCTGATTTGAACTTCGTGTGATGCAATCAAGTATTTGATCATATTTGTTAGAAGTTAAGATATTTCTACTTTTTACTTATTGTTTTGAATTGTCAATAAGTATTGTACTGCGGAGCCAAAATTTACAACAATTGTCATTATTGATGTTCGTGTATGTTGCGGCACATTTAGGGTTGTGAGTTGATTTGATAACAAAAATGTTCATCTTTGTTTAATCGAGAGACTAATACTGCTGCATTTAACAATTATTGTATGATGTTTGTATATTTCGAACACTTTAGTTTACAGGATAGATTGAGCTTGACACTATCGTTGTACTATTTTGGACTATGGAAATGAAGGTACACGACTTATTTGGTTGTTGATTGTGGGAGCATCGGAGGCACCGCTGTTACTGCTTAACAAAGAGGACTGGATCGAGTATGCAATTTTCTTTTATTCTTGAAGCGGTTTCTGATTTGAACTTCGTGTGATGCAATCAAGTATTTGATCATATTTGTTTAAACGTCCAGATAGTTCTTCTACTTCTACAGTTTTGAATTGTCAATTACTATAGCACTGTGGAGCTGAAATGTGTATACGGGAGCTTACAACAATTGTCATTATACATAGTTACCAAATCCACACTATTTTCCTCCCTTCTTTTGAATTGGTAGCCATCTTGAAAGTCAAATATCTTTAGTCTTTGATAAAAAAACAACAACAGAAAAGTAGTTATTAAACATGTCAATCTATGACATATAACTTAATCATGAAGTTGGAAAAACCATAAGCACATCAGGTTTAAGAAAATGTAGTTGTCACATATGAATATCCTAAATTTAGAATTATCAAAACAAAAATATAAATATCTTCTACTAATGCTTGTCAAATTTGACGTTCAAGATGGCCGCCGATCACAACAAGTGAGGTAAATATTGTAGATGTGGGAACAATGTATTGGTGTTCGTGTTTGTTGCGGCACATAATTATAGGTTTGTGAACTGATTTTAACACAAAAATTGTCAATTTTCTTTAATCGAGGGAAGAATATTGCATTATTTATTAATCATGATATGATGTTTGTAAATTTCACAGGATAGATTGAGCTCGACACTATGGTAATAATGTTTTTAACTATGGAAAGGAAGATGTACGACTATATCGTTGTTGGTTGTGTGAGCATAGGAAGCACCGCCGTTTTCTGGCTATCCAAGAGGACTGGGTCAGGTATGCAAACTTTCTTGATTATTGTTCGGTATGAAACGGTTTCTATTTTTTAAAAGTTATTTCTACTTTTCTTATTGTTTTAAATTGTCAATATCTATTGTACTGTGGAGCGAAAATTTACAACAATTGTCATTATTGATGTTCGTGCGCGAATTTAGGCGGCCATCTTGAAAGTCAAAAAGCTTGTGTTTGATAGAAAACAACAACAGAAGAGAAGTTATTAAACATGTCAATCTATGACATATAACTTAATTAGGAAGTTGGAAAAACCATAAGCACATCAGGTTTAAGAAAATGTAGTCACGTATGAATACTTAGTATCCTAAATTTAGAATTATCAAAACAAAACTATATTCTACTAATGCTTGTCAAATTTGACTTTCAAGATGGCCGCCAATTCTCAACAATTGAGGTAAATACATGTATTGTAGATGTGGGTCCTATGTATTGATGTTCGTAATAATGCTAGTATGATATGATGTTTGTAAATTTAAGCACTTTGGTTTACAGGATGGATTGAGCTTGACACTATCGTAATTATATTTTGAACTATGGAAAGGAAGATGTACGACTATATCGTTGTTGGCTGTGGGAGCATAGTTAGTGCTGCCATTTACTGGCTATCCAAGAGGGCTGGGTCGGGTATGCAATTTATTTTATTCTTGTTCGGTATGAAACGGTTTCTGATTTGAACTTCGTGTGCTGCAAACAAGTATTTGATGCTATTTGTCAAAAGCCCAGATAATTCTACTTTTCTTAGTGTTTTAAATTGTCAATTACTATAGTACTGTGAAACCGAACTTTATAATAATTGTCATTATTGATGTTCGTGTTTGTTGCGGCACATATAAGGTTGTGAAATAATTTGAACTAAAAATGTTCATCTTTCTTTAATCTGGAGAAGAATATTGCTGCATAAAACAATTATGATATGATGTTTGTGAATTCAAGCACTTTAGTTCACAGGATGGTTTGAGCTCGACACTATCGTTGTACTATTTTGAACTATGGAAAGAAAGGTGTACGACTTATATCGTTGTTGATTGTGGGAGCATCGGAGACACCGCCGTTTACTCCTTTTCCAAGAGGGCTGGGTCGGGTATACAATCTTTTTTATTGTTAACGGTTTCTGATTTGAGCTTCGTGTGATGCAGTCAAGTGTTTCTTGCTATTTGTTAGTTGTCACATATGAATATCCTAAATTTAGAATTATCAAAAAAAAGTATATATATATAAATATCAGCTACTAATGCTTGTCAAATTCGACTTTCAAGATGGCCGCCAATTCACAACAAGTGAGGTAAATATTGTAGATGTGGTTCCTACGTATTGATGTTCGTGATTGTGGCGGCACATACAGGGTTTTGAACTGATTTTAAAACAAAAATGCTTCATTTTTTAATCGAGAGAAGAATATTGCTGCATTTAATAACTATGATATGATGTTTGTGAATTCAAGCCCTTAGTTCACAGGATGGATTGAGCTCGACACTATCGTAATACTGTTTTGAACTGTGGAAAGGAAGGTGTACGACTGTATCGTTGTTGATTGTGGGAGGGTCGGAAGCGCCGCCGTTTACTGCCTATCAACGAGGGCTGGGTCGAGTATACAATCTTTTTTATTCTGGTAACGGTTTCTGATTTGAACTTCGAATGATGCAATCAAGTGTTTCTTGCTATTTGTTAAAAGTCCAGATAGTTCTACTTCTCTTATTGTTCTGAATTGTCAATTACTATAATACTGTGGAGCCGAAATGTGCATACTGGAGCTTTACAACAATTGTCATCTTTTTTAATCGAGAAAATAATATTGCTACATTTTATGTAAAAAAGAAATCGTTTGATTATTATGGTATGGTTACAGAGGCCTACCGTAGTTTGCATGATTTGTAAGTACTGTCTCAGGATACTTTATCCTTTGCATTATTTTAGTGATCGGAAATTAAACCTAGTGATGAGTAAAAAATATGACAGTGTTATCTTGTAAGAACAATTATGTACATGTAGTTTGTGATTAGTACATGCTTTTATCACATACCCGTGCCGTGCTTATAATATGCAAATGAGCCGATTCACATGAATTTATTCCTACGCTGTTTGACAACAAAAGTTTTATCTGCACATGAGTAATGTTGAATGGATTTTAACAATTTGAGTAAGCAAAGACACTTTTTTATATCGTTAGATATGTTCACATATTTATCACTTAATGGAACTATTTTTGTGCTCCTGATTAAAAAAGCCTTATTACGCATGTCTCTTTTTATCATTAGTAGCAATGTCAAACAGGTACGTTTGTTGTCGCCGTATTTTCAGGGTATGTGATAAAAAGAATATTAAATTCGTGTAGATTGCGTTTTGAATTTATTGAACTCGTTCAATAAATTCAATACGGAATCCACACTCATTTAATATCCTCTATGTATGTGTATGTGTAGTGTAATTGTTATTTTAGGCGTTCTTGCAACTTAACAGTTCGAGCTTGGGAACAGTAATGGAGGATCACAGGATCATTCAAGAATCATGTATTATATACTTTATATATATAGTATTTATTAGTAGTAAATTGTATACATTTTAAGTTCATGCGTAATTTGAAACGGTTTAGAAACGCATTCATTTTTTTGTAATTCAGAAAAGTCATAAGGCGCGCTATTGGATGCCCGAACTTTCAAACATTGTATAAATACAATTATTTAACAATGCGCAGACAAAAACTTCGTCACAAAAGTCTCTTATAATGGCAGCAATCTTAGTACGATACGACATGCGCAATTTATGCAGATTTATCATATGTTTGTCAAAAATTGATGATAAACTAATATGAAGAAGTATCAAATCTACGAACAAGTAGAACTAATGATAACAGTTAGGGTTGTTGACTGTTATAACGTAAATTTTGAGCACGTGACAACGTATCCTCAGTAACTGTTATATAAGAATACGTTCATTTCTTTCTTGTTTTATTCGTGTCAGATTAGGAACAGTAACTCTAGATAAAGACTGGCTTTAATATTCCAGAGTGGATTCGGCAATCAGATTACTTCCCTTTAATTTTGGTATTCTCAGTGACTCAATCCGCAGCTTCTTTTTTTTAGACAGATGGCGTATCATGACGATATTTACACAAAATTGACTCCAGAAACATATAGGGCGTAAATCTTCCTAAACCGATGGTAAGTAATCTTCATATATTTTGCATGCACATGCATTTAACGTCAATACCATGCTTCCAGACCGATAAACAAAATAACATATTGACCAAAAAATAAGTATGTACATTTACTTGCATTGTATATGTCATATGCCGGAGATATCCGTAATCTATCGTGAGAACTACGAACGTGCGGCCAATGTGACGTGCGATTTTGAAATTGAATTGATTAATGACTGATTGCATCTTTCATATTGTGTGGTCACTCGTATATTTTATTCTGGGAGCATTGTAACAGATCGATGCTTATAATTATATAGTCCCGGCATGTTGAAATATTTCATTACGCGACATTGCACTATCATTCAGCCGAATGAAATTATAATATTGGCATCAGGGTCTAAACAGCATACAAGTTGTAACTTCCGGCAAGCTAACTATCATTGTCAACAAGCGTGGTGATGGTGTCACCGTGCAATCTGATTATACCAGTAAGCATACTAGCAGTGTCAATGAGTGAACTGTAGCAGTAAGCTGGCATTTTTACCTAGATATAGTAGATATATTTCTTTCCATAAACCGTGTTTACTATACTGAAAAGAAAAAGTTTGTCAGTACATTGAAGCAGTTCTTAATCTGCATTTGATAAATATATATTACAAGAATCGTTATTATGCATTCTGTTGAGGCAAATACTGTCCAAATGTGGTAACAATCTTCTTCGTTGTGATCACTGTAGCACTGCTGTTGCACTTTTATGTAAACAACATTCTACTAATTCCTTGAAAATGTGTCGCTATTTTTCATTAAATTTTGGAGTGGCTGAATTAACAATTATGCCAGGGGAAAAATCTAAAACTTTCATATTAAAATTTGGTTTACGGTAGCAGATTGCAAATTATCTCCCTTTACTATAACGTAAGAACAAAATTGGTGTCCTTATTGTTGCAAAACCATTTGTGATGTTTTTCACCTTTTTACATGGAATGTTGAGTAATAATATCCATTTATATAACTGAAAAGTTTGAATCATATCAAAACGTTTTGATGGCAATAGCAGTTTAAAATTTTAAATGGGATTTTACATTGAATTTCACTGACTAAACTTTTGCCTTTCAGCATACATGTATTAACATTTCATAGAATAGTGTAAAATTACATAAAAGGTCACAGAAGCCTGTTAAATTAACAAACACGTGTATAATAAAGTAAAATGTTCATCAAAATCACGTTATTTTTCAAAACCAATCAATGATACAGTTAGAGGACAATATGAGAAACTCGGCAACATCAGAACACATAATTCTACTCTCAAACATATATAGTTTTCAATTCAATTCTTTTATTCTGATAAATAAAACTTCTTCCCATATCCTTCGATACAGCACTTTAATCCCATAACCAGTTTGCAGTTTGTAAAAGCTCAAAGTGCGAAATAGAAAATATGTGTTCAACAAGCTTTAGATGTATTTGTTGGACACATGGTGTACAGCGGTCATTATAGCAAGAAGAACTGTTGGTAATGATATACAAAGTCGTTCCTTACCATTAGTTGTAGTTTCCATTGATCTCTGAAACATATGTTGATCAATATGTAGTATGGTACTAATACTAAAATAAAGGCATTTTATCCGTTTTGATAATGTCACTATTCAAAGTCTTTAAATACACACTTGATAATCTAAATCAAATAAGCAAACATGTATCGAAACAATGAGGTTCGTATGTTAGAAATTATGAAGTATACGCAGTTTAAAATTTATGATTAAAATAAATTATTATTTCCTTGATTATCAAGAATTTGCAACTCATTATGAATATCATCTATCTAACAATGCTTGCACTGCAATACCTGGGTAGGTCCATCTGTTGGCGAATTTGTGGCAACCGTGGAACCTCCTTGTGTATCTGTAGATATATACCAGACAATCATTATACAATACGTATACACCATTAATTAACATTACAAAGGTATTATATATATACACGTATATCAAAATTGCAAAACGGTTTCGTCTTTCGGCTCAAGGCATTCTGCAATACAACCCATTTTACGACATCTTGTATTCTACAGTATAAGCCATTTTACAACAACTTGTATTCTGAAATATAAGCCATTTTACGACAACTTGTATTCTGCAATACAAGCCATTTTACGACATCTTGTAATCTACAATACAACCCATTTTACGACATCTTGTATTGTGTCATCATGACACAAATAAAACATCGCTTTGTTTCGACTATCGACTAACACTCTACTGCCTATATGCATGTATACATTGTTGTTTTGTGCGTTATATCACAGACATCTCATAATCCATAACTAGATGTAAATAGGCCGTTGATCATCCCTGAGAAGCATATAAACTACAAATCTCTGCAAAGATTACATTTGGGAATAACAGAGACAATACAGGAAAGTTTTCAGACCCTCAGATATGATTATCTATAGTATTACATGGGAACAGTACAACAGGCCAAGATAAAGCGTTAAGTAAATACAATATACATGTACAGTAACAGAAGAACCACAGAAAACCGGACTCCCTGAAAACCGGAATTCTCAGAACACTAGACTTTTAAACAAGCCCGGAAGGGATTTTATCGTACTGTCTTTCTTATTCTTATGTTTTCTCCAATCAATAATAGGTCTTTATGACTTTGGGGTGCTAGATGTAAAGGGGTTATTTTGCTGCTAAATTAATTCCAGAAATTAAAAAAACAACAACCATGCACAAAAACTGAATGCCCAAATTTGAACCTTTTATATCTGTATTATTGATGGCGTATCTAATGTTGCATTCATCTCAAAGCTGGGGCGACTTAAAGTAGATGTCATTTGCATGTGTTAATTTCAATAAAACAGCATATACAATAATGCTGTCGCATACATATTTTGATGTATACTTATACTTTTATTTCATATTGTTCTTTCGCAGACATAACGTTTAGTTTTCTTTAGTTTACTCGTATGTTAACATTGTTGGTGTTTCACCAATCGTTTAAAGGATATTTTCACTAACGGAACTAATTAGAGGCGATAAGGGAAATTCCGACACTGCGGGCTTTGCCGGGAAATCAATACACGGAACGCGTACGGAATATTTAGAATTTATACTTACTTCTAAGTGACTTGGAACTAGTCTTGTCATCATTGTTTTGTCTTATTTATCTGCGACTTATTTGTTTATTCTACGAGGGGATAAAATGAGTCGGAAATTACCGCTTCAGTTTAGCAGACAGAGCAAATTCTTGGAAGTTGTTGTTGTGATTTATTTCGGAATTTTAAACAAAAATATTTGTCATTTGAAGACGGGTACGTGTATTTTAACATCGTCTTCATAATTCTTACATAACATACATTTTGATTAAAATCTTCGAGATGAGCATTTTATACAGGTTGTGTGTCATAGAAATTTAATGATAAATCTATGGTCTTAATGCATCATTATTATTTTTTGTCGGGTGTCTTTAATAAAAAAATGACGAATTTTGAATAAATATGCTAATAATTATTTTTTATTTAATTCTACTGTAAAATTTATTCAAATGAATGAAAGAGCTCTTAATATATTCAGTAAAACATGTGCTTACAACTACAAGTACCTCATTTCTCGATTGTTTTTTTCACGATTTGTTTACATTTTCTAATTATGAAATTAATATGTCTGTTATACTGCCGGACTATTCATCTCGGGTGCTTTTAGAACACTCGCGTGTGCATTGGTTATATACTAAAGTGATAGCTCGGATATAATCAGTAAAAACGTTTTGATTTTTAGAAAAAGTTCCTTTTAAATACATTCCGTAAATCAATGTTTGATATGACTAATGATAAAAGTATGCTACATGCTGATGATAAAGATGGAGAAGTTAATGATGGCAGTATTCGTAAATACATGTACATGTATGTAAATTCAATAAAAGCAACAATTTTATTAAAGCTAGCGCATTAACCTGTTAACAATATCTTTCAGTTGGGATCTGTTTTACTTCTTGTAATTAGAATAAACCATATTCGTGTTGACGTAGAATGACATTAGAAGTTCTAACTTTTCCCGCGGCTGCGGTAATAACATTTACATTAGCAACGTAATCAATTAAGAGATTCTACCGCGTACTTTATGGTTTCATTCATTACAATCCTAAGACACGACATGACTAGATCAACAACTTACAGTTTATATGTGGAATAACATTTGCTGTTTATTTGTGGTGGAAATTTCTTAACAAAAATTTGCGAACTCAGTATTATAGTAATAAATCTAAGCATGATTTATAGATAATGAATCGTGTAACATGCAGCTGATAATTAATGCATTAGTTATCCAGCATATGCCGTGTTACTAAAGGGGACTCGGTTGTACTTAATTCAGTCTTCACGGATGTATTCACATACTCTAGACTTATCCTAGTATCTACTCTTCTGTTTTATTTCAGTGACAATAATACCGTTAAGTGATGAGATTTCCGCGCCAACATTATCATGCTGGACATGTGAACATACACCAGAAACCCCTAATATAGAGTGTATTGAAGGAAACAAACAGAACATGACGGAATCTGGGTGCAGCCTATATCAACCATTTTGTAAGGTGACTATCTTGACGACGGTTTTATGTTTCATCTTTTTGTGAGATTCATGTAGTCTCTTGGGTAAATTATATCAAGTTTAAGACGTAATGAAATTAGTTTTTCTCAGCGTGACAATCATTTGATTACCAGAGATGATTGAACATAGCTACGGTGCTGTGAGATTATAAATATATGAAAATGAATAAAGATGTTGATAAGGTCTCTGACTATAGTAGAATCTCGTCTTGGACCAATTTCACATACGAGAAAGCTAGCAGTCAAGCTTACGGAAAGTCAGGGGTAGGCCTTCGGTTTCCCTACTCCGTTTAAGCTGTAAATCGCCTTATGACCAAAGTGATTAAACTGAAAATAGCGGGCCATAACTAATTGATGTGTCGCTGCATTATATCTGTCATTTAGATAATTGTTTTAGATTTTAGAATTTTTGGTACGGTAATTATTGCATTCAATAAATTATGCCCGTATCTCGTACTCAATGATAATAACATTTTCTTCTTCCTTTTAGCATAATTATAATTGTCCTTTGACGCATGCATTGTTCTTCGAAAAAATTATCACAGCAACCATGAAATGTTTTAATCTATCATTTTATCAAAATTCTTTGAATTATTAATGATTTTCATATGACTCTGTTATATAGTCGCACCAAAACTCGTGCAAAACTCGTGCACCAACAATAATTGGAAATATTGCTGTAGATCCTTCTATATATAAACAAAAATCGACCAATATTTCACAATGAACATATCAATTAATATATTAACTTAATATGCATTCAATATTAAAACAGGTGCTAGAAACGTATTCACGTACGTTATAAATCTACCGACAATGTTGTCTGATGTCTAATATCCATGTACAAAATATATTGTCAAACCTGTGAACAAAGGCCTCCCATGGGAAAGACAAAATATGGTCTTTATCGACAGTAGACCTTTATAAGGAGGTCATTCTGTTCTAAATAATCTATTACAGTTTCTAAAAGAATGGCTTTTATTCACAGGGTGGCTTTTATTCGGAGGTGACCGCTAGCACAGGTTTGACTATTATTATGTATCTCCTTTTATTTTAGATACAACGTGTAGAAGATGGATCACGTGTTGAGAGGTTGCTAAGATCTTGTTCTAAAGACTGTAAGCCAGGATGTACTAAGTTAGAAACTTTTACACAATGTGATACATGTTGTGCACAGTCGTTATGTAACAACAAGAATGCAGTTATAACAATACTATTACAATCAAACGTATTGATTGTTTCGATATGCGCCAGCTTCTTTACTTCATTAATTCGAATTGTGTAAAAATATCAAATTACAGTGCAACCTCTCTATAGCGGCCTTCTCTTGAGAACAACCTCCTTTAAACAACAGCATGATTTTTCCCATTGCATGGTTTATCTATGAATTTAACCTCTCTAGAACAACAACCTCCTTTTAACAACAGCATGTTTTTTCCCATTGCATGTTTTATCTTTGAATTTAACCTCTCTAGAACGACAACCTCCCTTTAACAACAAAGTCATTTTACCACTGCACGATTTAACTAATAATTAATCCTCTATAGAGCAACAACTTGTCAGCAACAGCATAATTTTGCCACTCCAAAGGGTGCTGCTTTGAAGAGGTTGCGCTGCAGATGTTAGAAATAAGATAATACAAGCAATGTTGGAAGGTTCCGAATATGATTAAAACACTGTTTGTATAAGTTGTCTAGTTAGATTGAATACTAGTACATGTATATATGTTTGCCCTGTATAACGCTATCAAAGTTTGAAAGTTTTGGTAGGTAGATACTAGTAGTGAAATGTATTTTGTTTTTTGGATATCTTTTTAAATTTTGAACCAATACTTAGTAAACAAAGACACTTGAAAATGGATTTTTCATTAAACCAATTGTTATGGGTGCGAGGTAGACGCAGATAGCATATTAATAATGTGGAAAAAATCTAGACTTTACAGTTTTAAAAAAAATGGATCGCGGCTACTTTTTCCAGGTCCGTCACTTTAGAGCAAACACATCGTGATTCTTGGCCTTGCACATATACATTTGCAAGAATGGCTTGTTTGTCTAGTTTCACAAATATGAGTTATTGTTACCAAGACATGTATAGGGGAGACAGGGGTTGAATGAGCCACCTCGACTATCGCCTCTTTCTATCGTGACGAAAGCGATGCAACAAAAAGTTGTAACAATCGTCGTCAAGTTCCGAATTTTAGATTCATTGTTAATGAAATAACATTTTAAATGTACCAAAATGTAGAGAAATTTGTGTTTTATATACCAATCTCTTATCTGGATCAGTGAAATGATTGGACTGAAAATAACTCAAAGTAATAAAATGGCTCATTCCACCCCGGTCTCCCTTACATTTTATTATTCAAACCGTCTTACTGACATGATCAGTTGTGTCGGTTTAACATTGTATTTAAATTCTTAATATAATCCGATCTTGTAAAGTATTAATACATACGAAAAAAACTTCTTGTGTTATATTTTGTTACGTATAAATAAGGCTTAAAACATATAAATGTTGTCATTCATAACTACAAAGTGATGCAAAAGAATGAAGTTACTGTGAAAGCTTCTGTCTGGTTTTACTGTTTGTTTTGTCGAGTTTTCGCCCATTTTTAACAGTAATATTCGTATGAAGCGGACAGTTCACCTAACCATCATTCCTGGGAAGAACCAGTTCTAAGACTCACATCATTCGTAAGCAACTGCCTACTTTCTCGCATAAAGACACATGGCTCGAACCCAAAACCCTCTATCAGTGAGAGGTTACAGTGATTTGAAGTCAGTGACCTTAACCACTCAACCACGGAGGCGGGTCATGGTTTCACACAAGGATTCGATGTTATAAAGCTCGAGGTTATAAAGCTCGAGGTTATAAAGCTTGAGAATAGTCTCCCAGCTCAAACCTTAATTTCAATCTCGAAGTAGATTAATTAATGTTGAAAATGTAGAACTGACTAATTTTTAAATACATATTTAGATCAATTATCTTGTATTAATGCATTAAACATAATTATATGAATCGTCTGATAATGATTTACTAAGGAAATTAAAAGAAAAATATGAGATTTGAGCTCGGAGCCCGGTCTTAAGTTTAATAACCTTGGGGCCTGGGTCCGTATTCACAAAGCATCTTAAGTAACTTTTTAACTTAAGTTATATTTGTCCTTAAATTTGACTTTTTCCTTAACTCTTTTGTACTAATACAAAGGAGGAAATCACAATAATATGATTTTATCATCGTTCTAAAGATGCCAATTATGAAAATGATAATTCATTTTCACACTTTTGATGACTGGTTTACAAATTTATACCATGAAGAAAATTTACACTTAAGTAAAAATTTCGACTTAAGTTAAAGAAAATCTTAAAATGCTTTGTGAATACGGACCCTGTTTTAATTCAAAGTTACAGAACTCATTAGCCTAACCTGTTTTCCAGGGTTCAATACATCAAACTAATCAATATCATCAACAACTTCGTGACGATTAGTGTCTAAAATGACTGTTCTACATGAAATTAGAAACGCTAAGGGATGCAAGCGTTTAGTGTTTGCCCTATTTTTCCCAAAGGGGTTTGTCACGAAAAAAAATCCAAAATTTTGTTTCCCATGTAACCCATATATATATAGAAGGGAAAGAACTTCGACAATTCGAATTTTCCAACGCGTGTTATAAACTTCCATGTTATTGCAATGCAGTACAAAATATTTAATTCATATATAGTGCAACGTATGGGCAACTCAACACGCTTACAGAAAATGTATGGGATATTTTGGATTTTTTTTCGTGACAAACCCCTTTGATTTTTCCCATCGTACTCTTTAATAAAAGTAGGTCAGACTCTATCTCCTGAAGAGCCCAGACAGTCGTTTTCATGAAATTAATCGGTACAAAATTCAAATAATCTCGGCAGCTGATTGGCTGGAAAAATAGGACAAACACTAATCATGAATGGTCAGCGGTGGAGGAGAAATTACTACAATCATTGGCTTCACTCGAAGTTTTCAGCCATGATGGAAAGTAGCCTGTGTCCAACAACAACAATATGGCAGCCTAAACCGGCGCAGGGCCGGCAAAAATCTGATTTTGACTTAGGCCTACCTGTCCGTTTTGCCAGAAGCATTTCTCAACTTGTCCGTATGATATTTATAAATGAAATTCTGGAAATTTCCACTTGTCTGTACAAGCTGCACGGACAACTTATTTGCCGACCCTGAACCAATGTGTACACTACGGTAGCGCTATGCACTGACCTGTGTTATTCTGCTCGGGGCATTATGGGTAATTGCAGGAACTACTTACAAAATGGAAATTATAAACAATAACATAGCGTGACGTCACCGTATGGTACACATTGGAGCCAAGCGTATTTCAACATTGCGTTTCATTGAATAATGAGTGTTATTGACGAAAGCATAAGATTAGAAATGGTACTACGTATTCATTTTACATAACTAAACAAATTTGTTAATAACATACAACCGATATGGTTGTTTTGACATTTTTAATCCTTCCGCGGAACTATACTTTTAGCGTATGTATAACTATCTAAATGTGGATAGTAATCAGTTTTATGTATAGAGGTTAGACAAACGTAGTGACGTCACGCTATGTATAGAACGTCGGACATATAATAGGCAGGCCGCCATTTTGTTGCTGTTGTTCACGGGCTATTTTCCATCATGGCTGACCCTGGGAATCGAAAAAAAGGAAAACAACTTGTTGCTCTTTCAATGGGAACCGAGTTGATGCCGATTTATCAAGCGTGTTTGAAAGTCTGATTTTCTAAGAATGATTCTTGGAAACGAGTACCTAATAGAGATAGTACAGTGACCGGAAACCGCATAACCAAAAGTTGTAATTAACCCTATACTTATGTACAAGGCGTATATACTCGTCATATCCGAGGCGTTTTCCTTGGGCAAACGCCGAGGAGAGAACAGGTATCGCGCCAGGTCTTCGAACTCACGAACTCGATGTATGCAGACTTCGCTAAACGATTACTATGAATTGACAGGGTCTATGTGGACAACTTCGAAGAAACAGTCAGTATATTTGATATTGTTTGAATTAATATCTTGACTTACGTTACATGATAACTAAAAGTTCAGAAGACGAGGTGATATATCGACTTTTTATAAATCATGTTTTAAGCACACGTGATAGAATGTACCGAATGTGCAGTTCTTCAATTATAAAAGTGATTCTGCGCAGCGGAAATTCACAACGTGCGCCAGCGAACATAGTATGCTCAATCCACTAGGAAGGGAGACTACCGAGTTCTTGATTCGATATAAAGTACTTGCCACGACGTGCTTTTTTCACGGAACCAACGAAATTTATGATAATGATGTGCGATGAATGAATGAAAATTGGTATGTGTTCTTTTTCTTGTAATCTTATTGCTTTATGTATTTCGGATAAAGTTCCTGTTTATATTTCATGTGTGTGAAGTTGGCAAAGCAATCGACAATCGACATTCAATGTCTAGCTCGACAATCGACATTCATCTCGACATTCGTGAAACAGGCTGTAAGCATGAAGCATCCGTGAGGCAATGGTAAACAAACGGAAAAGGGCAATATGTATAATAATGTTTGCATGGTCAGCTGTATTTCACAACTTTAATATATGAGTTCATCCCTATAATAACAGAATAAATCAATGTCACTACTCATGTTCATCCAAAGCCAAAGCCAAAATGCTGTGAATTTCAGAAATGAGATATTTTGTCCATCAAACAGAGCACCTGGGTAGTCTTATTATACCGCATGTATATTTATACACTATTTCAATGGAAACATCCATGATCCATAATAAAATTGGGTGTCACACCTTTGAAAGTCATAAATCACATTAAGCTAAAGATTAAGTAATACTATAATGGCATTGCCTTGAATAAACAAACAATGGTACTTCTACTCTAAAATAGGCAACACATGGATAACAATGCTAATTACTCTGTTCAAAACAATACTTTTCTTTCATCTTCGTTTCAATGGGAAGTAAATATTTGAAGTATTCTTTACCATTAACAATGACTGCTAATTATCCATGTTGAGACGTACAATAAGATGTATGAACATGTACCTATTGCAAGTAATGTAATCATTAAATGATACAATAAGATGTATGAACATGTACCTATTGCAAGTAATGTAATCATTAAATGATACAACTAATATATCACATATTGTACATCAGAGCATATTGAAACCTTAGTCTCCCTTACTGTGAGGCATGTAATAATGTAACATATTTCAGGACTCGTCTCCGAGGTAGAGTGGTTCAGGTTGCTGACTTCACATTACTGTAACCTTTCACTGATAGGGTCGTGGGTTCGAGCCCAGCTACCGGCCATGTCTCTATATGTGAGAAAGTAGGCAGTTGCTTACGTAAACAAACAAACTTATTTCATTTTTGTTACATCAATCCTATGTAACCTTTTGGTTAGCTTTCAAAATTATCAGTTTTCTAGAAAATATATTCTTACTGAATGCACAAAAACAAATAGCAGTAAAATAATGTACTTAAATGCTCATAAAACCTTTTCCACATAATAATAAGGGAACATAAATGCTAAATACTTAGGGAATTCAAGGACGACACTATGGTATTTTATCACAAACAAGTCCAGACACAAGCAATTATTTGAGAACTTAAATGTAAAAGGTTCTTTCAGATAATAAATGCCCATAAAATCTAACTGTATTTGTAAACGACTCCAACAGATATACATATTGTTTTAACAAACAATTTGTCAAAGATATGAAAACATTTTAACAATAGCTTAAACATAATGCAAACAAACATTAGTGTCTTATAGTCAGTGTGTCAATGCTAGAAGTACATGTAAATTTACACCGAGTTCTTTATCAACAATCATTTTTTTTAACTTTTACAGAAATTTAAATTATTAGCAATATAGGCAAATAGTGAACAGTCACAAAATAAAATAGACAACTAAAATGTCATAATCATTTAATATCTGATGTCATCATTCCTGGAAGACCACAATACCAGTGATAAAGCATATTATTACATCTGTATTGATTACAAGAAACAAATAAAGTTTGACGACGAAGACTTATCAGAAAAGCTCACCCTGTCACTTTATAACATGTGAACTAAAAACAGCATATTTCCAACCTACGGGAAAAAAATCCAGTAAATATTTCACACCAGTCCTGTTTATCTTAAGAACAATTTTCAAAAATGCTAATTGTTTTTGCTAATTGTTTTTAGCTTATGAGTACCTTTTACTTCACTAGAACGGGATGTTCATGTTGAGCCGTAAATGAGGGTATTTTGGGTGATATTCAGGTGTGGCTGTTTATGGCCATGGTCTGTCTGACTAGTGTCAACATTGGTCTTCTTCTCTGAAACTTCTTGTCAGATTTTCTTCAAATTTCCTGTGTAGCATCTTTTGTAGGATAACCTCAAGGTCTGGTCTGATTTCTTATTTGTTCAGACATATTGTTAAGTTGTTCAAGAATGGTTCTAGAATTGATGTTCTTGAGCTTAGACATGGCCGTATCAATTACAGTATAAGAACTGTCTTTAGTGTTCATGAACAGTTCAAGAACATAATTTGCAGGGCAATGGAAGTTAAAAAAGTACAAGAACATCTATTCCGGTGAGCGATGTAAGGCCATATGATTGTCCTCCTGTAGATACGTAGAAAGACCGTACAGCATACAGACATCATTAAGTTTTGGAGAATGTTTGTTTGTTTAGTTGAGCTTTATGCCCCTTTTCAACAGTTAGAGTCATATGAGGTGAACAGTTCACCTAAAACTCTGAACAATGAAGGTGTTGTACTATTCCTAATCTCCTTTAAAATGCTTTAATTTATTATACATGTTATCCTTAAACATCCACATCTTAATTATAATTAGGCCACTCCAAAACTCAAGTATTTTCATTGTTGTTTTAGAGTGAAAATTATGCAGGGACGTAGCCAGCTTTGAATAAATGTTAGGCATACAAATAAATTCATTTTGCAAGATGCTTAGAATATGACACTGATAATGTTCTCTAAAGTGTCTTTGTTTTGCGCTCAGAAACATGCAATCACGTTTGTAGGATTAATTGTTTTATGATGGGACTTTTAATTATAAAATAACAAAATAGAATGTAGGACAAAAGCTCCCCCCCCCCTCCGCACAAAAGCTCCCCCGTTGATTTTGATAGGGGCAGACAACGAAAAGCTCTCCCATTGTTCTACTACCCCGGACAATTGCTCTCCCATTTTTTGCACCCAGACAAAACATTGATCATGTTATTCGTGCAATAAATTCAAATTTAATGTATCAAGTTGTCGGTAACAAATACGTTTTGATGACACATAATTACCTTTTCGAAATTTATTCAGAAATCGATGTAACCCCTGATAGAATATCAAATATTTTTTATGCTGGTTTCTATACAATGCATGCATATATTGTACCCATAATTTTTTGTAATCACTTAATTGCACTTGACTGGTGTTATGGTTACTAAGTATATTGTTTTCTTCCAGAAGTTTTTGTTATTAAATGGGTATTACAGTTTCTTGCAAATGCTTGCTGGTTCATTTTGCTAAAAACAACTTTTTGTCGATAGATAATTAATTTTATGCTGAGGAATTCCCATTGAATATTGATGATATTTTGCTATAGAATTTCTTGTACCCGCAGGTAATGTTGTTAGATGCAACCGATATTTTCCTCAATGATACATTTACCATTGCAGAGGAAGCCAATTCTATCTGTCAGACAAATTTCTATTTATTAATCACAACCCCTATTGTGCTAACAATTTGCTAACTTGTTCACAATTCATTTTCATTTTATGTCCAAGACAGCTTCTGGTCATTGACTGACATGTTACAGAATTAACTATAATTAAATCCTGTTCTGTCCAATTCAAGCTGTTTAGCAGTGTAGTATGAATGTTTAGTAAATACTTGAATAATTATTATTAAGACAAACAGTGTCTGATCTTCCACTTGTCAAAAAAACATCTTTTGTTATTGTCCTTTACAAATGCTTTCACTTGTACATAATAGTATTTTGTATAAATTCTTGGAAAATAAGTTTGTATTCTCTAACTAATATGTATGAATGAATAACTGTACAATATGTTTGCATTGATCCATCTGGTATTAAGCTTATAATTCCATACATAGCTATGTTTTAATTGAAGAAAACAATTCCGATTTATACTAATGGGTGTACTGAAGTCATAAGAGCTGGACAAATACTGGTGTAAATGGGAACAAACATAATCATAGCTTACTGTAAGGCAAAAGAGCCCTGCTAATACTCTTATCATTTTTTCTTCATTTCTTATGCATTGGTTAATATGCTCCGTGCCTTTTTTGGACATATACAGTGTCCTACAAAATTTACATGAGATGTTAATACAGGATTAAACTTTCATTTCTGGTAGTTCATCAATGTGTAAATTATGTAAGACCTCATAACACATTGAATAAAACCCAAAGGGCTTTATGTGAAATGTGTATTATTTATTTCCAATACAATTGTTTTATTCAGTTTACAAAATTGATGTCGGACATGAAATGGATCGCTAAAACTCTTTAGCTAGTAAAATCTTATACACGTATAACATGACAACGACAAGATATGACATCATCAGAAAGGAATGTAAATAGTAAAGTAGTGTTAACTCGCTCTGACCTCATAACACACATTGAATGAAGCCTGTATTACTGATTTTTCAATTGGTTGTTTTATAATATACAGTACACATAATATTAGTTCAAAAGTAGTGCGTTGACGATGTACAAAAGCAAAAGGTTTCTGATTGAAAAGGAGTTCATCGAAGTGTAAACTCCCTCCATTGACCAATCAAAATGCGTTAATTTGTAAGAATTAACAATCATAGCTTACCACAGTCATTAATGCAGACAACAATTAATTCATATATTTAAACATATCAAATATGTGACAATACAAGATAAAAACACATTAAGCCTCGTTATAGAGGTCAGTTCATTCCTGAAAAAATATTTTAAATAATAAAACAAAATAACACTGCCAAAAACAATGAATCTTACCAGTTTCAGAGTTTGTGGAACTAAACACAATGTCATACAGTATACAACTAAACCTCATCATCCATCTCTCAGTCGTGACTATTAGTGCTGTAAATTAAATAAGTGAACACTTTAAAAGTATTAACATATAATAGTGTCAATTAGCCAAATCATCAGTAGATTAAAATATCTATCTACCAAGTTATCATTGTGGAATAGCCACCATGCTCAAATCGCGAAAACTAATTACAAAGACACAGAAGTAAGAATTATTCTAAAATTACAACGCACCTCATAGCAAGTAGAATTAAAACATTTTGAACAAACCATGACTACTGAAATCGAGTCACAAACACATCTAGCTTCAACAAAATACTGAGGCAACTGTGCGGGCCTTCTACACGGCACTGACTGGTCATCCAAACACAGACCGACTGGTACCAATAACGAAATGACAAAAAACGCAAAGAACAGAAGACTACTGAAACAAAAAGTATCACAATAAATCTGACCTAAAAAGGACATTCAAATAATTACCGATACACATATATAATTGTTTTTTTTCTGTTTGTTTGAAACAAAATGAATTAAATGGATAACAAGTTTGGTACTTGAAAAGAAGTATGTACTAAATATAATGAAGTATAACTAGAATTATCACTGAAGGTGATGAATACCTCCAGATGCCGCCTCGACACAGTTATTGTTACATTTTACAAAGGGAAATGTGACACATTTTCATTTTTCTATTACCTGCAAATTCCCAGCAAACACAGTAACGTTGTGACAACGTTGCGACAACGTTTTGCATAACGTTGTGACAACGTTTGGAATAACGTTGCGACAACGTTAAAGTGTGGAGTCGTGTAAACGTTGCGACAACGTTGTGGTACAACGTTGTGAAACAACCAAACCACAACCAAACCAAAACCTTTTAAAAGCTCAGTGGTAAGTTGGTTGCACTTCGGTGCCAGCAATGCGAGTTCGATTCACAATCGTCACAGTTGCTGACATTCAGTGCTGGATGATATCCTAACTTGGTTTTGTTCACAGCAGTATTAGCTTCGACTGGGTGCATTGGAGCTAATGAACCCTGCCATATGCTCAGTTGGAAATCTTTCCATCCACTCCAGGTATCGGCTTTTTTAGATTACTGTAAATTACTTAATATCTGTGAGGTCTTATTTTCGTGAATTTTTATCACAACTTTCGCGAGATCTTGAATTTGCAATGAAGCTTATTTAAACTTTAAGTAATGCTGTTTATATTTTACCAAATTTTTTATTCGAGACATTAGCCATTCACGAAAATAAAACCCACAGGTATATTTGTCAATTTACAGTATCTATACAAATAAACTTTTACCTTTGAAAACACTTGGTTTAAAAATTTAAGCAAATCAAAGTAATACATTTGTATTACTAATACAACTATTTAATTCAATGTCAAATCATATAGTTACCTAAACCAAAAAATATGCATTTTACAAAAAAGCCATAATTGAGACAAAATGCAAGGCAAACAAAAGAACATTGAACTGAATTTTATGATGGCAAGTGTTCCGAGTTTCAAACAAAAACTTGATTAATAATTCAAGCAAAACAATAGTTATGTACCCTACTTTCCCTACTGAGTCATGTTAATATGGTAAACCAGTAATCCATGTTTCAAAACAATAGTTTTAATCGATACTTTAAGAAAACAATAGCACCACAAGCAGTACCAACTCTTGTTTGTTAAGGGCAATAAGTGCTGCCATTCCTTTCGTTCATTTAAAGATTTTCTTCAGGTCTAAATCAATTTTGAAGTAAATTTTCAGAAAAAGATAAACAAGAGGGCCAAGATGGCCCTATATCGCTCACATGTCAATCACTGCTCACTCATTAAAACATTGTTTTGAACCGGTGACCTAGTTTTTGACCCCAGATGACCCATGTAAGAACTTGTCTTACATATGAATAAGACAAATATTCTGAAAAAAATTCAGTGAAGATCCAATCAAAACCATGAAAACTACAGCATAGACAAGGTTTTCCTAAGATTTGACCTTGTGACCTCGTTTTTGACCCCAGATGCCCTTTGTTCGAATTTGTCTTGCATATCATTAAGACAAACATTCTGACAAGGTTTGGTGAAGATACAATCAAAATTTGACATCTACAGTGTTAATAAGATTTTCCTAAGATTTGACCTAGTTTTTTACCCTAGGTGACCCATATTTGAACTTGTCCTTAATATCATTAAGACAAACAATCTGACAAGGTTTGGCCAAGATCCAATTATAGGCATGACATTTAGAGCTTTAATAAGATTTTCACCTAAGATTTGACCTGATGACCCAGTTATTGACCCCGGCTGACCATGTTCCACCTTGACCCACAAATCATTGAGGTAAACATTCTGACAAGGTTTGGTGAAGACCCAATCAAAACTGTGACATCTACAGTGTTAACAAAGTTTGACTAACCTGGTAACCTAGTTATTGACCCGAGATGACCCATATTTGTACTTGACCGTTATATCATTAAAACAAACAATTTGACAAAGTTTTGTGAAGATCCAATTATAACTGTGAAATCTATAGTGTTAACATGGTTTTTCATAAGATTTGACCGAGCGACATAGTTTTTGATCCAAGATGACCCATGTTCAAACTAGTTTAAGATATTATGAAGACAAACATTCTGACATGGTTTCATGATGATCCAATCAAAACAGTGACTTCTAGAGTGATCACAAGGTTTTCCAGCAATTTGCACTAGTGACCTAGTTTTGGACCCCAAATGGCCCAATATCGATCGCATCCGAGATTTTGTCCATATTAACGTTCTGACCCATTTTTGCTAAAAATGTGACCTCTTGTGTGTTCACAACATAAAGTTTGACGATGCATGATGCCGGACAGAGACTGATCCTAAAAGCTCACCCTGTCACTTTGTGACATGTGAGCTAAAAAATATAATACAATGTCAAAAATTACATGTATTCACATAGACAATATATTCTATATTATCCCTCCTCCAGAAACGAATGACACCGACCTTGACTTTTTTCACTTTTTGTCTTTTTTAAGTGACTTATTTTAGTATGCAGTAAGTATATAACAACTTATAAAAAAATGACAGTATTTAATTATTTTAAACAATCCAAACATTTGTGGCCCACTTCGCCTTTTGTAAAGTTGGTGAAACTCAGTTTAGGATTCCTTTATGTCTTCAATTCCTCCCGGACCTCCAAATCCTCCTGGACTACAGATTCTGTCAAACTCTTCTGAAATTATTTTAATATAATTCATTTTAAGTATTTCAATGATACAATGATTCTAGGACTAGCACTAATTGATTATTTTTACAACACTTGAACCATCCTGAATCCTGCTGCAAATCTGAATAGAATCAAATTATGCTGAACTTTTTAGTGCACTACAAAGAACAAAGAGGTAAAGCAAAAGATTATAAAAGCATCATTTATGTCCGTGAAGTTGGCAGCCCAGCAGCCTAGCAGCCTAGCAGCGTGAAGTTGGCAACCAAGCAGCCTAGCAGCCCAGCAGCGTGAAGTTGGCAGCCCAGCAGCCTAGCAGCCCAGCAGCGTGAAGTTAGCAGCCCAGCAGCCTAGCAGCCCAGCAGCGTGAAGTTAGCAGCCCAGCAGCCTAGCAGCCCAGCAGCTTAATATGTTTCTACAGATAAACTGCACAACAATTCATGCAAAAAATTAAAAACGCATGAAGTAATAACATTATGCTGCTGTCATGTTTATTAGAAGAAAAAAATACGATTTGTATCGATTTTGTGAATCTGGCAGTGTAGCGGCCGCATAGCGGACTATTATAGTCAAACATATAAAATGCACAAGAAATCCGGCTAAACACTTACGAATCTATGATATAATTCGATTTTATTCCGTTAACGTTCATTAGATGAGAACTTACACATTTTTTTCATTTTTTGTTTCTTTTTGTGAAGTTGGCAGCCCAGCAGCGTAACAGCGTAATATATATTTATACAGATAAACTTCACAACAAATCGAGCTAAATACTTAAGAATGCATAAAATAATGTCAGTATGTCGTTTAAACAATAATTAACTGAAAATATATGATTTTCATTTTATTTTCAATGTGGAATTAGCCGCTGCTAGCAGCGTGAAGTTGGCAGCCCAGCAGCGTCACAGCGTAATCTATATTTCTACAGATAAACTTCACAACAAATCAAGAAAAATACTTCAGAATGCATAAAATAATGTCAGTCTGTTGTTTAAACATTAATTAACAGAAAATATATAATTTTCATATATTTTTTTTCAATGTGAAATTAGCCGCTGCTACCCAGCAAACACACAACGTTATTACAACGTTGTGTATTGGTTGTATTTTTTTACAACGTTGTCACAACGTTGACAACTATTTAACACAGTGTTTTGGAATGTGTAGGAGAAAGTATCATAAAAGCAATGCATTTATGTATTGAACAGACACTGTAAAAATGCATACAGCATTGTTATCTAAAACTGGAAATTTTTACAACGTTGGTACAACGTTGTGTAAACGTTGGGCTGCAACGTTGTGTAACAACCGTGCTGTAACGCTGTGAAAACGTTAGTAAGCAACGTTATCACAACGTTGTACTAATGTTTTAGTCGCAACGTTGTTAGAGTAACGTTATATCAACGTTTTGACAACGTTGCCAATTTCAGTGCAAACTAGTGTAGAACATAATGAAAGTACATGGATATTCAAAATGGTTATGAATTTACTTTGCATCGTTTTTATTGCTGCAAAAACAAGATCCAATCCCTTTTGCTTAAGTGCTGCCAAATTTCAATCACAATGACATTTTTTCATGTGTAATTCACTAATTATAGACAGTAAACAACACATTCAACTGTTTGTTGCTCTATTTAATGGATAAAGTAGACCTGTGTTCTGTACATACATCAGGACTATAAAGTACATGTTGTATTCGTTTTTTCATATATGTATGTTATACATATAATGATATTCATACATGTATGCCATATCTTCAGACTGTCAATAAAGTTGTGTGCGAGATGGCGCTTTATGCATGAAAAAATGCCTCTATTTACACCCATGATAAATGCATCCTATGATGTATATCAAATAAAATAAAGTCGAAGTACGTTAAATAGATTTTATTTATCAATGCTCATCGTACTCTTTAGCAGCAAATAACATGTTATATTCAAAGTATCCTCACAATCACATTGAAAAACGCAGCATCAAGTCATCTGCAGCACATTATAATTCATATATGCTTAGATGATCATGATATTGTCTATATAATATTAATTATGATATATAACACTCATTGAATATTCTTACTAGTCCTACTAATTGCTGGCACTTCAAGCTGCTTTCAAAATTACATTGTTTTGCAGATACATGAAACGGTCAAACTCCTTCAATCCTTGATAATATCATAGCATCATTTTCCTTTGGTGTCATTACACAGATTTACCCAGTGATCAGTTTGTATTTTCCTTAATGGACGAAAGCTCTCTCTATCAGTCTATGGCAAAATTTGGGATATAGTTATTGCCGTAAGAGCAACTTTATTGGTATGTTCATGTTGTAGTTAACCACTGGACTGGGCAGAGTTTGTTCTAAATCGGATGTATCAACCCAGAAACAGGCTCGGTTTCTCTGAAAAATTCGAAGCTCTTCATTGGTCACAATTTGGTGAAAGAAGGTTTTCTTCTGCTTCTTCATAATTTCCTTGTTGTTGACCTCTGGTGCCAACTTCTACGCCAGGTTAAAAACTGAAACAAGATATACAATATTTAAATTTCAGCATGACAATGAAGTAAACATCTATAAGATACTGAAACCGGTCTTTGAATTAGTAATTTGTAACAGGTTGCCCTCCAATATACTTTATGAAGAAAACTTATCTTAACCTGTCCAGGACAACCAATTTTTTATTCGGACAACCAAAATTTTGGTTTCATTAATAAATCAAAACAAAAGCAGCTAAAATTTCTGTTTGGGACAACCACATTTCAAACCTTAATTTCACAGACTGCTCAATGTAACTGTTAATAAATAATATTATTTTACGGTTTACCCCACCCACTGCACTGGTCATCTAAATTTAATCTGACCATTCAGAAATCATTCAACAAACAGATTATATCACCCAATTAATAAATATGATTATTAAAGAGAACTTACCGTGGTTACAAACAATAATATCTTCATGTATTTATGTATAGATCACTGAAAAGTGGATGATAATTTCTAAAGATTTGTTGTTGTAGTCAATCTCCTAGCAGAGTTGTCGTTCGTTATCTCTCAAAAGCTATTTTCATTGCGATAGATTCGAATGATATTTTTCCGTAATTATTTCGTTGATTTCAAATTAAGTTGTTTAACGTACTATACCATCATTAGAATTTAATACTTTAGTATGTTTAGGTACGATGTATCTTCTTTTTACTTTAAAAGAAACGTTAATTCGAATATACCGATCCTGATTCTTGAAATTAACCGTTGGAAATTAACGGGTACGCGCGCGCGCCGAATTAGTCAAACATTGGAAACAACATTTAGTTTTAAAGCTTTTGGTGGATTTCGAGTGATAAATGGAATCATGTCTGCCAGTGTCTGGTGTTTTACATTAAAATCGTGGCCATTACGCACAAGGTAAGTATTTTTTTATTGTTTTGGCCACAAAATCTTGGTTTTAAAGAATGTCGGACGAAGCGTACCACTACCGGAACGTAACAGGGCTAAGCGTACCAGTTCATTAGTTTTGATAGGCAAAGCATACCACATATGTATTATAGAAATGTGAAACATCTAATTAAAAATGTATCAAATCAAGATGCGTTTTATATAATGTCTGTCATTGTCTGACAAATAAACAATATAAATATTTTTTTTATAAAATCATAATAAGTGAGTGTTTAACAGTTTAAATAAGCTAATCATTCTCTCTATATTATTACAGTACAACATATGTGGTATGCTTTCACTAATTTTCAATAAGTCGATCCCATTAAACTAATAAAAATGCATTAATTGTAATAAATTTTAATCAGACAGCTGTTAACTTATGTTAAATTTGCCAAGGGCAAGGAGGGATTCAATACGGAAACAAAATCCTTGTGTAAGGTCAGTTCTGGAAGAAAACCGTATTTTATATGAAAATAAATGTTAGTGAGAGAATGGCGCTTTGTAACAGCGCTGACTGTAGGACTAGCGGGTTAAAAAAGCCTTGCCACAAAGACTTAAGTTAGTCTGTAAGTTGCCATTTCTATGACAGATTTTTTAATCGAATCGGCTTTTTTTCACAGGTAGGGGAAGGGGTTTTTTCCTTAAATTTGGGGAAAATAACGCATAATTTTTGCAAAAGGGAAGAGAACACTTTGATTTTAAAGAATTTAATGGCCCCTGCTACAGAAGGAAAAAAAGCCCAGAGAATAGTAAAAATATTCTTTTTGTAATGGATCTATGCTGATAAAACTAGGATATTTTTCATTATAGACAAGAAAAAAGGACATATCGGAAACAATGAAGGAAACTATCCACTTTGGAAAAAAAGGCAGAAAAAAGCAACATGCTGCTGTGTCGCTCTTCGTGTCCTGATCAGTCAAGCACATCTTCAGAGTCACCAACATCAAATAGAAAAATATACCAAGTAAACAGTAAGTGATGGTGCTTCATATTGACTAATATAATGAAGATACACTTATTACATCACTTTTAATAACATACATATACATGTATAGTAAGCAACATGTAATTCAAGTCTGAAAGCTGTTTCTTGATTTTTAATTTTTTTTTATCAATCATCCGACCTATTTCCATTGAGAGGTGGCTTATACCTTAATATATCCTCATACCAAGTAGGACAGGAGAGGTGGTACAAATGCATATAGATAATAGATACCTAGACTTGCATGTCAAAACTTAGTTTGTCAAACATAGTTAACTGATTTAACTAACAAGTTTGAAAGCTAATGAATCATGCTTTTTTGTCAATCTTCAGATCTGTTTACAAGAAAGGGTGGCAAATACCTCATCTGGTATGATTCTCTTGCCAAGAAGTTCTTGATGGCTTCTTCCTGGGTTCTGACCAGTACTTACTCCGAAAGAAGTTTGCCACTGACGGGATTCGAACCCATAACCTCCGGGGTAGCAGTCCGCCACTCTACCCCTACACCACTGCCCCTCCCTGCATAATTATTTTGTAATTCAAGTCTTAAAGAAATCTCATGTATTTGTCAATTCTCAGACCTGTTTACATGGAGAGGTGGCAAATACCTTAAATGGTAAGATCCTCATGCCAAGTAGGACAGGAGAGGTGGAACAAATATTTGTAGATACCTTGTCTGGCCTTCAAAGTAAACATTCAATTACTCAAGAAAATAAAAGGCGCCTTATGATACGAATGTTATTAAACACATTCAGTGATAACTCATGATTTAATGACTGAAAGGAATTAATTAAAAGCAGTCCTGAATAAAAAGTAATTCATTTCAATGAATATGACAAAATAGGCACCGTCTTCTCTCGTGTAATAATGAAACCAACTCATGTGGAATATGATTGCTTTAGAACATGTTTGACCTACATTTTTACCATTGTTTTAACAATCATTTTGTTTCCCTTTTACAAATTACAGCATGAATAATATAGTACATTAGATGTCAAAGATGTTGACACCACATGTCGTTTAGTGATGAGCTTCACAGGGTTTGGTCAGTAAAGGAAAGAAAGGGATTCTCAGGGAAGAAGAGATTGGAAGAACTGGCTATATGCAAATCAATATTAAGTAAGTTGTCCTTTATACTGAAGTAAGTTTCTTGTTTGTTTGTTGTTAAGAAAAAATGGTAGGTAATTTGGTAATTGAAAAAAAAAATTTTCAAAATTAATATTGATTATTTAAATCAGCATGACTGATTTAAGTATTTTTTAAAGAAAATGAAGATAAGAAAAATTGGCCATATATTCTCAATCCATTTTTTCAGTCTCATAATTTGTAGTTTTATCTAAAACATTATCAAGCTAAAATTCAGATTCAGAATCTATTTCAAATAGCTGTTTCGGATAGTTCTTAATCCTGTTTGTGGTTTCATTAGTAGAATTTAAAGTTTTGAAGAAACAAGTGTACAAATCGGGAACATCCACACATGTGCACAAAGCATACCTAAACCAAAACTAACATGGGGACAAATTTTTGCACATTCAAATTTTCTTTTTAAATACAAACATACCATCAATTCTTTTTTGCAGATGCACTCATGAAAACTCACAAGACAGCCAAAAGGAACCTTTTTGAAACATGTGACATTCAACAAAGGTGGATTGAAATTTAAGGTATGTTTACTATTCTTTTGCTTTTCTTTTCTGGGCTAAAGTCAGGAAAAATGGTTAGTGTTACTGCTTTTGGAAAAATAAAATCTTAATTTACAACATTAAACAGCTCTTGTTTGAAGGTCAAACTGACTGTGGTTACTAGTTCATTTAAAAATATCAATTTTCTTTAAGCTTTTATAATCTTTTGCTTTACCTCTTTGTTCTTTGTAGTGCACTAAAAAGTTCAGCATAATTTGATTCTATTCAGATTTGCAGCAGAATTCAGGATGGTTTAAGTGTTGTAAAAATAATCAATTAGTGCTAGTCCTAGAATCATTGTATCATTGAAATACTTAAAATGAATTATATTAAAATAATTTCAGAAGAGTTTGACAGAATCTGTAGTCCAGGAGGATTTGGAGGTCCGGGAGGAATTGAAGACATAAAGGAATCCTAAACTGAGTTATACCAACTTTACAAAAGGGGAAGTGGACCACAAATGTTTGGATTGTTTAAAATAATTAAATACTGTCACTTGTGTATAATTTGTTATATACTTACTGCATACTAAAATAAGTCACTTAAAAAAGACAAAAAGTGAAAAAAGTCAAGGTCGGTGTCATTCGTTTCTGGAGGAGGGATAATATAGAATATATTGTCTATGTGAATACATGTAATTTTTGACATTGTATTATATTTTTTAGCTCACATGTCACAAAGTGACAGGGTGAGCTTTTAGGATCAGTCTCTGTCCGGCGTCATGCATCGTCAAACTTTGTGTTGTGAACACACTAGAGGTCACATTTTTAGCAAAAATGGGTCAGAACGTTAATATGGACAAAATCTCGGATGAGATCGCTATTGGGCCATTTGGGGTCCAAAACTAGGTAACTAGGGCAAATTGCTGGAAAACCTTTTGATCACTCTAGAAGTCACTGGTTTGATTGGATCATCATGAAACCTTGTCAGAATGTTTGTCTTCATAATATCTTAAACTAGTTTGAACATGGGTCATCTTGGGTCAAAAACTATGTCCCTAGGTCAAATCTTATGAAAAACCATGTTAACACTATAGATTTCACAGTTATAATTGGATCTTCACAAAACTTTGTCAAATTGTTTGTTTTAATGATATAACGGTCAAGTACAAATATGGGTCATCTCGGGTCAATAACTAGGTTACCAGGTTAGGCAAACTTTGTTAACACTGTAGATGTCACAGTTTTGATTGGGTCTTCACCAAACCTTGTCAGAATGTTTACCTCAATGATTTGAGGGCCAAGGTGGAACATGGGTCAGCCGGGGTCATAACTGGGTCATCAGGTCGAATCTTAGGTAAAAATCTTATAAAAGCTCTAAATGTCATGCCTATAATTGGATCTTGGCCAAACCTTGTCAGATTGTTTGTCTTAATGATATGAAGGACAAGTTCAAATATGGGTCACCTAGGGTAAAAACTAGGTCAAATCTTAGGAAAATCTTGTTAACACTGTAGATGTCAAATTTTGATTGTATCTCCACCAAACCTTGTCAGAATGTTTGTCTTAATGATATGCAAGACGAATTCGAACAAAGGGCATCTGGGGTCAAAAACGAGGTCACAAGGTCAAATCTTAGAAAAACCTTGTCTATGCTGTAGTTTTCATGGTTTTGATTGGATCTTCAATGAATTTTGTCAGAATGTTTGTCTTATTCGTATGTAAGACAAGTTCTAACATGGGTCATCTGGGGTCAAAAACTAGGTCACCGGTTCAAAACAATGTTTTAATGAGTGAGCAGTGATTGACATGTGAGCGATATAGGGCCATCTTGGCCCTCTTGTTTATCTTTTTCTGAAAATTTACTTCAAAATTGATTTAGACCTGAAGAAAATCTTTAAATGAACGAAAGGAATGGCAGCACTTATTGCCCTTAACAAACAAGAGTTGGTACTGCTTGTGGTGCTATTGTTTTCTTAAAGTATCGATTAAAACTATTGTTTTGAAACATGGATACCTGGTTTACCATATTAAGATGACTCAGTAGAGAAAGTAGGGTACATGACTATTGTTTTGCTTGAATTATTAATCAAGTTTTTGTTTGAAACTCGGAACACTTGCCATCATAAAATTTAGTTCAATGTTCTTTTGTTTGCCTTCCATTTTGTAACTATATGATTTGACATTGAATTAAATATTTGTATTAGTAATATTACTTTGATTTGCTTAAATTTTTAAACCAAGTGTTTTCAAAGGTAAATGTTTATTTGTTTAGATACTGTAAATTGACAAATATACATGTGGGTTTTATTTTCGTGAATGGCTAATGTCTCGAATAAAAAAATTGGTAAAATATAAACAGCATTACTTACTTAAAATTTAAATAAGCTTCATTGCAAATTCAAGATCTCGCGAAAGTTGTGATAAAAATTCACGAAAATAAGACCTCACAGATATTAAGTAATTTACAGTAATCTAAAACAGCCGATACCTGGAGTGGATGGAAAGATTTCCAACTGAGCATATGGCAGGGTTCATTAGCTCCAATGCACCCAGTCGAAGCTAATACTGCTGTGAACAAAACCAAGTTAGGATATCACCCAGCACTGAATGTCAGCAACTGTGAATCGAAGTCGCATTGCTGGCACAGAAGTGCAACCAACTTACCACTGAGCTTTTAACAGGTTTTGGTTTGGTTGTGGTTTGGTTGTTTCACAACGTTGTGCCACAACGTTGTCGCAACGTTTACACGACTCCACACTTTAACGTTGTCGCAACGTTATTCCAAACGTTGTCACAACGTTATGCAAAACGTTGTCGCAACGTTGTCACAACGTTACTGTGTTTGCTGGGTAGCAGCGTGAAGTTGGCAGCCCAGCAGCGTAACAGCGTAATCTATATTTCTACAGATAAACTTCACAACAAATCAAGAAAAATACTTCAGAATGCATAAGATAATGTCAGTCTGTTGTTTGAACGTTAATAAAATGAAAATATATGATTTTTCAAAAAAAAATTGTGCGTGAAATTAGACGCTGCTGGGCTGCCAACTTCACGCTGCTAGCAGCGGCTAATTTCACATTGAAAAAAAAAATGAAAATTATATATTTTCTGTTAATTAATGTGTAAATCAATCAGTGTAAAGTGCCTTCCTAAAAACGTTTCCAAATATCCGGGTAATTATTCCCAATGATGCTGGTCTAGCTATATTGAAAGGAGCCGTACGTTTCGGTCACCAGCCAAACCTCATGTCCAACTTTGGCGGACATGGCCTTATCGAGTATCTGATCAATTTTCAAGGGAAACAACTACAATTTAGGGGTTTATATACAGTCTGCCTATTGTTACCCTCCTTGCTTGCGTTATGCTGACTTTATTAGGGGTCATAAAGTAATAAAGTCAGTCACGCGTAACAGATAAAATATGTTATCTTAATTGATCCAAAAATCGATATTTCACTGTATAACTTTTGGATTTCAAGAGCATGTCCCAACTACTATGTACGTCGTTAAAATGGACAGAAACGTATGATATTGACATTAATTTGTTTCATCAGTAAAATTATTTTGCAAATGCGAATATTATGAAAAGACAAAATTCAAGAATCCTAGTAATAATTTTGTTATTGTATGCACAGTCAAATAGTAATTTGATTCTATTCTGCATATAAACACATTAGCTTACAATACATTTATTCTCACTACTGAAACATTGCTGTATAATGTTTCATCCATAACTGAACATCAATGGTTAATAACAAAAGCATCTTTCAGTTGTGCAGCATTTATTTCAAATTCATACAAAATTAATGCATTTTATTTTAAAGTTTACTGATATCATTTACTTCACTGAATTCATATTACCAAGGCCTGATACAATTGCATGTTTACTGGTAGTTTTAAAATAGCTTATACCTGTATTATACTCTATTCAACACACTGCACAAAAGAATAATTAAGTTATAATTGATGTTATACTAAACTTGCATGCATGTGCTTTCAGCTGGAACAAACATCACAATATGGGCATTCACAACAAAATTTATACAAGGTAATAAAGATTTAAGATTATACAGTTGTCCTTGGATTTCATGTTCATATCAAACATTAATACAGCAAAACAGTGTCTGAATATATTTACACCCAAAAGTGTTCATGTAAAGCAATGTTTATCTGTCTAAATGTTTATCACATCAAAATCACATTAATCACTGATATCTGTCTTTACTAATGTCACCATAAATTGTTTAACGACAGAAAAGTGTTTAAAAGTTCATAATCCAAGAAATCCGGAATCTTCATAGATATAGAAAAATAATGAGTTCGACCAGAGACGTATTATACGTCTCTGGTTCGACGAAGCATCCATTTTCGTTTTGTTTTTATCTAAGTTAAGACACCTCGTACCTTGACTAAACTTTTAAGATAAAAATCGTCGATCTAAGAATTTTCTAAGAATGTTTTTCACTCTAAGACGAAAGTTAAGAAAAATCTTACAAAGTTAGCAAAACTTGGCGAAAACTAAGATAATTTCGGGATTCTTAGATAATTTTTCATCTTAGTTTGTTTGTGAATACGGGCCCTGGTGTATATAAACAGTACAATCAATTTCTGCAATTTGATTGAAATGATATCTAACAAATATAACTCGACGTGCCCAATTGTTTTTAGTCAATGTGAGATGCGTATAAAAATCAATAATCAGGTAAAGTTAGCAACCATATAAAGGGATCTCAAAAATATGATTTTATTATCCGTCCTTTGTTTACACATCATTGAAAAAATAGATATACAAAGTAGGTAATCTATATTATTTTATGACATGTTTTTATAAGTGACATGTGGACGTATGCCAAAATGATATATTTAGCATATAATTATATTATCAAAAATGAATTAATAATAAATTTCATTTAATGAAATGTCATCGTCAATTTAAGGTCAATTAGAACAATAGATGAAAACATTAGAACAATCGTAAAATATAAGAAATATATATTACTTGAGCTGTAAAAATATTTACATTATGCCTTCCATTAGGCATAATCTCATAAAATAGTTGTCAGATGCCTTTTCTTATTTTTTGTAACATGATTAAAAAATACTGTGCTGTATTTCTATATATACTTTGTGATAAAAAAATTGGAACGTTTTTATTGCAAGTAAAAGTCAGTTTCACATCTGTCTAGGTAAAATAAGACCTACTTCAATTTTAACATCCAAAAAAGCTAATGGGGCTTTAACAATAGAGAAAACCATTTTTTTATTTATGTTATTTTTTTATAATATCAACAAATTTGGTTATAAATATCGATTTTGCTTTTATACGGAAGTAAAGTAAAATATTTCACATATTCTAATATTTTCATCCATGTTGTAATATGTTTTGGTCTTCAACCTCAATTATCCTAAAACTTGATTCAACGCGTCCAATGTTTATTACCCTGTATAATATATCATGCTGTGGCTGTATATACATAGATACCTAATCAGCAGATATGATCTTCGCCAAATGATCGTTGTTTCCGTAAACGTACGTAAATGTCCGAGCTTTGCCGAACGACTGACGAATTGAACTTAACAAAATCTAAGGGGTAGTTTTAAAAATCATCAAAAGGGTCGAAGAAGATATTATTTGATTGTTTTCATATTTTACACGGTGAAAGAAATTAAATTTTCAAAACGAATGCAATGAGTACAAATTAGATCACATTTCCCCCAAAAAAGTTATGATGCTGAAAACATCAAATTTTTATTGAAAAATCTACCAATTGTACGCTTTTTACATTGAATATAGAGGGAATCGAAAGGTGTCTTTTTCAAACACAAAAGGGTCGAAGAAAGAATTAATTCAAAATAATAAAAAATACACCATTAGAAAGATAAAAGATTAATTAAACTTTTGTGATGAGTACAAATTTCGTATTTTAAATAGAATAAAAGTTATGACGATTATAGTGAAAACCCCCTTCTTTGTTTAATGTAAATTTTTTATCGATTTTCCTAATCAGTATGTCCGCGAAAGTTGGGTATGAGTGTCTGTGCGAGTGTCTAGATTCGCTTTTGGTCGAGAAGTGTGGCCAAGTTTCGATGAAAAACAACATGATTGCTTAAAAAATCTGTAGAACTTGGAAAACCAGTTTGCAAGGAGGTATTTTGGAAAATGGTCGATGTTGGAGAAGAAATTCCAATAGGGAAAGAAATCACCGAACATGGGTCAGCCTTAGACATAACACAAAGGTCTGCATGTGTTAGCATATATTCTTCTGAGAACCACAGCCCTATGTATGTAACCTCACCCGGATGCAAGTTCCTCGGAAAAATCAATATACTACTACCAGATGGAAAGACAATTGAAGATAAAAAGCATACAATCATGTTAACGTTTGGAGACACAGAGCTGAAGGTTCGAGTAATAACCGTCAAGGACAACAAATGTGTTGAGACAACTATCGAATGCCGATTTATCAAGCGTGTTTGAAAGTCTGATTTTCTAAGAATGATTCTTGAAAACGAGTACCTAATAGAGATAGTACAGTGACCGGAAACCGCATAACCAAAAGTTGTAATTAACCCTATACTTATGTACAAGGCGTATGTACTCGTTATATCCGAGACGATTTCATTGGACAAACGCCGAGGAGAGAACAGGTATCGCGCCAGGTCTTCGAACTCACGAACTCGATGTATGTAGACTTCGCTAAACGATTACTATGAATTGACAGGGTCTATGTGGACAACTTCGAAGAAACAGTCAGTATATTTGATATTGTTTGAATTAATATCTTGACTTACGTTACATGATAACTAAAAGTTCAGAAGACGAGGTGATATATCGACTTTTTATAAATCATGTTTTAAGCACACGTGATAGAATGTACCGAATGTGCAGTTCTTCAATTATAAAAGTGATTCTGCGCAGCGGAAATTCACAACGTGCGCCAGCGAACATAGTATGCTCAATCCACTAGGAAGGGAGACTACCGAGTTCTTGATTCGATATAAAGTACTTGCCACGACGTGCTTTTTTCACGGAACCAACGAAATTTATGATAATGATGTGCGATGAATGAATGAAAATTGGTATGTGTTCTTTTTCTTGTAATCTTATTGCTTTATGTATTTCGGATAAAGTTCCTGTTTATATTTCATGTGTGTGAAGTTGGCAAAGCAATCGACAATCGACATTCAATGTCTAGCTCGACAATCGACATTCATCTCGACATTCGTGAAACAGGCTGTAAGCATGAAGCATCCGTGAGGCAATGGTAAACAAACGGAAAAGGGCAATATGTATAATAATGTTTGCATGGTCAGCTGTATTTCACAACTTTAATATATGAGTTCATCCCTATAATAACAGAATAAATCAATGTCACTACTCATGTTCATCCAAAGCCAAAGCCAAAATGCTGTGAATTTCAGAAATGAGATATTTTGTCCATCAAACAGAGCACCTGGGTAGTCTTATTATACCGCATGTATATTTATACACTATTTCAATGGAAACATCCATGATCCATAATAAAATTGGGTGTCACACCTTTGAAAGTCATAAATCACATTAAGCTAAAGATTAAGTAATACTATAATGGCATTGCCTTAGAATAAACAAACAATGGTACTTCTACTCTAAAATAGGCAACACATGGATAACAATGCTAATTACTCTGTTCAAAACAATATTTTTCTTTCATCTTCGTTTCAATGGGAAGTAAATATTTGAAGTATTCTTTACCATTAACAATGACTGCTAATTATCCATGTTGAGACGTACAATAAGATGTATGAACATGTACCTATTGCAAGTAATGTAATCATTAAATGATACAATAAGATGTATGAACATGTACCTATTGCAAGTAATGTAATCATTAAATGATACAACTAATATATCACATATTGTACATCAGAGCATATTGAAACCTTAGTCTCCCTTACTGTGAGGCATGTAATAATGTAACATATTTCAGGACTCGTCTCCGAGGTAGAGTGGTTCAGGTTGCTGACTTCACATTACTGTAACCTTTCACTGATAGGGTCGTGGGTTCGAGCCCAGCTACCGGCCATGTCTCTATATGTGAGAAAGTAGGCAGTTGCCTACGTAAACAAACAAACTTATTTCATTTTTGTTACATCAATCCTATGTAACCTTTTGGTTAGCTTTCAAAATTATCAGTTTTCTAGAAAATATATTCTTACTGAATGCACAAAAACAAATAGCAGTAAAATAATGTACTTAAATGCTCATAAAACCTTTTCCACATAATAATAAGGGAACATAAATGCTAAATACTTAGGGAATTCAAGGACGACACTATGGTATTTTATCACAAACAAGTCCAGACACAAGCAATTATTTGAGAACTTAAATGTAAAAGGTTCTTTCAGATAATAAATGCCCATAAAATCTAACTGTATTTGTAAACGACTCCAACAGATATACATATTGTTTTAACAAACAATGTGTCAAAGATATGAAAACATTTTAACAATAGCTTAAACATAATGCAAACAAACATTAGTGTCTTATAGTCAGTGTGTCAATGCTAGAAGTACATGTAAATTTACACCGAGTTCTTTATCAACAATCATTTTTTTTAACTTTTACAGAAATTTAAATTATTAGCAATATAGGCAAATAGTGAACAGTCACAAAATAAAATAGACAACTAAAATGTCATAATCATTTAATATCTGATGTCATCATTCCTGGAAGACCACAATACCAGTGATAAAGCATATTATTACATCTGTATTGATTACAAGAAACAAATAAAGTTTGACGACGAAGACTTATCAGAAAAGCTCACCCTGTCACTTTATAACATGTGAACTAAAAACAGCATATTTCCAACCTACGGGAAAAAAATCCAGTAAATATTTCACACCAGTCCTGTTTATCTTAAGAACAATTTTCAAAAATGCTAATTGTTTTTGCTAATTGTTTTTAGCTTATGAGTACCTTTTACTTCACTAGAACGGGATGTTCATGTTGAGCCGTAAATGAGGGTATTTTGGGTGATATTCAGGTGTGGCTGTTTATGGCCATGGTCTGTCTGACTAGTGTCAACATTGGTCTTCTTCTCTGAAACTTCTTGTCAGATTTTCTTCAAATTTCCTGTGTAGCATCTTTTGTAGGATAACCTCAAGGTCTGGTCTGATTTCTTATTTGTTCAGACATATTGTTAAGTTGTTCAAGAATGGTTCTAGAATTGATGTTCTTGAGCTTAGACATGGCCGTATCAATTACAGTATAAGAACTGTCTTTAGTGTTCATGAACAGTTCAAGAACATAATTTGCAGGGCAATGGAAGTTAAAAAAGTACAAGAACATCTATTCCGGTGAGCGATGTAAGGCCATATGATTGTCCTCCTGTAGATACGTAGAAAGACCGTACAGCATACAGACATCATTAAGTTTTGGAGAATGTTTGTTTGTTTAGTTGAGCTTTATGCCCCTTTTCAACAGTTAGAGTCATATGAGGTGAACAGTTCACCTAAAACTCTGAACAATGAAGGTGTTGTACTATTCCTAATCTCCTTTAAAATGCTTTAATTTATTATACATGTTATCCTTAAACATCCACATCTTAATTATAATTAGGCCACTCCAAAACTCAAGTATTTTCATTGTTGTTTTAGAGTGAAAATTATGCAGGGACGTAGCCAGCTTTGAATAAATGTTAGGCATACAAATAAATTCATTTTGCAAGATGCTTAGAATATGACACTGATAATGTTCTCTAAAGTGTCTTTGTTTTGCGCTCAGAAACATGCAATCACGTTTGTAGGATTAATTGTTTTATGATGGGACTTTTAATTATAAAATAACAAAATAGAATGTAGGACAAAAGCTCCCCCCCCCCTCCGCACAAAAGCTCCCCCGTTGATTTTGATAGGGGCAGACAACGAAAAGCTCTCCCATTGTTCTACTACCCCGGACAATTGCTCTCCCATTTTTTGCACCCGGACAAAACATTGATCATGTATCAAGTTGTCGGTAACAAATACGTTTTGATGACACATAATTACCTTTTCGAAATTTATTCAGAAATCGATGTAACCCCTGATAGAATATCAAATATTTTTTATGCTGGTTTCTATACAATGCATGCATATATTGTACCCATAATTTTTTGTAATCACTTAATTGCACTTGACTGGTGTTATGGTTACTAAGTATATTGTTTTCTTCCAGAAGTTTTTGTTATTAAATGGGTATTACAGTTTCTTGCAAATGCTTGCTGGTTCATTTTGCTAAAAACAACTTTATGTAGATAGATAATTAATTTTATGCTGAGGAATTCCCATTGAATATTGATGATATTTTGCTATAGAATTTCTTGTACCCGCAGGTAATGTTGTTAGATGCAACCGATATTTTCCTCAATGATACATTTACCATTGCAGAGGAAGCCAATTCTATCTGTCAGACAAATTTCTATTTATTAATCACAACCCCTATTGTGCTAACAATTTGCTAACTTGTTCACAATTCATTTTCATTTTATGTCCAAGACAGCTTCTGGTCATTGACTGACATGTTACAGAATTAACTATAATTAAATCCTGTTCTGTCCAATTCAAGCTGTTTAGCAGTGTAGTATGAATGTTTAGTAAATACTTGAATAATTATTATTAAGACAAACTGTGTCTGATCTTCCACTTGTCAAAAAAACATCTTTTGTTATTGTCCTTTACAAATGCTTTCACTTGTACATAATAGTATTTTGTATAAATTCTTGGAAAATAAGTTTGTATTCTCTAACTAATATGTATGAATGAATAACTGTACAATATGTTTGCATTGATCCATCTGGTATTAAGCTTATAATTCCATACATAGCTATGTTTTAATTGAAGAAAACAATTCCGATTTATACTAATGGGTGTACTGAAGTCATAAGAGCTGGACAAATACTGGTGTAAATGGGAACAAACATAATCACAGCTTACTGTAAGGCAAAAGAGCCCTGCTAATACTCTTATCATTTTTTCTTCATTTCTTATGTATTGGTTAATATGCTCCGTGCCTTTTTTGGAAAGGGAGGGGGGGGGGCAAAAAGCATTTTTAAGCCAAGGATCTCCGTCTCTTCTAAAATATGTATAGCCGCAAAAGAGAACCCTGTCATGAATCTTGACTGATCAAGTTATGTTCTTTGTGTATTTATGAATGCTATCACAGAAACAACTGTTAGTTTTTTCTGTCATAGCATTCATAAATACACAAAAGACATAACTATACTATGTTTTCTGTATGGAAGGACAGTTAGATATCCTTGTTACTGTATTGTATGATATCTTCAGATGCATCAGTAATTTCTGATGTGTTGTTAAAGCATTATGTTTTCATTGATTTTTTTCTCTGGTTGATGTCCATTGTAAGGCTATATTGTTGTTGGTTGTACATGTTCAGTGATCACTTGTTTGTTGGCCAATTAATTGTTTTGTGGCTGTTGCCTATGACTTCAAAATATTGCCAGGATATGTTATCATTTTTCCTTTTAATTGGATTATAGAATTGTTAAGCTTTTGAATGTGTTGTCAATAACATATCTATATATACCAACATTTGTGTCTTTTTTCATTGAGTAACCCTTAAAGCAAATGTCATATACTATTTATTGAGATAAATTCTATATAATTATATGTGTGTGTATTTGAAATGAAAATGGCCATAAAAGTCTCAGACTAATTGAAATAAATTTTCCTTTGTTTATACTTTTGCCAATTTTTAACACTTTAAAGGCCTGAATTATTAATTTCATCTTTTGCAGCACACTTTGACTTAGTTCCCCAAGAACCTGTTACTTCAATGGCTTCAAAGAGAATCAAAATACTAAATAATACAAATACAAAAAAAACTAAATACTGAACTCACTTATTTAATGTGATAATCTAGAAAAGCTGATATTTTAATTACATGCTTGTAAATTTCCCACTTTAAATAAGGTATGAAGTAGGAGTCATTGTAGATTTTAAATGGTGTACTGTAAAATACAGAATGATTAAAACGGTAGTGAAATGTTTGAAGCACTGTTGGTTAATTGCTCAACACTATTAGTGTCATACCCATAGAGTATAACATAACAAAGTGATCATTGAAACAACAATATTATCAGGAAAGAATGGTATCAATTATTCAAGGCTTGTATTAAGCTTCTAAATATCTCTAATATTTATTATTGATGGACCCTTATGATTTTCATCTGTGTTACATAACTGCTTGAATTGTGCAAAGTTATCATCAATTAGCGCATGATTTAAGATGAAACTTTAACTCAGCAGAAATTTCTTCAATTTAGCAGGCCATATGGTTTGTGTTTTTGTCTGGTGCGGTTTGATAAGTTAATTATTTTGGCACTACCGGCTGTATTTCATATTACTTTTTTGAATTTTCTTTGCAAACTGCTGAACACCAATTTCTACCTGTTGATTCATTCTCTCACTGTTTGTCTTTTATGATGCCACATCTATGCATAGTTCAGTAAGCTCTTTTGAACTTTTATTTCTGGTATACTAATTGTACTTCGGATATACCGAAACTTTATTAATTAAAGTCGCAGTTCTAAACACGTTCCCAGTTTAGAAAAGGGTGCATTTGAAGGTATATTTCACTTTACTGTACGTTTAATTGTGATATTCACTGATATTACTCAATATTGATATCTTAAAAAAAAAATTTCACTCATGATGTCAGCACGATCATTTTTGCGCTTTTTGTTTACAAAGAAAAACAGTTTCTTCTTTCTCCTGAATTTTTGCAGCTTCGGCATTTTAAACTGAACGTATCGATATCATAATATCATTACACATTGTTTTAGACTAAATTTGTTACTTTTTTTAAATTATAAAAACGCATTATATAAAATCACGGTTTAGGTCATCAACTAGGGATTCATTAGACCCCGCATCATTGTATCATAAATGGACAACTACATTTCATTTGAGAAGAATATTTACATTGCTATAAGATCTTATCCACTAATAATAGCACTTAGGTATTCTCATTGGATGTCATAACAGCCACATAGATTTACAAATTGAATGGGGGATATTTTATAAATTCTGAAGGTATCTTGATACACATTCTACTTATGATATCAACGAATACATTTAACAATATAAATTGCTTATAACATATTTCATGTAAATAGCTACAGTATAAAGTAGCTGGTATGTGTATTTACAGTGTAGTAAACTTAAACCCTGAGAGGAACAATGTGTGTTTTCAACTGATACATACATGCACATGTTGACAACTATAGTTCAGACAAAATGACAAATCGGTAGTTTACATAATATTTGAGGCTATGGGGCATTTTTACTACAATTAGTTTTTATGTAGACGGCCTTAGTTTGATTAAAATACTGTACGTAAGTCAAGATTTTAGAAAACAATATTCATGTCTTTTTAGACAAATAAACCAGTCTAGCTGTGTATATCATTAAATGCAAATGGTACTTTTAAACGTAAGAAAGCAGTTGACATTGGTTATCCATGTGAATATTATATAACATGATGTTCGTAGGTATACACTTGATTTACTGAATCTATCAACCTGCTTGTACATGTATATAGAACCAAAGACCTATGGCATACATGTATATAGGTCTTTGATAGAACCCAGTTAAACACAAACTCCGCGTTTTAAGCAATATCGTAATTTTAATTTAAGACAAATATAGTGGCATGATATATCAATTGTATAAAAATAAGCATAACTTGAACTGCAATAAATTTATACCACGCCATGCACAGTACGCATGTACAAACCCAGTCAGATATTTTACTCAAGATTACAATTTAAAACATATTGTGATGAAGTATCCCTGGCTCTGACATAAGTTTTCATATGTCAATAAAACATCGATCGTTTCAGTTTACTTCTATCGTATTATGAGAATACATGTCAAGTAGAATTGGGTCTTGTACATTTTATCAGACATATAGGTTGTCCAACTACATGTACATGTACTTAGACTGTTTGTGACGGTGAGACACTTTTTGATTCGGCCCGTTCCGCTAATGGCCTTTCCGAATTCATTAATGAAATTGTCCAACCGGAAAGTCAAATAAGTAAGGCTGACACACAGGGGTCTGTTAGGTCTTGTATCTATCAACTCTTGCAAGTACCATGGACTATGTATGCAGACGTAAATAAGCAAGTCTGAAAGCTAATAATGTGTCACTAGTCTGACTAGAAGTCGATATTTCATCCGCTACTATGTATCCTAATAGATTGAAAGAAACAAATCAGCAAGGTGGGGTATTGAGAAAGATCGATAGATATTGATCTGTTTATTGTAATACAAATACAATGTAAATTTATAGTATAACCTGTCTGTGTTGATAAATATAGATAATGATAAGTCGAAGGTCTTTGACGATAAGGTATGCATTAAAATGGTTAACAATACGACATAAAAAGACATATCTAGTTAAATTATGGTACCCAGAACTACACAATGATCAACAATATAGCTATATGTACACTGAACGGTAACTGGCATTACTGACACCTAATCAAGGTGTGTGCAAATGGATTCGGCACATACATTTTGACCAAAAAATTCCAAATTTATGTGCCGAACCCCTTTGGGTGTGTGTATCCATTTGAGTATGTTTAAAATCATCGTTTATGCGGATTATTAAATGAAGAATTTATACCTAGGGGTACACCGTTGGTGTAACAACGCCTCCACATTCCCATCGTGTACGAAAATTCTCTTTTTATCGTTCCATTTGTTGAATCAGTAGCGTCGACATACCTCATTTTAAATTATTTTGTACTGACACATACACAACATTACGCGTAAATGTATGCAGAACGATAGTGTATAAATGATTTTGTTTTTATTTGAAAAATAGTCTCACAATTAAACACCAATGAAAGAGAACATGTACAATTTGGTTTGGATCAAGTGAACGCCATCCTGAAAACACATGGATAATATTGCACCGTTAATGCATATCTTGTTGCCATGTGTTTGATGAAGCAATGAATTTATATCATCCTTAATAATTGTATGATTTTATCTTGCATCAGATAATAGAGGATCTATATCAAAGGAAAAACAACAACTACTCCGAATACAGCTTCTTATTGAGTGCGGGAGCTATATTCGGCGAATAGAACTCCCCGGGGAGCTGTATTTGAAAGGACCCCTGTAGGGTGTGACTGTGAATGCCTTAAAAAAGAAATGTATATCAATTACCGTCTTCTGATAGTATGTTTTGATAAATATGTTCTATTAAAACTTTAAACACACAACATACATGTTATGTTCATAATGTATACTACATCTGAGATGCATGAACTGTCTCATATTACATTGTGTGAATCCTTTCTTTATCTCATATATACATTTGTACTTGAAATACATGTAGTGTAATCTCTCCAAAGCAACACCCTTTGTGAGTAGCAAAATGATGTTGTTGTTGAGAGGTTGTTGCTCTAGAGAGGTTAATTTTATAGCTAAATCATGCAGTGGGAAAATCATGTTAGTTGTTGCTCAAGAGAGTGCCGCTCATGAGGGTTGTACTGTACATGGTGTTATTAAATGTGTACTTACTTACTTACTTACTTAGTCCTCTTCGACCCATGGGGGAACATGAAAAGTCTTGAGTTCCTTGTCCAGCGTTCTTCTCTGTGTCAAGACAGGTCTTCCTCGTCTTCTCTTGCCCTGCGGGTTCCAGTCAAGAGAATGGCGCACAAATGTTTGGGTCTTTTGGGAGGGTGTGTCCGATCGTTTTCATGGACTTGGTCTTGCCTGCATTGATAGTCAGTCTGTAGATTGCGCAACCTGTTGAAGACGGTCAGTTTTCTTCTGCATCTGTTGGAAGTTGCGGAACATTAGGCAGATGTCATCATCAAAGTCCAGTTCTACTAGTCTATTTGGGAAACTACTGGAGGCCGCGTGGTACATCAATGGTTGTCTTTATCACCATCCAACTTCACAATCGACTAAACAATCAAAACACTCAAAATAATTGTTTTACAAACTACACAAGTACACAACATGCGCAAACATACATTTGTGTAATTCAATACATTTCCTTTTGTACATAAAACAATCCTTTTCCGGGCTTTATCTCCCTTATACATTGACACTTTTTAAAATAACTTGGCATAATTGTTAAACACCATGAGACGGTGTGCAGTACGCAAAATCAAGGTCTATAGCTCAAAGGTCAAGGTGACACTTAGAGGTCAAACATAAAAAATTAGCATTATAGACCTTGTCCGGAATGTATCTCCCTTATGCAATGAAATTTTTAAAGATAACTTGCTTTAATTGTTGAACACCATGAGATGGTGTGCAGTGCGCATGAGCCATGTCTCTAGCTCAAAGGTCAAGGTGACACTTAGAGGTCAAACATCAAAAATGAGCATTATATAGACCTTGTCTGGGTATATCCCCCTTATGCATTGAAATATTTGAAAATAACTTGGGACAGTGTGTCACACATAAGACCAGGGTCAGTAGCTCCAAGGCCAAGGTCACACTTAGATGTTAAAGGTCAAAGGTGGGGTCTATTTTTGTGTCTGCTTCATGACTTTGTCATTTCTTGATAGATTTTGGAATTACTTGGCAGAAATATTTACCATCACGAGATGATGTGTCACGCGTAAAACCAAGGTTACACTAAGATGTCAACCATCAAAAGTGTTACAGACCTTGTCCGGGCTGTATCTCCCTTATGCATTGACTTGCATAATACAATGAGACCATGTTTCCTTGGCAACACCCAGATCAATAGGTCAAAGGTCAAGATTACAATTTGGTCAATATATTTTCTTTGTCTGCAGGGCTGTGCCTTCTGTTTGCATTCAAGGATTTTGAAATAAATTGTATAAAAGTTTACTTCAATGAAATATTTGTCATGAACATCACCCATACTTGTAATTCAAAGGTCAAGGTCACACGCTGTCTAAACGACGGGCTCGACATGTTGCCCTTGGGAATCTAGTTGAGCTGAGTAAGCACAAATATTTGTATAAACATAATCTCAGCTAGGATGTGTATACTTCGATCTATACAATCAGTTTTATATAATGACATAAGAGCAGGGGATGATTTTAGAAATGTAAAAAAGTAAATACATGATTCTGTATCATAATACCAGCCTACCTCTCTACAAGTACAGTACAACCTCTCCACAACGACCTTCTCTTGAGCAACAACCTCACTTCAACAACAGTATGATTTTTCCCAAATGTACGATATAATTATTAATTCAACCTCTTTAGACCAAAAAACTCTCAACAACAGAAATTTGCTACTCCCAAAGGCTGTTGCTTTGGAGATGCTACACTGTTACAGCAAACTTCTTTAGATGAATCACTCGAATCAGCAGATAAATATGCCTTTCATACAATTTTTCATATTTTTCTTCAACCAAATGCTCAAAGAAAAGACATCAAACACAGCCCCATAGACCAAGAGCTCTCACTGCTGAGCTACGCAGGTGGGCATGGTGTTTCGGCGGACAGATTCGGACATGTTACTTACATGAACTCAGTTCATTGCAGCTTTTCATATCAAGCACATACATCAAGAACTCGTGGGTGGAATCATTACACATTAGTATAATGTTTTTATGTTCAAATTAGGCAAATGAAAAATTTGTCTCCTTATTTATATTTGGGCTACACAGATGTCTCATCATATTTATTCATTGATATTTGTATACACAAGAGCGCCATAAGTGGTGCCAACACTCATCTGTTCAGCGCCTCAGTGAGATCTATCCACCAATGATGTGTTGCGGGATTTAAGAATGAGAGCTTGTACCTGCGTACAAACTATGAAAAATGGTGATGCGAAGTTATCGAGATTAAATACACGATCCCACTTCTGACACCATTGTTGCGGGATTTAAGAATGAGAGCTTGTACCTGCATACAAACTATGTAAAATGGTGATGCGAAGTTAGCGAGATAAAAATACACGATCCCACTTCTGACACCATTGTTGCGGACTAGTAAAAATGTACTACTGTACTGTGCTATAAAACGTTCGATAATAGTTTGCTTGGAAGCAGTGAAATAATAACTGATAAAAACTGTCAAAATAATTGACTTTTCAGGATGACACCACCCTTTTTAATATAAAAAGGGAAAAATAAAATACAAATGCTAAATAAATCATAAAATCAACCAAATTTTTAATTACTGTTTAAATGAACAAATACAAGTACATGATCTTAAAGTACAAGTATAAAATCAAAACAATGAAATAAAATCAGTACATAAAACTGTCAAAAATATGTTAATTAAAGTATGAAAAATAGACCTTAATGATTCTGGACTCCTAAAACAATTTACTTAAGAAGTGGCGAGCTATGAAAAATATACTAAGTTAAACAATGACCCTTAAATTCACAAATCCAAGATGGCTGCCACTAGATAAAGATTAATTACCAAATAAGTGTGAAAGTTAACTGTAAATAATCAGTGTAAAATTTATTGTAAATAATAACAAAAATTTACTGTCCTAGCAATAATAATTTAGAGTTTTAGAATGTCTGAGGTAAAATGCCAAAGTTCCTAAATAAATAATTAATTAAATAATTAATTATACCCCAGACCCTAAGAGTTAAGAGAAGTTACCAGTTCAGAAGAAACAGCTAGCATCCTTGACTGAAGCCAGAATTCTGCTTATATCAGAATCTTAGCCAACAGGTGGCGCTGCAGTCAAAGTTGTTACAGATGATCTGATTGGTCAGAGGAAAAATAGCTTAAGGATGCTGACCAATCAGTGATAATCTTATAAAAGTTACAATGTCATGATATTGCAAAATATTCCATTGTATGTGGTCTAAAAATAGAACTACTATAACTTATGTAAGTGGTCACATGACCTAAATAAGTCACATGACTAACTAAAACAAAGTGATGGAAAAATACCAGTAGTGGAAAATAAACATTGGTAATCTCTAAGATAAAAACAGTAAACTATCAAAAATACAAAGAGTGCTAAAATTTTACAATGCTAATGTTGTTTATGCATAGTAATAAAAATAAAGTAATAATAAAGCAATTATTACAATATAAAATAAAGAGTTGAACATTATCATAACTATCTTGATGATACATAATCTAAAAATAGATTAGCTAAAAGTAAGTCTATCTGAATAGAAAGGGCAGCTAAAAATCCTTAATAATTTAGCTCTGCAAGTTATAAATGGTTATGGTGAATTAATTGTACTTATTATGCAATACTATTGTACTACATAGGTTAATTATGTAATGGAATGTTGTAAAAATCCAACTTTACAACAGATGTTTCACTATGAGCTACATTCAAGTTTTTGCATGACACAGACGATGCAGTGATTACTATAGCTATGCTATTTCCTTGACACGCTAATAAATGACTGAATGGATGAATGGATTGATTTCTTTCCTTGTTTTCGTTAGATAGATAGATTTATTTCGACATAAAATGAACATTTACATGGCAATAATAACATTAAAACATACAAAAACAGTAAATTGATACATGTGTACGCATGAATTAATAAAAACAGCCATGTAAAATCAACATTAAATGTCAAGGGTTATAACACAAGAAAGGGTTCAGAGGAACCCTTATTTCCATTGTGGTCCTTGATATATAGTGTTGTATGACATAGGAAAATATCACATTTGGGAATAAATTATATGAACCGGTATATATTAAATAAATAAAATTACTTATCACAGTTAAATAGCTATTATAGTAAGATAAATAGAACATTGTAGACAAACATGTAAACATTTGATAAAAATGAAAAATAATACTTCGAATGAGTAAAAATTATCCTATTTGCCATAAATAAATACGATAATGCTGATTATAAATTAAGAATGATAATAAAAAATTAAACATGCTTATCACAGTATATTTATATATATAAATTAACAATGAAATAATTATAATGTTTTTATATTATTTTATATTCCGTTATTTCTTGAAAAGATAAAAAGCTGACAGTAATGATTTCAATAATTTTAATTATCTAACCATTAACCCAATAATTGTAATTTGTACAGAATACAGCAAAGATAACAACATAGACAGCAATAGCTTCTGAGAATTAGCAATCAGATTATAGGTAACAAGAAGAATTATAACAAAACGTTAGACGAATTACAAGAAGCATATTGGTTTATGTTTTTTTTTTATGAAGTTGCTTTTATCATAAAGGATATTGACTGTATATTTTATTCAATTCTCAAAAACATATTTACTTAATATGAGTAATACACATATATTGACAATCATGAGTATTTGGCAAATGAATAAATTCATGTATATAGTTCACAATTACATGGCAATATCATACTCACACCAATAAAATAGAATAAACCCTATATGTTAACAAATGTACCATTATCTGCTACGATACAACCACATTGAGCTTCAAATAGCATTTCAGATATTATGCCACACAACAGCTTATCTAGGTTAAACATCACAGAAGAATGCCTGCATGATTTACTTACCTATCAACTATAAATAGATTCAGTCATCACCATTAACCAATCAAATGGCCAGGATTAGCCAAACTAGTAATAGACACTATAAACTAATACTCATAAGTATAATTCGTCTAGAAAATACTGTCCAACATTATAAAATTAAACATATTTTGCTGTGATCACATATCTAACATCAGTTTGTGAACTGATCCAGGAAGCAATACAATACGTTTTTATTAAGTCGTCACTACACACATACATCACAAAGTTACAATATAACAAATATAAATGAATCTCAAATATTATGTTTTACCCAGTATTTACTGTAACCTTTCACAACAAACATCAGTCCAAAATAATACTTTATAGAGTTTCTTAATAATACACACTAATAACAGTTCATGTAAAAGTATCATGAACTGTTATTGAACAGTTTATTTTCAATAAATCAGCAAAATTTACAATTGTATTTTGCTACAAAATTATCATGAAACTTATTTATTTATTTCATCGAATTTAACGCCATTGTCAAGATTATTTCAGTTATATTGTGGCGGGCAGTCATCCTAACCAACTTCCCTGGACTTCATTCAGGCCCCAACCAGTACTAAACACATTCTATTTGCAAGCTCCTGCCTAGCTTCACCACATAATTCAAAAGTGGAAGACAATTCAACGTATGATGTAATCTCTTCAGTTTCGGAAGGTGTGAGCATCGCCCTGGTTGGGACTCACTTCTTTCGCTTCGAATGTTTATTTAGTTGGTTTTGGTATTTGTTCCAAAGACATTTTTTCAATAGACAGTAATTCATCAATATTATTTTCAATAATAGTTCCCGAATCGGCACCTGTTTCAACGGAAGTACTAGCTTGCAAATTCATACTAACTGGATCATGCCTCAATATTTTATACGGATCAACGTCCGGCTCGAACTTGACATCTTTTAGATCCAGCCATGTTGTACCACTTTCTTCCAGATCATTTGTAATGATACAAAAATCAATAATCTTTTTTTTTCGTCTATCAGAGGCTTTATAAGTACATAACTTAAAAGGCCTTGTAACTTTCTCCTTTATCTCGCGAATGTCAACGTTATAATCTCCTCCTACTAACATTGGACATCTATACTTTTCTCTGATAGATGTGAGGAATTTCATCAAAAGTGCGAAGAATTCAATCTTTACCTCTGTGGTTAATGACCCACCACCTTTTTGATTATTTTGGCCGTGCCAAGATATGCATATGAATCGCAGTGTGGACGTTGTAACTCTTATGGCATGCATACGAGATATTGGATCAAAATCTGTTTCAAGTTGATCATTTGAAGTGAGCTGAAGTTTATCCAGAATATCGTTCAAATCGGATATCGGGAGATCGCCTATTGTAACTATTTTCTTATCGTACATAATACTGGCATTGGCACTTTTTTTCGGAATGTAATCATATTGTTCCGGAATTGGATGTTTTATCCAATTATCTCTGTCAATATTTGTCCAAGGAAATTCCTGGAAAAGGATCAGGTCAGGCTTTTGTGATAAGACAATATGCTGTATGGCTTGTTTTCTCTCATTTGGGAATGTACTACCTATTTTTTTAACATCATCGCCAACATTCATTATTACTATTTTAACAAGTTTAACATCATCTGATGCTGCAGTAGAAGATGAATCGATTGAACACTCTTTGGTTGGTCCTGCACTAGATTTCTTAAAATCTACATTTTCTTCCAGTTTCGCACTTTGCATATTGCCGTCCGCAGTACTAGCCATTGTAACAGTATTCTCAGTCGTATCAGTGTTACTTCCAACAAGCGCCGTTTCTCTTCCATACAACTTCGTCGTCTTTGGTATTTCCGTTTTTTGCGAGATTATTGTTCACTATCCTGAATTAAACAAAGTTCAGTATGAACAAACAATTATATCCGTACTAAAACACTGAACAAAATTACAGTAACTGGCAATGATAGATGACTGACATCTAACGTTCAAAGACTTTTTAAAAGTTTTTACAATATACAAAGTACATGTAGATGATATTAAATTAATGGGCATTAATGATTTGAACAATCACCTAGCGATACGTATAGGACTGAACATTAAGTTTATTGAAATGGGGATAAAGCCGTTTATCAATTTTATTCCATTTATGTACCATGGATATACATGTATAAACTGTTTTCCGAAATTCAAATTATGTACGAAAATAAGTACAATGTAAGTGTTTGGTATCCAGAACTGTTTTAATTCAACAGAAGGTGTATTTTCAATATTGATTGATAGAAGTAAGATCATATTACAAGATTAATTCATTTTCCTGATTATATATCGATCGCTGATATTTGCGGGTTTATGATTCGCTCTCAAACTATTGTACTTTGTCATACATGTTACTAAATAATAAATCAAAGTCCGTACGTTATCATATCAATCATATATTGAATAGCAACTGTTCAGACCTGATTCCCAGTTAATACATTACAGGTTGAAAATTTACAACACGCCACAAAGTACTTCAACAATCAGTAGATACGTGTTTTCATTGTGTGAATAAATTTGATATCGTACGTAGTATTATGAACTGTCTTGATTTTTGGCAAATGTTCAGAAAGATCTTTTTATGACTAAGCGGCGAGTTCATACATGTGATAAGAGGGCACTATAACTACCTCTAACTTATATCTAAGTGTCTGTTGAGTTTTATGGTCCTTCATTTAACGTAAACCAAATTGATTATAGAAAGAATTATATTAATCACTTATGCACTCACCTCGGATATCAGCAAGGACTTATATACATACATGTATGTATAGTGAAAGTCCTTGATGTCAGTAAGTACAATGCAACCTCTCCAATATAAGACAGACTCAAAGCATTAAAGTATTGTCTATAAGAATACATTTACTATGTAATCACTTAATCACTGCGCAACAAGTTATTAAGGCGAATTTTGGTTGCTGGAATTTTGTTTAATAATCCATTAATAAAATATCAAATAGTATATAATGTATATTTGAATAAAATAGAGAGTAGCTTAAATGAACAAGTCAAAATTGAATCAACACATCATTTTATTGATCGGAGTAAGCACAAATATTTCGTATATACATAAACTCAGCTTGGACGTGTAATGTTTCGATCTATACAATCAGTTTTATGTATAACAGCTGTCGACAAAAGTAAATACACAGGTTTTACGCATAAAACCATAGGCACTCGATTCCGTGATTTTTATACGTTTATGGAAGTTATTTTTCAATTCAACTCATTAAACAACGCAAATCTGTCGAAGGAAAAATGTTCATTTTTTACCTTATTTCGTGTATAAAAAACACCAAGGTAGTGCACTCGCCATTTTTTCGATTGACGGAAGTGACGAAAATAAGCGTTGGTCCCGGCTTTCTTTCTAAAAGCTGTCAAAACGTTTAAATTTGGGACACATTACAATGAAAGCAAGGTTCCCAAAAAGCTCGTGCAGATTAGAAGGAAAGCCAGGACCCACGCTTATTTTGTCACTTCCGTCTATCGAAAAATGGCGACTGCACAACCTTGATGTTTTCTATAAACTCAATAAGGGAAAAAATGAAGATATTTCTTTCGACAGATTTGCGTTGTTCGATTAGTTGAATTGAAAAATAACGTCTGTAAACGTATAAAAATCACGGAATCGAGTGCCTATGCATAAAACAATGGCAGGCGAGCAGTTAATCTAATTATGTATCGTACCAGCCTAGCTCTCTACAAGTACAGTACAACCTCTCCAGAACGGCCCTCTCTTGAGCAACAACCTCACTTCAACAACAGTATGATTTTTCCCAACTGTACGATATAATTATTAATTCAACCTCTCAAGATCAACAACCTCTCTACAACATAAATTTGCTACTCCCAAAGGGTGTTGCTTTGAAGATGTTGCAATGTAACAGCAAATTTCTTTAGATGAATCACTCGAATCAGCGGTTGGTTAAGGATAAATGCCTTTTATACAATTTTTCTTTATTTTTCTTCAACCAAATTATCACAGAAAACATATCAAACACAGTGCCATAGACCAAGAGCTCTTACTGTCGAGCTAAGCAAGTGGGCTAGGAATTTGGGCGGTCAGATTCGGACTACATGCCGGATTGATTACTGAAGCATGAAGTACACAGGTTGAATAGAATAAGGACATGTAAAAAGTTGAGAAACCCAAGTCATCGTTATGTACAAGCATTTTTTATACATTTTTTTTGTATCTATAGATACGCATTGCTTCTGGAGATTTACGGAACTACCGATTTGTTTAATAAATTGTTGTGTTTGAAAACAACCATGTTTCTACCAAGGTGTAATATCATATAACTGCTAGGTATATTCTAGTGATTATTGATTACTCGCAGACAAACTAATTTTAAAAGCGAGGACACCAAGACGTACAGTCATAGTCCAGCAGATTATCGATGTAACTTTTTACATGTCCTTATTCTATTCAACCTGTATACTTCATGCTTCAATAATAAGCCTTTGTGAAGTGTCCGTCCGTCCGTCCGGGCTCCTTTAAACATGTTTAAATGACTGTGTATAATCCGCCTGCAGTTTTTGTCTGACTAGAACAGAACTGCTTGGTACGAATGTAGACTACACCAAAATATGTAATTCAATGCCTCATTTTTTAATTGCGATAAACAGTGTTATTGCTTGTCGAATAATTGAAATCCTAGACTCGGCGTTAGACAAAACACGTGATTATTTTGTTTCTTATATCTGCAACTAATGTATTAAATGATTCATGTATGTAATTTGTTTGTGATTGAATAGATTGTAATTGTAAATAAATATAAACGACAAAGTAATAATAACTGTAGGTTAGTAATGTAATAATAATTATAGGATATATCTATATTTAGTGACTAATTCAATATTAAGACCATATCCTTTCAAGACCGGGTTTTCAATATTTTCTTTTGATTTCAAGTTGATAACGATATCATATCAATGTTTCGGAGACAAACTTCTTTGGTCTAACACGTTGACCATACAATGCAAGAAAGAATGCAGACAAATTAAAATGACAATACTTTAAGCATTTAAATTGGATACTTTATACATGTAGCTATAACAAATAACGGAATAGGATCATTATCATCGTTAAGCAGGAAGATAACAATTTAAGTACAGCAGTCACGTGTACTACTGATATTTAAATACATTCGACTTTTCACTGAATTTTACTAGACTTAGTGGAAAGTGTTATGGACGAATGGAAAAAGTTGAATTATAATGTTCATAAAATGAGAAACTAGTGGCACGTACCCGTGTTTGTCATGTTGTTTACAAGTCAAGATATTAACACTTTGACAATGAACGGGCCTAGTTTTATATTGTGGATAGTTCAGGTAGTTTCCACGGTGAATCAAGTGTGCGGGACAGGTTGTCGTTTTTATGGAGATATAGCAAATTGATGTCCGTGAAGTTGGCAGCCCAGCAGCCTAGCAGCGTGAAGTTGGCAGCCCAGCAGCCTAGCTGCGTGAAGTTGGCAGCCCAGCAGCCTAGCAGCCCAGCAGCGTGAAGTTGGCAGCCCAGCAGCCTAGCAGCCCAGCAGCGTGAAGTAAGCAGCCCAGCAGCCTAGCAGCCCAGCAGCTTAATATATTTCTACAGTTAAACTGCACCACAAATCATGCAAAAACTTAAAAACGCATGAAGTAATAACATTATGTTGCTGTCATGTTTATTAGAAGAAAAAAATACGATTTTTATCGATTTTGTGAATCTGGCAGTGTAGCGGCCGCATAGCGGACTATTATAGTCAAACATAAAATGCACAAGAAATCCGGCTAAACACTTACGAATCGATGATATAATTCGATTTTATACCTTTAACGTTCATTAGATGAGAACTTACACATTTTTCTCTTTTTTTGTGAAAGTGGCAGCCCAGCAGCGTCACAGCGTAATTTATATTTCTACAGATAAACTTCACAACAAATCAAGAAAAATACTTCAGAACGCATAAAATAATGTCAGTCTGTTGTTTAAACATTAATTAACAGAAAATATATAATTTTCATTTTTTTTTTTCAATGTGAAATTAGCCGCTGCTAGCAGCGTGAAGTTGGCAGCCCAGCAGCGTAACAGCGTAATCTATATTTCTACAGATAAACTTCACAACAAATAAAGAAAAATACTTCAGAATGCATAAAATAATGTCAGTCTGTTGTTTAAACATTAATTAACAGAAAATATATAATTTTCATATATTTTTTTTTCAATGTGAAATTAGCCGCTGCTAGCAGCGTGAAGTTGGCAGCCCAGCAGCGTAACAGCGTAATCTATATTTCTACAGATAAACTTCACAACAAATCAAGAAAAATACTTCAGAATGCATAAAATAATGTCAGTCTGTTGTTTAAACATTAATTAACAGAAAATATATAATTTTCATATATTTTTTTTCAATGCGAAATTAGCCGCTGCTAGCAGCGTGAAGTTGGCAGCCCAGCAGCGTAACAGCGTAATCTATATTTCTACTGATAAACTTCACAACAAATCAAGAAAAATACTTCAGAATGCATAAAATAATGTCAGTCTGTTGTTTAAACATTAATTAACTAAAAATATATGATTTTCATTTTTTTTTCAATTTGAAATTAGCCGCTGCTAGCAGCGTGAAGTTGGCAGCCCAGCAGCGTCTAATTTCACGCACAATTTTTTTTTTTGAAAAATCATATATTTTCATTTAATTAACGTTCAAACAACAGACTGACAATATTTTATGCATTCTGGAGTATTTTTCTTGATTTGTTGTGAAGTTTATCTGTAGAAATATAGATTACGCTGTTACGCTGCTGGGCTGCCAACTTCACGCTGCTAGAAGCGGCTAATTTCACATTGAAAAAAAATATATGAAAATTATATATTTTCTGTTAATTAATGTTTAAACAACAGACTGACATTATTTTATGCATTCTGAAGTATTTTTCTTGATTTGTTGTGAAGTTTATCTGTAGAAATATAGATTACGCTGTTACGCTGCTGGGCTTCCAACTTCACGCTGCTAGCAGCGGCTAATTTCACATTGAAAAAAAATATATGAAAATTATATATTTTCTGTTAATTAATGTTTAAACAACAGACTGACATTATTTTATGCATTCTGAAGTATTTTTCTTGATTTGTTGTGAAGTTTATCTGTAGAAATATAGATTACGCTGTGACGCTGCTGGGCTGCCAACTTCACAAAAAAAAAATGAAAAAATGTGTAAGTTCTCATCTAATGAACGTTAAAGGTATAAAATCGAATTATATCATCGATTCGTAAGTGTTTAGCCGGATTTCTTGTGCATTTTATGTTTGACTATAATAGTCCGCTATGCGGCCGCTACACTGCCAGATTCACAAAATCGATAAAAATCGTATTTTTTCTTCTAATAAACATGACAGCAACATAATGTTATTACTTCATGCGTTTTTAAGTTTTTGCATGATTTGTGGTGCAGTTTAACTGTAGAAATATATTAAGCTGCTGGGCTGCTAGGCTGCTGGGCTGCTAACTTCACGCTGCTGGGCCGTTAGGCTGCTGGGCTGCCAACTTCACGCTGCTGGGCTGCTAGGCTGCTGGGCTGCCAACTTCACGCTGCTAGGCTGCTGGGCTGCCAACTTCACGCTGCTAGGCTGCTGGGCTGCCAACTTCACGGACATAGCAAATTGTGACAATGCTAATCTTACATACATTCCGGGGATACCCGATTATATTAAAATTCTGGATTTTACGGATAACAAACTAGGTGATGTAACGAGTGAAACATTCCGACATATTGAACGACCAGATGATACGAAAAGAATTCTTCTTAATTCAAATAGAATCGTAAACGTTTCCGATCATGCATTCAGGATGTTTGAAAATCTTTGGTCCCTAGATCTTTCAGGAAACAGAATCAATATAGATGATATGAAACATTTACTGGTACAACTATCTCGTGAAAATCGTGTGGACGCTTTATATTTGGAATACATGGAAAGTGAAACCATTCGGGATGAAACATTTTCTGTGCTGAACATGTCACCAGCTTCTTATCTTGACTTGCAACACGACTCTATTGAAAAGTTTACCGTCGATACATTTAAACGTTTAAACAACCTTACTGAGCTAGTTTTAGATCATAACAATATATTAGAATTTAAGTTGCCCAAGGTGAAATCGTTGATAACATTAAGAATTAGTTATAACAAGCTGTCTGCCGTACCAAACAAAAAGTACAAGTATATTGTGACTATAACCAATGAGACATTTCGATATCTACCAAACTTAAAGGAGCTGGACCTTGGACATAATTTCATAGCTACTTATCCAACAATGCTTCTTTACAATAACCCGAAGATCGAGGTTTTAGATATGCGATATACTAGTAATAAGGGTTATCATGAAAAAATACAACCGTTTGCATTTAGCTCAAGTACCTTGAAGGTATTGAAAATTGGTCACAACGGACATGCTTCAGAAATTTTTGAATCAATACCAGATTCATTCAAAGGAATACATCAACTCCTCAGTCTGCAAGTCGCGTACATAAACATGAATTTATTTAACGAACATAAATGTTTTAGATCGTTTCACTCCATTAACCAACCTCCGTAGCCTAGAATATTATGATTGCCAATTAAAATGCGATCTTCGTTCTATACCTCACCAGAGGAGTTAAATTGGAAGGCAATAAGATCCAAAATATTGCTTCAGGAACCTTTAGTGCAAATTCAAGCATCGGAGAATTGCTACTCCGTAGGAACAAAATCGGTACAATTAGCACAGATGCGATGCCGATGATAAGTTTCTTAAACAATCTTAAAGAGTTGCGATTATCATTAAATCCGTTCATTTGCGATTGCGATCTCGTTTGGTTTATTAACTGGCTAAAAACTGCAAATAATTCCCAATTGAAACACTACCCAGGACAAACAAAAAGCTGCAAGAAGTTCATTTCTCATATTTAGAATGTCATACGTTCAGTATAATTAAATGGATGGGTATGATAGGTGGACCTACGGTCCTCATGCTGCTAATAACAGCTATGGTTCTCTACATAAGCAGATGGAACTTAAAACATTACATATACTTGATGAAGAGAAGAAGAGAATACACACCACCGGAAGGCAATGTGTATGTTTACGATGCGTTTGTGGCTTACAGTAATACTGAATCACAGTGGATAAAGCATGTTTTGGTACCGATGTTAGAAGATGAATTTAATCTTAGATTGTTTGTTCATGATAGAGATTTTCGCGCCGGTACATATATATCTATGATAATATTGTTGAACGGTTGAAGGAAAGTAAATTAATATTGTTTGTGCTGTCGAATAGTTTTGCCAATAGTGGCTGGTGTATGTTTGAACTGAAAGTGGCACATTTGATGCACATTGAAAAAAATGTAGATGTTACATCCACAATGTTCGAAGACTTGTTAGGCAGAAATATAAACAATTCATTGAGAGTTCTCATGGAATCAACCGCTTACATAGAATGGACTACTGAGACGGCTGGTCGTGAACAGTTTGTTACAAAACTGAAATATGCTTTAGGGGTCACTGATGTAAATGTTCTTCGAAAATGTAGTCTTAAATTTAGGACACTGTTTTAAGACCTTACCAAAAATGATGAAACTGATGGAATAGATCCTTTTGAAAAATGCATCACCATTGCTTCAGCTTGTAATCTTGTCTATTGGACACGTTTCCTAGAACACGAAACTATTGGCATCATACCAGCTCATGGTTACAGACCTGAGGCCAAACAATCAGTATTGGCCTATCAGTGGCTTTCTTAACTAGCATTTGAAAGACAAGTTTACATACAACATGGTAGAAATCAGGGAGAAAAGCAAATAGGGCCTTATAAAGTCGACAGATATTAAGAAACATGTGATGGAAAGAAAGTTGTCCTAGAATTCCATGGTGATTTTTGGCATGGTTGTCCCTCATGTTTTTCTAAAAGTACCATAAATCCCGCCAATGGACTATCAATGGCTGGATTATATAAAACTAGCCTTGAAAAACAAAAATACCTTGAATCAAAAGGATATGTTTACGAATGCATCTGGGAATGTGTTTTTAAGAAACAGTTGAAAGAACATTCTAGTATGAGAGAATACATTGATTCTTAGAATGTGTATTACCGTTAGAACCAAGAGATGCATTTTATGGTGGACACAGAGTAGCATTTCAAAAGTCCACGGAAGAAAAGCGCATAACATATTTTGACGTTTCCTACCTTTATCCTTATATCAATAAAACAGGAAAAATACCCATTGGGTATCCCAAGATCATCACTGAAAATTTCATTGATATAAACAATTATAAAGGTTTAATTAAATGTAAGATTTTGCCTCCAAGGAAATTGTTTACGCCTGTTTTGTCCATAAAATGCAATGGCAAACCTATGTTCTGTCTATGTCGCACATGTAGCAAAACATACGAAAATGGTATGCGTCAGCACACTGATAATGACAGAGCAGTAATGACTTGGGTCATCGATGAAGTGAAAACGGCTTTAAATAGCTCAATGTTACAAGTTATTGAAGGTTTATGAAGTTTGGCATTTTGATGAAATTGCCCAATATGACCCCAGTACTAAAACAGGTAGCTTTTTTACTGGGTACGTGAACACATTTCTTAAGGTCAAACAAGAAGCCAGTGGTTGACCAGACAGGTGTAAAACAGAAACAGACAGACACAAATTGATATATACAAGAATATTTTGATAAGGAAGGAATAATGTTAGAGTATGATAACATTAGAGAAAATCCTGGTTTGAGGTTGTTGGTCAAAATTATTCTAAATTCATTCTGGGGGAAATCCGGCTAAAGATAAAATCTGACGCAAACAACCTACATTGACGATCCAGTTCAGTTCATACACATGATCACATCAGACCAACAAGAAAAAAAATGTTCGTTTTATAAACGACGGAAATAAGATCGCTAGAAACACTGATATCTGTAACATTATTACAAAGACTGAGACAAAAACTTATAAGATTGTCTTTGATAAGAGAGTAATTTCTAACAATTTCACCTCATTCCCCTAAGGAAATTAGCTACGAAAAATAAAACAACCGTTATAGCTATATGTTTTATAGTTTTATGATATGTTGCAGAGAAATGAACGAATGTTATATCATGTACTTGTATTATTGTCTTCTTTTTGCATTGTATTTCCTTTTGATTTATGTTATTGATATGAATTAATAAAATCTATAAACTGTAACTGCTGTTTAGATTTCCTGAATCCTAACTCTAACGATTAGACAGTGGAAACTCCCAAGCCAGTTCACATTTCTAAAAATAGAACAACTACGGGAAATAGCCCGTTCCCATAATTAGGTTACTTCCCTTAGTAAATCGACGGTGTTGTCCCCTGGTATAAGGTATAATTTTACTTCCGGGGACTACGCACTGACATCGATGATCATGGCGGATAACTGAGAAATTCTCAGTGTGTTAAAGAAATGCGTTTTACTTACTTGCAAAACTGATAAAAAAAAAGTTTTTAAGGGTCGTTGGCCAGCATGTTGATGGTAATTAACGTGGATTAATTACACACGTGGCAGGGTCATGAAAACTCGAAATATCCAAGTATATGTTAGTTATTTTACAATTATTGTTTGATGCTGTGAAGTTCACTTTAGTGAATATTTATGCGCCAAATTTAGATATCCCTGATTTCTTTAAAAAAATATTTGATATTATAGACACTATTAAGTGACAATGACTCTTTAATTATATGCGTTGATTTTAATCTTGTGCAGAATCCTGACTTAGATTAAATACAATTATAAGTCAAAGAATAATAATATAAAGGCTAGAAATGTTTTATTAAGTATTATTTAAGAACAAAAGTTGGTTGACCCATTCAGAGAAATAAATGCTAATGTAAGACAATATACATGGAGGCGTACAAATCCAATTCAACAGGGTAGGTTAGATTTTTTTCTTTTATCAGATAATTTGTATCAATTTGTGAGAAATTGTGACATTGATATTAGTTATTGATCTGATCATTCAATAATATATCTAGATGTTTGTTTTTCACCTGTTAGTCTGGAAAGAGTTTATGGAAATTCTATAATGCTCTTTTATATAATAAAGATGTTCTAGATGTTATTATAAAAAAATGATGATATAAAATTACAATATTGCCCACCAGTATATAATATAGATTATGTTTTAGATAATGAAAAACAAGTACATAGAATTTGTTATCAATGATGAATTGATTTAGAGACTCTTTTAATGGAAATTAGGGGTAAACAATTTCTTATAAGGTTAAAGAAAGGAATATTCATGAAAATCAAATAATAGAAGAAATTATCCAGACTGAACATAATTTATCAAAACATACAGAGAAGGTGGACTGAAAATGGTTGATATTAGCAAGATAAAATGGTTAAACAAATATGTCAGCAATAACAAAAGGAAATGTTATACACTAGTAAATTCATTATTCAATATTGACAAAAAAAAATAATACAGGAAAACAATTTTGTGAACTGATTATTAATAAGATAAAAAATGCTTATTGGCTTGATGTTTTGAAGGCTTATTCTTTGTTTATAGATACACTTTGTATAGATAATGTATATGTATAGTGGCGAGAGTTGGAACTTTTTTCGTTTACGAACTGTTGTTGGAGGGATGTTGAAACGTCTATCTTATAGTACGTGATGATTTCTCGATTGCACAGTCTAACTGATACCAGAACTCCGAACATTTATACAATTATTTTGCTGACAAGTTGCATGTTGTATACAAAACGTCTAGTCCAGTCATATACTAGTAGGAAAACGGCCACATATTCAGCGTCTGTCTAAATAAAGACTTGTGATTTTATCAAATACTTGCACTAATATACAGTACATATACATCCGTAATGATATTATTTTCCGATTCACCGCTTAAATTACAAGAAATAAGTAAATAAAACTTTTTTATTTAATTGTTCATTATTAAAGAAATATTAATTATGAATCTACGTGGAATACTTACATTTAATATAAACAAATAGTAAAAATTATGTAGTCAACAATTTTAATCTTTATTTAGCACCTTGGATGTACAGACTGTCATGCATTTGGTATATATTTTAACATACTTGGACTTATACAAAACTATCCTAAAGTTTAGACATCATTGAATATTAATTTACTGAGCAAAGAAAATATTGAGCAATAGTTATTACTTATTTAAAAGATCTATACTATATATATGTAGGTCTTATACTATATAGTATAGGTATTTGGTTATTTTAAAGTGTTTAAAAACAATATATTTATAGCTGAAAGATGGTTTGTCAAACTATTTGTTCACCACATTTGGTATAAGATGTACAGTTTCTTTACTTTTAAGTAACTCGTACATATAGGTATTAATTTATCATTTAATTGTTAAACTTAATCATACCCTCATTTTATTATTTGTGTTTGCTTATATTCGTATAGATCTGCTATCAATTTTTAACTTAAATTCTATTTTACACTTCCGAGAGAAAATAATGATAATTATGCTGAATGTTAAAAATTTAAAAACGTTCATTTGATTACTGTATTTTGCAAGTCTACATTTAATCTGACACATTATGTTTTATTTGCCAAGATATCGCTAGATTTCTGTGTTTGTACCAATTTTCAGTTTAATTCGTTTAAAAATAAACAATTTTCGTCTGGTTCTGTGTATGCAAATAATTCATTTAGTGGTTTTATAGCATTATGTGTGAAAAATTTAAATATTAAATATTTTCCTTTTGATTGCCATGGAAACCAGAGTTTTGCATGGAATGACCTTCTTTAATATTTATTTTGTAAATGACCACCCAAAGATCATTTCTGTGCAGTTTCTTCAAATTTTACACAGCCGTTTCAGAGGACAAGTCCTTTGAAGAATTGAAGACAGACAGACAGACGGACGGAGGACAGACACAATAGAACGCTAATAGCTCTCCCTAAGCTTTTTAAACTGTAATAAATTATTATACGACATCAACATCAACTGCACATATTAACGCATGATTGCTGTCAATTTCATCAAAATAGGATGTCAAAATGAACTTTTAAGAAAAAAAATGTTAATATTCGACTACTTACATATAATGATCTTTAGAATGCGTTTGACCGGGTATAAAACTGTTATAATGACTTCAAATGAATAAATATATATTATTGTCATATAAATTATGGCTGAATAGAAAAAACTTTTTAAAACGTGTCGAAAAAATATACATATGAAATTGATATATTTGATTCTGGCCCATGTACGCCACCATACTTTCGGCGCCAATAAGAGGTCTTGGGACTCTCTTTTTTCCTTAGTTATTATTCATTCCATAAAGTAGAGATATTGAACTGTATTGTGTGAAGAAATAACGGATGTACATTTTGGTAAAATTTTCTTCATATGTTTACCCATGTCCTTTCACTGCTGTAACACATGTTGTATATTTAAATGTCTATCATGTAACAAAAACAATCCATTATATCCACCTTAACGTCTTAAAATACTAGAATAAACATAATCCAATAAATCCTGTCCCTTTCATTTTAAACTGGTTCGACAAGGACGAATCCTCAAATTAAACAAAACTATTAAATTCATTTTTGATTTTATGATACAACTGTCTGTAATGTTACATTTTCCGTCTTTACTGTAACGTTTCCTCTTAACACTACAGACAAGTTACAGTACTGAATAATTACAGGGCTTGAAAATTCCGCTCGCATTGGCGAGTTGAAGTTGGCATCGGACGAGTAGATTTTTGTTAATGCTAGTCCGACGGGGCAAGTACAAAATCGGGCATTCAATCACCCGGCTAAAATTATCTTAAAACTAGAAATATCTCTTTCCAATTCGATCCGAACCAATTTAGATTCACGTTTTGTTTATGTTAAATCCGCGTTCGTGAAACGCTTGACTAGACAATAATGACTAAAAATAGATTGTCGCCCTGTACCCGGCCCTGCGGCATATATAAAACACCGCTTTAACACCACAAGTTTAACTGCGACAATGCCTCATTCGTCGGCTTTTCTACTTATTTCAAGAATGGGATTTCTTCTATGACAAATTAATTGGATGCGTTGATTACTGTCGGTCTCGTATCAACGGACTCGAGTAAGTGTCAAATCCTGAATTATCTTACCATGTTACCTGTTTTCTGATAATAAACAGTGGCCATTTTCCGAAAATGAACGGACGACAGACAGCGAAAGTAGAAGAAGCATTCACAATAAATATCAGTGTTGCTACTTGAGAGACGGCTTTATATGTACGCGAATCACAGTGATCCTTAGTGTCAGCATCCGACGTAATTTTCCCGCGATCAGTCATGTATAACAGAAGAATTATACATTCTTTATAAGATGAAGTTTAAAAACAATTATCACCTCAAATCAGATTTGGGAGGAACTGATCATTAATCCCCTCACATACATCAATGCTAATTATACACATAGTTTTAACAGAATGTGACTGCATCGTAATAACATAACGAAAACCCAAATTTCTGTACTGAAGAATTTTATTCGTCTTAATTCTACGTCGAAACTGTAACAAAATTTTCATTATTCAGAAAGTCAAGTTTAGATACTCATATAACAAAACGTGATGTACGAAAACGTATAATAAAAGCAACTCACGTACTCTAAATATTTCTATCTTATCAAATGTACCAATAAGTTAATTATCTACTGAAAAAATCATTAATAAAGCATATAAAAATAGTTGAATAAAACAAGAAAAATAATCGGTACAACAAACCTCTTGGGCCTTCGCAATTCACCGCAATGATTTCAATGTGACTGCCACGTATCAGATAATCCCGTTCGCCACGTAGGCATGAAATGAATAAATCGATTGATTAGATTAAAATACCAGACTAAGGAAACGGGTATCAACATGATACACGGTATAGATAGAAATCGAGCAGTGAGTCGTGACGGAAGGTCATGGACTGTTCCATTCTTTAAAATAGGGATAAGTAATACAATAACCAAGTACATTACTAAACACGACCTTACATTTGTAGGCCACTGTCGGCCTCTTACATTTGTAGACCACTGTAAGAGGCCTAGCTAGCTACGTGGTCCTGAAATCAGTGCGCCGCACTAGTAACATTATTAAACTGAATTGTGTTTTTCGTGTCCTTAATCTTGCCACTATTTTTTTCAAATAATGCGTTGCTCGTGATTTCGGGGCATTAATGTTTTGCAATCAAAATCAAATTCTGTTCAAATAATGTTCCTAAGTATGTAGAGGATGTCATGTTATATAACTTAATATAATGAAGCAAACTATTAGATTCTGACAGTGGCTCAAGTACAGATACTGCTAATGAACGCAGTAATTGAAATTTCATGAAATTACCTGAAATGAAATTACCTGAAATACATATGAGATTCATTCCAAATATTGAAACAAAATTTTGCAATAATAAAATGCCAAATATCAAATAAAAATGGAAAGGAAAAACGTTTACATGTGTTTCGAACCCATAGCATCTTGACTACCAGGCTTCAAAAGTAAAATGATTGGCGCCTTTACCGATCGCGCTACGCACTTAGTCTCATCTATAACGGTTAAATAACTGATATTTATATATTACGGAAACCTACGAAACGTTCCGAAAAGCCACTCACCCTACAAAATGGACTTAGCTGATCTTTGATCATTCACAGGTCGTTGTCGGACTATATAACCCAGAATTATCGTTCTTACATAAACTAACAATATACAGTACAAAAAATACAAAATAATGCAACAGTTTACAGTCGATTTAAAGTTAAATGAGAACCGTTGTAAACATTTACTTTTTTCCGAGGTAGATCAGGTTATTTACCGGTTGAAATGACTTTATATTGAAATACATAAACAGAACACTATCGTAACGCGCAGTGGCTCAGAGGTAAAGGCTATGATTTTTTTATTCGTATAGCGGCCACGAGTTAAAAACTGCTAAAATGATTTTTTTATTAACATAATATATAATATTCGAAACTGCAATTTCTTTCCGACTTTCAAGAATTACCATTCAAATTGTGAAAATCAAAATTAATATCTTGTTTCATGTACACAATAACGTGTACTATAACACACACACACATATATATATACATACAGCATGCAGCAGATGAGGGGATGGACTGTTTCCTGATATTAATCACTTCTTGCGACGAGGAGACAGACACGGCTAGTGAATGCGATGATGCGTGTTGAATTTACATGTTTGAATTGTTTTGAAACGATATCATAAAATAATGAAAAATAATGAAAAAAATATACACTACACAATGAAAGGATTAAAATAATAAAAAGAAAAACAAACATACAAAATATAGTTATAAAATGACATTAACTATGTTCGAACCAATGGTTAAAATGATGTCACTAACCTTTACGCTATTGAGGCATCGTAATTATGTTTTCTCTATCTTATCTATAACGGGTACCGGGTTTACCTGTTACACCTAAATATCGAAATGAGACTAATCCCTCATTAGCATGCAACTTTAAATCGACTATACGTAATTAATATACATACATACGCAAAATAAATAATCAAACAAGAGTACAATCAAATGCAGATACACCGCAAGTACACGGAATAAGCTAAGATGACTTCAGCATAAAAATAAAGGACAAAGCAACTAAAGGAGCACAAGACATCAAAGCTAACATACATAGGTTTAAACAAAATAAGTTAAAATGACTTCAGCATAAAACAAAGGACAAAGCAGCATAATGAACGCAAAGACATCAAAGCTGACATACATAAGTTTATACAAAATAAGCTAAGATAGCTTCAAGCACAAAACAAACAAAACAAAGGGCAATTAAAGCAACTAAAAGACTTAGAAAGCAACTTAGAGAAAGTGGAAATGCACATACAGCATGACAAAACTCAAAACTAATTTAACCTGTGTCTAGGCAACAAGAACAGCAACAACACTCCCCGTTCCATGAGTTTACCAAGCTGTAGAACTGGTTGTAAGAAGTCTCGTCTCTAAAATGTTGAGGAGGTGAGTTCCACAGCTTGGGCACTGTGAATCGGAAAGAGTTGATACCGTAACCTAAGGTTATTACTTGTGGAATTTCAGCAGTGCTGGTGTATCTAAAAGAATATACATTGTATTTCATATTAACGAGTTCATGTAGATAACTGGGAGTTTGTTTATTACTAATTTTAAACGTATCTAGAGCAATGCATCTTAATCTTCTGACATTTAAGGATGAAAGTTTTGATATAACTTCATTATCACAGTTTATGACTGTTTCATTATCAAGGTTAAAAATATTCAGCTGTTTAGTTGTTGTTTTTTCAATAGCGATGGCCTGAAATTTATCTGGATTTGCTTGCATTTTGTTATCAGAGAACCAAACGATTAAAGTTTTGCTGTCTTCCCCCAGAATAGTTTTAACCTCGTTAATATTGTCACTGGAGCATGAAAGTGTGTTGTCATCCGCATAATTATATAAATCACTATTAGATGTAAAGTAACAAATGTCATTGATAAAGATGTTAAAGAAAACAGGTCCGAGTATAGATCCATGAGGCAAGCCTTTATACATGTTTAAAAATTCACTGCTCGCATTACCAAGACAGACACATTGTTTCCTATTAGAAAGGTAGCTATTGACGGGTCAGACAAGCCGTAAGTTCTAAGTTTAAGGAAAAGTATGTCATGTGGGAGGTAGTCGAAGGCTTTGGATAAATCCATGAGGATAGCAGCAATGTATTTGTTCTCATCAAGATATTTTTTCCAGTCTTCAATGATTTTCAAATAAGCTGTTTGGCATCCATAACCCTTTCTAAAAGCTGATAAATATGGGTTAAAATGGTTATTAAAAGAGGTAGATAGCTGTTCATTAATAGATCTTTCAAAGATTTTTGATAACTACTTACAGGTCTGTAGTTTCCTTTTTCTATATTGCTGTTTTTTATACAATGGTTTGACTTGAGCTATTTTTAGTTTGTCTTGAAAAACTGAATGTTGAAAACAACTGTTTATAATTGATGTAAGAGGGCTAAGTATATAAGGTGTTGCTGCTTTAAGTAATTATCTGATATTCCATATATCCCTACTGCTTTTTAGCTCACATGTCACAACGTGACAGGGTGAGCTTTTAGGATCAGTCTTTGTCCGGCGTCGTGCGTCGTGCGGTGTGCGTCGTCAAACTTTATGTTGGGAACACACTAGGGGTCCACATTTTTAGCTCAATTTTAGCAAAACTGGATCAGAACGTCAATATCGACACAATCTCGGACGAGTTCGATATTGGGCATTTGGGGTCAAAAACTAGGTCACCAGGGCCAAAAAAGGGGAAAACCTTGTGAACACTTTAAAAATCACTGTTTTTATTTGATCTTCATGAAACTTTGTCAGAATGTTTATTTTAATAATATATAGGTCAAGTATGATAATGGGTCATTTCCGGTAAAAAACTAGGTCACTAGGGCAAATTGTTGGAAAACCTTGTGAACACTGTTAGAAGTCACCGTTTCGATTGGATCATCATGAACCTTGTCGGAATGTTTGACTTCATAATATCTTGGACGAGTTTATACATGGGCCATCTTGGGTCAAGAATTACGTCGCTATGCCAAATCTTATAAACAAGAGTGCCAAGACGGCCCTACATCGCTCACATGACAATCACTGTTCACTCTTAAAACTTTGTTTTGAACTGGTGATCTAGTTTTTGACCCCAGAGTACCCATGTTAGAAGTTGTCCTACATATAAATAAGACAAACATTCTGACAAAATTTGGTGAAGATCCAATCAAAACCATTAAAACTACAGCATTGACAATGTTTTCCAAGATTTGACCTCGTGACCTAGTTTTTGACCCCAGATGACCTTTGTTCGAATTTGTCTTACGTAAATTCCTGTATTTTGATAATGAATACAGCTATATATATGGAAATTTCTGCGTTTATTTATAATAATTTCGTCTAAGTTGTATACAAATTTCGGCTAAATATCTTAAATAGCTCTTGCACAATAAAGCCAGTCCACGTAATTTTGGATAACCCCTCGTATAGTTCACAAGCACTTGATAATATCATGCCCTACATTAATCAAAAAGAATATATCCTAAATGCTAACAAATTCACCATAATCTGCTATGATACAACCACTAAATTTCGTCCAGAATAAAAAAATTATGGGTGTTATGTTTACGCAGACAGTAATTAGTTATTATTTTTTTTAAAATACAAACTACATTTTAATTAAGAAACAAAAACAAGATGCAGTCTAACCTGTGCCAAGCAGCCAGTGAAGGAATATTATACCAATTTGGTCCGTAAGACTGGTTACCACCAAACACAGATAGTGGTCCTGAAACATTTTTAACCCTTTACCAAATCACGCACACACGCACGCACGACAGACGGACATCATGCGATCACAATAGCTCACCATGAGCACATTGTGCTCTGGTGAGCTAAAAACCCAATGTGGTTTGTATTTGCAACCCTGCCAACGTGGCACTTGATGATACTTACATGTACTCAGTTGATTCATTGCAACATTTCATATCAAGCACATACATAAAGAAGTCGTGGGTGGAATCATTACACAGTATTATAAAAAAGTATGTTTCTATGTTCAAATAATGCAAATGAAACATTTGACTCCTTGTTTAATAATTGTTCATTGATATTTGTATAAAGAGTGTTACAAGTGGTGTCAACACTCATCTGTTCACCGCCTCAATGAGATCTATCCACCAATGATGTTTCATGTTGCTACCTCTTATAGTTTCTGAGTTATGAGCTACAATTAAGTTTTTGCATGACTAAGACAAGACATTGATCACTATAGCCAGATTTTTCTTTGACAAGCTAATAAAATACTGATAGGATGAATGAATTGATGTCTTTCCTTGTTTTCACTTTTTATTGAAATGAAAAAAGTCGACAAGAATTATTTCAATAATTTTAATAGTTTATCCATTAACATATTAATTGTAATTTGTACAGACTACAGCAAAGATAATAACATAGACAACAATAGCTTCAGAGAATTAGCAATCAGATTATAGGTAAAGATATTGTCAAACATTATAAAGTTAACATAGTTTGCTGTGATCACATATCTAACACCAGTTCGTTAACTGATCCAGGAAGCTGAACAGGGTACTGTTAAGGTTTTTATTAAGTCGTCCCTACACACAGACATCACAAGGTTACAACACATGTATTAGGAATATAAATGAATCTCAAATATTTTGTTTGACCCAATATTCTATTGTAACCTTTCACAACAAACATCAGTTCAAAGTAATACTAAATAGAGTTTCGTAACAATATTCACTAATAACAGTTCATGTAAAAGTATCCTGTGTCATAAGTAGTTTCTGTGTGTCTGAGATTGTTTTAAGCAAAGCTGGAACATGAATAACGTTGACTCTGAAACATGAAATTTATTTTTTAGTAAGTGTGACATAAAAGGTATTACATTTTATATAATGATTCAGACAAAACTTATCATATACTTCTATGAATTATCGATGATAAGCATAAACAATAAAGCAATTTAAACATATGATTACGGATATCAAATCATTGTATAAGATCACATACACAAGTTTATGTAGAGTCCTTATTTCTGATTTCATTCTTCAATGCCTGACTGTAGGATTTTATTCAAAATAGCGTATGTTATGAAATTAATAATGGATAAATCATCACACATGCACGTTATAATAATTAGTCTTTTAATATAAACGTTTCGTCATACAGTATTTGCCTTCATCAGTGTTGACATTAATAATGCATTACTTATTGAATAGTTCAGTTGTTCAAATATGAATTTAGACCATTTGACCAGGGTTGCTAAAGAAGGCCCTGAATATTCTCTAAAACATCAGGGTCCGTATTCATAAAGCTCCTAAGGGAAAAATATTCCTTAAGTTTAAGGATTTTCCTTAGATTTCTATGATTTTCCCTTAGATATAATAAAATTCCTTAGGTGCTATTCATAAAGCTCCTTAACTATTTTTTTCCCTTAAGTTGGTCGATTTTCTCCTTAAAAAGTAGTCAAGGCTGGGAGGATAGGTCAGAATGCACCCGATGACCCCTTAGATTTTCCTTCTATATTCTATATAAAGCCGCCAGCTTGGATAAGTATAAAATGAGTCGCTTTTTGAGCCCACTCGGGCGTAACGATAATTGATTTCTTATCTAGCGGCCGCTTTTTTACAGGCCTCAATGTAAGCGTAGCAGACGACAGATTTTAAATTAATTCATATATTTCTAATCGTGATGAAATATGTCCAATGAAATTGCCTCCTATATAGCAGACGATTGTCTTACGTACCCGCTTTTTTAAAGGCCTCAATGTAAGCGTAGCAGACGACAGATTTTAAATTAATTCATAATTATATTTCTAATCGTGATGAAATATGTCCAATGACATCACCCTAACGTGTTGTGACTTGTTTTCCGTATGCTTTATAAACCCCGTTTGTCATTCTTTTCATTATGGTGTAGTCATGTTTATCGTATAAACCTTCTATACTACAATCGGATTTCGGTATTTTTATCTGATTTTACAATTTAACTCCATGAGCAGTTTAAATCTACCTGTAGATGTATAAAGAGTGTACCGTTTAACTGGTATATTAACTTAATAACAGTTGATAAATTAAGTGGGCGTACGTAGTGTAGTGAATATAATACTCGCTTAGCAAGCGAGAGGTCCCGAGTTCGAATCCCGCCGTATCCGGTCCATGAAATAATTTGGTTGCTTTCGGATTTTTCCGTTGCTCACATGTATAGAAATTAATAGTAAGGATACTAATGTGCGGAAAAAAATAATAAAGTGAAATTTAGAAAAAGGGAAAATAAATGCGTCTGTCTGGTAAGAAGTCAAAATCACACTAAACAGAAAAAAGTACCAAATAATGAGTCGGTCCAATAATAGGGGTGTTCTATAATTGATAAATGAATCTTACTGTACGTAACGGAATGTAAAGTATAAGGCATTTCGTTAAACCACCCTCATATAAAATGGACTGACTACATGCTATAAAAGGCTCGTTTCGGAGCGCAAATCTAATTAACGCTTCAGAATTTCATCCGGCGTGAAAGCACGTCCAAAAATTGGAATTTATCGGGTAAGTAAAATGTGATAATGTAGTACTTATATAGAAAGTATTAATTATAAAGTCATGTCTGACTACTGGAGGTATGGAGGTGTCATAAGACCGACTTAATGCTACAGTGAGGTGATGCACAGTTATAGCATTAGGAACCGCTTCCAGTTCATCACGAAACATTATAAGCTTGGAAAAAATAGGAATCTCTCCGTCTAGTAACTATGACCTGGCCCTAAAATGTCCGCTTCAATTACTAGATCGGGTATACAAACCAGCACTGTATACCTTATGGGTGCCTACTTTATGACAAGCTTCTCTCGTTATCCTTGTACAATTAGGCTGAATGCTGGTTCGAATCTCAAATAAGACTTTAAAAAATGAAGGCAAAATATAACAAAAACGTTATTCCGTATAGTTTTATTTACACCACTTCGTACATAATTTTCAGATACATTTGAAAATAGTACATGGTACATGTAATACAATGCAAAATAGGGATTATATACATTAATCAATGTCACTGGTTTTTATCCAACTGTTAAACTTTTTTGGATAATATTTCCACTTGACAAAATATTGTTTATTATGTCCTTTCCCTCTGCTTTTTAACAACTTTTCTACAGTCCACTTTTGATTGGGATCAACGTTAATTTTCTGAAGTTCACTTTGATAGAGTGTCCCTTTGATCTCTTCATCTTGTAAATCTCGTAATCGGTAGATAGGTAGCGTATCTCTGTGGTAACGTTTATACACTTTGAACACTTCGCCGGTATACGTTTGGTCGTACGCTCGAGTAAACACAGTTTTCAGATATCTGATATGGACATAGTCACCTACTTTAAATTTGAATGGTTTAAGTCTTATATTTATCTTTACATGTTTTGGGGTTTGCGCAAAGTAGGTAGCAAGTCGCACTTCCTCCTGATTATTGTCTTTAACATCAGCGGGTCTCATTCCGATTGTTCTGTGATAGGTGTGGTTGTAGTTCTCGGCAATGTCATCTAAAATCGGTAGATAAGTTGCCGTGTCTTCGTAGGAAAAATACCGCATAAGTCGGGTTTTTAATGTTAAAATCGCCCTCTCCGAAGTTGACGCTTTCGTTTCATTTTGAGTAGGGAAGTAAACAATTTGTTCTTTTTTCATGAGATCCTGTACTTTCTTGGCTTTAAATTCTTGACCTGTAATAAATAGTGGAATGTATAGTACTTGTCGATAAGTGAGAAACAGTTATAAAAGGAAAAATAACAAAGTAGCTTGTATGCAAAATTCTTACGTTACATGCACTGAACAATATATGAAAAGCAAAGATACCTATTCTTACCTTTATCAGTAATTAACTTGACGGGTGATCGTTTTGAAGTGTTAAAGATTTTTCTGAAAGCTTCAGCTACCTCTTCGCCGGTTTTATATTTCAGCGGTTGTAGCCATACATACTTGGAGAATGTATCTATCACTAACAAGATGTACTTGAAGCCTGTGTTCCATTCAGCAAACTTCACCATGTCCATTAAGTCAGCCATCCATAAATCATCTTTTCCCGCGCTCACAACATGGTTTCGTTGAAACCGTCTCCTGACTGGTTTATGTAGACTGTAGGATTCTTGATCATGCAAGAATTTTCGTATTCTATGCATACCAATGTTGAATGTTCCTTCATCTTTTACCACTTTGTACAACTTTTGTGGACCGGCGAAAGCGACCGGATGTTTAGGATCATAATAAATCGTCTTCAAATATTTCTCCCAGGGAGCCATGTTTATAAGTTAATGTCCGAAACAGAAATGAAGTATATTTAACGAACTCTGTCCTTTTATTAGTTTTCAGTTTCCTCCTCACTGACGTCAGTTTCTTCTTCACTTTCTTCGTCTGAGAATTCTGTATCAAACAAATCTTGGAATGCAGTTTTATGTCTTCGCAACACTTTGTTTACTGCAGTTGTAGTATTTATGCCTTTAGATAGTAGTTTATCTATTTGTCCCATAATTTGATTGTGTAGTCCGTTAGTTTTAAGTGGCAATATATAATTGTCTATCAATGTAGTATATTTGCTAAAAAACGCCTTTTCATTGTACGGTTGAATGCGCTCTTCCGCCAATTCTTGCGCATCAGAATTTTCTTCTCCATTTTCAATAAATTTGTTGTACATTTGATCGTATTTCTCATTATTTGTTTCTCTAGCTCGTTTCCATAATTGTACATAAGCCTCGTTATCGTCAACAGATTCATCCTGATCGCTATCGCTCACGTCATCGTGTTTTCTTTTCTTCTGGTCCCTGGTGTTCGGGACACCAGCCACTTTTGACGTGTCTTTGCACGTCGTGAACAGTGTCAAATAAATTACCACAATCGTCACAAGCTTGTCCTTTAGTTTCCATTATTTCTCTCAAGTTGTTTTCTAAATAGTCCTGTGATTTTTCTGGTTCTGAGTAATCCACGATGTGATCCGTTTGGATTCCAACTACAGAATGACAAACTTCAGGAACAACGTCTTCTTTTATAGTTTCCTGTGGTGACACGTGATTAGCATGCTGCTCTATAGTTGGGTTCATTTTGTCATGTCCAGATATGGAACATTTCAATCTCATATCTTCTTGTGTAAATGGTTTTAAATCTACTACCAGGTGACCATATGGATATTTTGTTGCTTTCACAAACATCTTCATAAAATGATCTGTATTACCAGGATACATTTGCCTAGCCAGTGTCATAACCGATTGTTTGTCTACTGGGTGGTTAAACAACACCAAATAATGACAATTTCGTCGCTGTGTAGGGTCCTTGTTTCCAAACAAGTTCTGATTAATAGATACCACCGATAATGATCTATGATGAGAGCCCTCGGTAAACAAGTCTGTGGTCCGTTCATCTTTGCCTGCCTCTGAGAACAGGTCATCCAATATCAGTAAATTGTTGATTCTAGGATTAAAGAACTCATCATCATCCAAATCGATAGGAATGCCCTGAATGAATTCTACTTTTGGTACAACAGAATTCTGAACCACGGTGTATAGTGGTTGCCATCTTTTGTATAGCCATACAATTCTCTGAATTCCAGGTTGAATTTTTATGGTGTGATTCTGCAATAAATCCTTAACCATCGTCGTTTTTCCACAGGCTGAAAATATTAAATGGATTTTATCAGAATTTGTACAGGAATAAATCATAGTTAGAGAATTAAATGATTAAAAAAAAATCAAGAAAAAACTGCTACTTTTTCCCAATATTTGATTTTAAATCTAAGATATATGTAAAAATACAATATACAATGTAATATGAATTTAAACTTGATTAAACAATACAAACAAAACAATACCTGTTGGACCAGAAATCATCATGGTAAAAGGATGTAAAAATTTATTGACACCCGCTGGTGGTGGTGGTGGTGGTGGTTGCGTCCCTATCATCAGTGGTGGTGGTGGTGGTGGTGGTGGTGGCGTTCCTATCATCAGTGGTGGTGGTGGTGTTCCTATCATCAGCGGTGGTGGTGGTGGTGGTGGTGGTGGTGTTCCTATCATCGGTTGTGGATTCAAAGACACATTATGTTTCTGTTTAAAATGCCTCAACATCGCATCTCTTCTACTAAACTCCTGATTACATGCAGGGCACTGTATAGTAAACATGTTGTCCATCTGGCAGTCGGCTAACAAATGACACTATGGCATATATCTCTTCTATTTATATCATTAGGAAGGCGCTTTAGAATTGTCTATATTGTGTTAACCAATCAGATTTCCTAATACAGGGCGCATGCGCAATTTAATCTATAAAAGTTAATGCAGTCATTCTACATTTCATTTTCAGTTTAATAACCGTTGTCATCGGATAACCTGTCATATTACACTGGATTATAAGAGCAACAGAAGGTATGTGCTTAAAAGTTTAGTCTCGCCTGGCTTTTTTTGTACATTCGTTTTTGCAGAACATAGGAACATTTTCTACTTTTTTGTTCTAATTTTACTGGGAGATATTTCAGGGACATTTTTTTAAAAATATTTTATTCTTTTAGTTACCTAACATGTTTTTTCGTCAAAATATTAATAAGTTTCATTTGACTTTCAGACGTCGAGCACTGAAGATGGCTAATTACAATTGTGAACAGTGTGGAGCTACTTTTTCTAAACTGAGTCAGCTACTTCAGCATAGACGGACTATGAACCACTGGAAGCACAAGTGTGTCTCCTGTAAGAAGTCGTTTTCTAGAAAACAGAATTTAGAGAGGCATATGCAGAAACACAACAACAATAACAATCAACATTGTCCTGAGTGTTTGAAAGTATTTACTCGGGAAGATGCTCTAGACGAACATCTACGTCAGCAGCATGGCTGGGGTGGAGCCAAAAGCTCAGCTGACAAAACAACTCTGTTTACATGATTCATTTATCTCAATTCCCTTGGTCTAATCCACACGAAAATGTGGCAGAAGTCTTTATATAAGTTATCGAAAACAATTATTGTAAATTAATTCAGGTGTGCACCACATTTCTACAAACCTTTAAAACAAGATATAAGTGAACATGACGTAGTGAATTTTACCATGGGTAAATATGATTATGTAGTTTGTCTGTGTTTTGCCTGCTATAATGCGACAGTAGCGTTAGTAACTCTTCAGGAAATTTTCTGGCAGAGCATCTCCTTTCAGAACTTTCTTCTTCAGTATTTGTAACTTTTCTTTTATTCCGTGATCCTTGTCGTCAACCCATTTATAAATCATACTTTCTCCGATAGTGACATACTTTTACTTACATGTACTTTTACGTCTCCTTTGAATAAATAAAAGATGTACAAATATTTCTTTACTGTTGTCTACTTCAACCAGTTTCATTATTCGTCTCGTGCATTCTATCAGTCACCATACATACTAGGGTAATATCTTTCATCGGTCACTCAGCAGCGTCGCTGAATTTTCATCAAAATATTGGCTTCTGCTTTTAAGTTTTTTCATCTTATATAGGGTTGAACTGATGCAGTCGGTTGGTGAGCCGCCAGTTGGTTTTAATGATAGTTAACGTAGGCCCATCTTAGCCAGACGCCCGGCAAAAAAAGAAATAATTCGGGGAGCATTATTTAAAAGATAGACCTGTGTCTGATAAGCCAAATTGGCTGGCCCTTTCAATATGGATGACACAATAATGAACAAAAACTTTAATGTTACTTTATAGGTTTCCCCATTCTTTCCCTTTGCTTATACTCTTCTGTCAAGTATCGGGTTAAAACATGGGTTAATATCAAGCAATGATAAACGAATACTGCAAAATTAAGGAAGGATATTATTTAAACAACTCTGTTTTGCCACTTCTTATTGTTATATTCTAATATAATTTACTGTTCTTCAAAATAATTAACACAAACCTTGTCGCAGCAAACACTTTCTTAGATACGATATTTTCGAAGAAACAAAATATCACGCGATCATTATACGTGTTTTGATCACATATCATTTTTAAACGTTTCTGATACGCTTTTAAGTCCGGTATTTTCGCATTTTATGGGGGTTAGGTACGTTGTTTGATATCTAAAAGAAAAGATATTCATGAAAATTTAGATACGAGGTTTGCGTCGCCCACCGACGATATATAACACTCATTATAGGAAAGTTTGTTACGATTATTTGAAATGCAATATCAATGAAATAAAACAGAGTTAAACACAATATGTTCAAATATGCTCAAATACAACAGTTCGTTCAAAACAGAATGACTTAAAGTGAGGCACGACACATTGTTGAGGGTTGATCGAACAAAACGGTGTTGCTTTATCAACTCACTATCAGTAAAATTAAACATTTTTTTAAAAGTTATCAGTGATTAAACACTCCATCGTGTTGTAAGGACGGCCTGTTTCAAGGAGATAGAACTGGTTGAACTAAAGAAAGCGCTGAAAACACACTATTTTACAAAAGCTTACTCAGGCTATTAGGTTTTACTTCTAATACACTCAACAAAAAAATTAAAGGGTCACATATATAGGGTTAAATATCTTTTATTGGTATGAAAATAATTTGAAAATAACAATTGCTAATAAATATCAAAACCCTTTAGAATAACATTTGAAGACAATCAAGTCAATGAGTGCAAACACGGTCATGGTTGAATGGTTTCAATTAGACAGGTATCAGAAAACTCAGTTTTCAACGTGCACGGGAATTTCGAATCAAGTTGTTTTTTATGCTTCAATGATTCTGCAAACAATTGTTTTCATTGAATCAAGTAATTAAATGCTAAATCAAAGTTCATATTGTAATATCGTTCAGAAAGAATGCCTCAAAGACGTCATTTGACAAATAATGAACGACAACGTGCACTTGGTCGTTTGCTAGCTGGTCAGACTCAACGTCAAGTTGCGGCAGACTTTAATGTTAGTCAGAGCGTGATCGGCAGGTTGTGGCAATTGTATCTGAATACTGGGGATGTGCAACGGAGACCGGGTCAAGGTCGTTCGAGGGTCACAACTGCTGCACAAGACCGACGTTTATCGCTTATGGCACGACGTCGACGGTTCGACTCGGCGGTTACGCTGAATAGAGACTTTGAACAGACGTATGGTTATCGGATCTCCGTTCAGACAGTCAGGAACAGACTCCATGATTCCAACCTGCGTGCTAGAAGACCAGTTGTGAGACCGCCCCTGACCCCACACCGCCGAAGATGTCGTCTGGTGTTTGCGCGCAACCATGTGCCGTTTGGACGTCAACGTTTGCGCAACATTTTGTGGACTGACGAATCCAAATTCAACTTGGATTTCAATGACGGGCGCAGACTCGTGTCGAGACAGAGAAACGAACGTTTCCGGGACTGCTGTGTGGCAGAGCATGACCGCTTCGGAGGAGGGTCAGTACTCGTTTGGGCGGGTATATCCTACGACGGGCGTACGGACCTCTACGTCATCAGGAATGGGGCTCTGACTGGTGTAAGATACAGGGACGAGATCCTCAACCCTATCGTGCGCCCTTACGCCGGGGCTTACGGTCCAGGCTTCATCCTGATGGACGACAACGCCCGCCCGCACCGTGCCAGGGTGGTGGACCAGTACCTGTACCAGGAGGGAATTGAGCGGATGGACTGGCCGGCGAGGTCACCAGACCTCAATCCTATAGAACATGCCTGGGACATGTTGCAGCGCCGGATATCCGCTCGTAATCGGCAATCAAGGACCGACCAGGAGCTGCAAAACATGCTAGTCGAAGAGTGGCTAAGGATCCCCATCGCAGACATCAGGAGGAGGTTGATTCGCAGCTTTCCTCAGAGGTGCCAGGAAGTCGTTCATGCGCGTGGTGGACACACACGATACTAACTATAGTTTGTGGTGAGAACCAATCAGATGCGACGTTTTGTTAAGTTTTTTGTTACCCCACCCATCTTGGCTGACACACGGATTTTTTAGGGTGGTTGTGTTTGATGGTTTACTGTGATATTGTTTTTGATTTTTTCAAAGAATGGAATATTCTACAATGAAGTAAACAGGTACATTTATATGTCAGTATAAAAACTTTTCTGAAATAAATTATGTTTATGTATTTGTTTCGACCCTATATATGTGACCCTTTAATTGTTTTGTTGAGTATATAAACGAATATATAGTATTTAGATAGTATTTAATTCCTTTGAAGTATGGGGGTCTCTTTAAAGGTAGTATTTTTATACCTTTGGTGACGGTTTCTCGTAGCAGTGGTATCTTGACGCTGTTCTTGAAACACTAATTTAAATGTACCTTTAGTAATTATTCAGTGAAGTTGCGTAGTGAACAGTGAACACCGGCTGGTGGAGTAATGCGCGTGTGGACTGGCCAAACAGCTTACGAAGCCAATCGGACTTGAAACATTTTAGAATTATTGTGTACCTTACATGTCTGCATAAATTAATGGTGGATTTGTAGACTTATAAATTTGTCCATAGTTGTATATATTTTACCCATATCATTTTTGACTAACATGTTTGTATTCATTACATATTGTTTTAACCATGTCGTAATCGCGATTGTACAGCACTTTCGAACGTGTAATTACATGAAAAAAGGGCTATATAAATATGGTATAATAATAAATAAATAATAAGTATCTGTAAGACGGTTATCCATACATCTTTACATCTTTGTTGCTACCACTGTGATTATATTTTAATGAAACGGACTACGTTAATTCCCGTGATGTGCCAATTAATGTTGACCAATTAGACTCTCCATTTTCATGTATAAATAAGTATCATAATCAGTAAATTGAAGCGAAATAAAAGTTGTGATTTTAATAACAATGTCGCCAATTTCTTCATTAATTTTCGCAATTTTAGATCCCCATATCTATGTACATTTTAACTATATTTTTGATACAGGTGTTTACCCTGAAATTGGAGTAAAGGTATTATTGTGCCGATCTTTAAAAAGGGTGACACAAAAAATGCTTCTAATTACAGAGGTATAACATTGATAAATATCATACCTAAAGTATTCTCTCTTCTTTTAAGAAATCGTATAAATAAGTGGGGCGAACAAGAAAATATTTTTTAATGATTCACAATTTGGTTTTAGAGATAAAAGATCAACTAATGATGCAATATTCATTTTACATAGTATCATACAAAATATTCTTGCTAAAAATAAAGAAAATGTATTGCATTTTATAGATTACGAAAGAGCATTTGATACAGTGATTCAAAACGCACTCTGGATTAAATTACTCGATATCGGATTAGGTTGTAAAATATCAATAATTTCTCAAAAATGGTAACCTGAATAATGATGGGGAAAATATGTCTGATCAAGCTCTTAAAGCGTATTATAAACTTCTTTTATTGTTTGATAGGTTAAATTTGAAAATTAAAACTAAACTTTACCTTTTTGACACTATGTTTGCTCCTATTTTAGTATATGGTTCTAAAATATGGGGTATTTATAATCATAAGGAAATTGATAAACTCCACATACGATTTTGCTGTACTTGGAGAATTTATAGGAAGTTTTTTATTATATATATTAGCTATGGAAAGATCTTTAAAATTTTGGTAAAAAATCGTGTCGACAAATGATTCGTTTATAAGAAAAAATTATGATGAGCAATGTACTTTGAACAATTAAAAAAGTTGAGCTTTTAAAACGAATAATGCAATTGACTCTCTATGCTATTGTTATGTTAGAAATACTTATATCGTAAATTGTAATATTTTTGTGATAATTTTGTTCAATATTTGAAAAGCACTATTGATCACATGTCTATATTAAATTATTTTAGTAAATTCAAAAATGACTTTCAATGTTCCAATTATATAAATATCATTGAAAACGATAAGTTGAGAAAACAAATCACATCTTTTAGACTATCACCCATAAATAACATATAGAAACTGGGAGATCAAATAGCATTGCCCGTGAAAATACATTATGTAAATTATGTACTTTAAAACAAGTGGAAACAGAGTTTCATTTTCTTCTTTGTTGTTCAAAATATTCACACATTAGAAAAATATCTTGGTAATATTCCTTGGCCATCTTTAAATGAATTCTATAACATTTTAACTACAAACAACAAAAAATGTTCTTCAAGTTAGCTTTATTCCTAAAAGAGGCATTTTCACAACACAGCTACTGTCTTACGTCATAAATATTTCATTGTCCGATTGTATTTAACCACTGACTGTATTGCATAAATGTTTTGCATTTTTGTATTGTATTTGTAAACATTTTTCTATATTTCTGTCAGGTTTGTATTTATGGAAGGGAATATCCGCCAGTACATGCATGCTGTTAAATGACAATTGCATCTTGTCTTGTTACATGCATATTGTTAAATGACAATTGCATCTTGCCTTGTTTCATTCGTTTTACACTAACTTCAATTGCCGTGTGCCTTTATGCTTCTTTCCATCAGTAAGTGGCACGTGGCTTGATTCTATCCTTACTCTATGTATATAAATTACATATTCTTGCGTGTAAATGACAAATGCATCCATTCTATTCATTATTATTATACCGACACATGCATGTTAACATCAATGATTGCAAGTTCAGGAAGGCGAAACCAATTAGCACTAAGCAGCAGCTAGCATGAACTTAAACGAATGCATTTGTAATATTCAATTCATACAATGCTGGGAACCAGATTTTTTCGGCAGTTTCCGTAAAAAGGTCAACCATGCACGGTGCGTACACAAAAAACTACTCGACGAATTAGTGTAAGTTGAGCGAAACGGGACAAAAAATTGTTACTGTAGAATTTGTAGCCATTCTTCATCGATGTCAATACATCGTATCAAAAGCAGCAGATACTATATTGATGGAGGTGAAGGTAAGTCCAGAGTAAGTTTTATCCTAAAATAACAGTTATTGTGTACTCTGTCATATGAAATTATGTTTTAGTTATTGCTGTTGTGTGAGGAGAATTTTATTTCTATCAGGGATCTATAGCATACCTGTTCATATACAGTTAAACCTGTGAACAAAGGCTATCCTTAGAAATTGGCGTTAATTACCAAGTGCATGGCATTTATTTGGATGTCATTTTGTTTTAAGCAATCAATCAGGTTTTAAAATAATGTTCAATATGAAAGACCTACACTAAAAAGAACAGTTTTAAATTGTTCATTTGCATCATCATTCATTTGTGTTATTCATATATCAGTACAGTTGGGTACAAGTGACTGCATAGTATATCACATTCCCATCATGTTTCTGTATTGCTCCCTGTATTTAGATGTTGTGTTTCATTTTGTACCACACAAAAATGATCTAAATATCATTAATCACAAACAGTGCCATTACAGTATGGATAAACATAAATGTTGGTATTTGAATGTGTCTGTTTATTTTATTGCAGGTATAAAGCATTAAAGAAAAAAACAAGCTGGTGATAGTCGACAGATATGGAGGTATTTTGATGCATAGAGGATATGTTTGCTAGTGATCAAACAGTTATTTCTGCCTCAGTTGTGTCTTCTATCACTTCACCAAGGGTATCCACTCCATTGTTGATTCTTCTCAAATCAATGGCAAAGATGCATTAAAGGATGAGCAGCCAATATACTTTTTCCCCCCGAGTTAAATGAAAGGACCACCCATATACTTTTGATGATAACACTCCTAGATTGTTTGAGATATTTCAAGAAGAACATAGACACATGCACAATGTGAGGATAGCTTAGGACACAATTAAGGTGTGTGTCTACCTTGAAAACACTAGTCATCCTACTTGAATCAAAGGATAGATAAAATACAACAATTATCATTTTTTTCATTTGTCTATTTATTATACTGTTTATTTATGTATTTCTGTAAACAATAAATTCAGTAACCAATTGAATCATGTCTCAATTTTAACAATAAACATAATTCATTATTGTCAATTAGTACAACTAATTGAAATATAACTGACAACCATAATAATTGCACATGTCTTCCAATGCTTCACTGTTAAAAATGAGACTTAATGAAATTAAAATACTTCAAAAAATTGAAGTGAGGTGAATTAATTAGTCATTACAGGAACATGTATTTTGGACTACAGTCAAGACTTTGAACTTAGGCCATCCTTGGGAAATAGAAAATTTGGCCTATATTGACAGATGGCTCTTACTCAGGAGTTATTTTGTTCTAAATGATAAATGACGCTTTAGAAATAATGACCTTTTATTCACAAGGTGACCTTTATTCGGAGGTTTGACAGTATCTAGATATATATTTAACATTTGTACAATTGACAATATTGACTGAAAATTTGCATTTATTATTAAGTAATAATTAACATGAAGAACCTAGAATATTGATCAATTCAAATACAAAAATATCTTTACAAACAATTTAGAAATTACATTGACACTAATAGACTGATGCTTACAAATGATGAACTTATGAATTACTTATTATCATGAATTTGCATTTACATCAAATAAGTCAACTTCTAAGAAAAAACATAAAATATAGCTTCAACTTTAAATTTGCTCATGCAGTTCTAAAATTTCTTTCAATATTACACTATGCAATTTGTCTGTGAATATAGTGTGATTTATAACTTCTGATATACATGAAAATTAAATATCTTCCTAGATGTAGCTCTTTACTTTATTCTAAGGATCACGAATACAAAATTTATTTATTCATTTAAACATTAGCCATGTATAGCTGTTGATTAAAATGGAAATAAAGGTTTATTTTAACTTTTTTTGTGTTATCCTTTATATAATGTGTCTAACATGGCTATACACATGTTTCTTGTAATGTATGTATACTTTCTTTAAATGTATGCCATTTTATTAACACATTGTAATTTGTATATTGAAAAAAATCTAACTAAATACTTTTTACATCATAACGAGAGCTTAATAGTAGAGCTTAGTAGTATATGATTTAATAATTTATGCAAATTATATTTTCAATTGCACACATATTTTATAAACAAAAAACAACAGCAGATACTTGTAAGTCATTATGGCAATGTCCTGTCACAAACAACCTATAGATGGAATGCATGTGTATCTTTTCCTAAATATTCTATGAGTCACAAAATTCTGCAGGTCCTGTGATGTGAATAATATGAATATAACTTCTGCGTATAAATATATATATACTTCCATCTTAATATTACATATACGGTATATATATACCTATGTAATGTTTATTATGTTTTATAACTAACTTCCACCTATGTAGCAACAATTTTGTCAGGAAAGCCACTTTTTGAGAAAACCCATTTGCGATATCTTCGTGTACCAGTCTGGCCAACATATCATTGAGTATAAACTGATTAGCTCCACCACCAAAAACACACACTAGCTAAAAGTCTTCTGTCCAGGCTGATTGACTGTACATGTACCACTGTGAGTAGCCATTGCCAATATTGACTGAAAATTGAAGACCATTGACATTAATTAGGTTTATTTTATAAATATCATCAAAAGAAGTATGTTAGGCAATAGGTAATTGAAAAGTTAATCATTCTCATAATATTATTCTTGAAAGCAAACATATTTTCACATATCGAGGGCTCAGCGCAACACTGTCGTAACTTGTTCTTATTTCAATATGAGTTACGACACTGTTGCGCTGAACCCTCGATATGCAATTATTTCTGTAATACGGAGGAGGAAATAATGTAGTACCCAATGCGGGGCTGGAATACGCAACCTCCTACTTGCATGTCAGATGCTCTACTAACTCGGAGCTAATCAGGCTGTGAATATCTCAGCCAATTTATAAAATTTAATACAATATACCACACAGCTACATTCCTCCTTCCTTTTTATTCAAAGTAATTAATTGCGACAACTATAGGTTCTTTTGACTAACTCAGCTAGCCTTTGCTTCACCCAAGGTGCTAGTCTCATCCTAGTCACGGCCCCAAATGTAATAGGAGGAAATTTAATGTTCCTGATGCGGGGCTCGAACCCAAGACCTCCTGCTTGCAAGTCAAATGCATTACCAATTAAACAATATACCACACCCCTACACTTCCAACAAAGTCAATAGACCGTTACATATAGGTTCAAAGATGCGAAACACAGTCTTCATGAATAAGAACCAGATCTTTTACTGCTGTCTATAAATTGTATAAATATTGCTTCTACAATTTACCCCCCCCCCCCCCCGTCTAAAAATCTAAAATAAGCCCCGAACCTGAATTTGCTCCAGACAGACCTGAGTTAATGAGAAGTAACACGGTAAATATAGGAGTAAATAATGTTTATGTAGATCTACTAAAATATTCACCTGAAACGATGTTCAGAAAAACATTGCCGTACCGCCTCGTCGTAGCCCAGTTTCTTCAACATTCAACAAAATGTTATGTTCTCGCCGATCTCGGTTGGTTTATTGGATGTAACAGAAACCATTTCTAACACACTGCCACTGACATTATCGTTGAGACCGACGAGACAGCTCGATATCTCATTAAAAACAACATGTGTCATTGATATACACTTCCGTAAACATTGAAGTTTTTACTATCGCACCGTTAAACCACGGAAAATTCCGAACTTGTAAATTTGATGTCCGGAGTTGTCTCCCGTGTATAGTAATTTGCGCAAGAAGCTAAAAGTGTTATTGGTTCCCAGTCATGTACTTCATGTACCATTGTAATATCATGCTTCAACAAGAATAATGTTGAATCCAAAAAGCAGTAACAATAGCAGTTAGAAATAGTGTGAATAAACATTTCAAGATAAAGAAGGCATAACGCAGTTGTAATTTACATGCAAGAATGAACGATATATATGAAGGGAGTGTCCACTTAGCATCAAGTAATATGAAACATGAATAACGTAGCAAGCACTTGTAAGAAACCAAAATGCAGTTGTCAAGTAGAAGAACACATATGCAAGTAAATAACATAACATTGTCATTTAACAGCATGAATGTACTGGCGGATATTCCCTTCCATATGTATTGCTTTTGTACTGTTTTGTGTACCATGGGCAAGTATTTGTCTATCTGTAAATAAAGTATATACATTTTGTATATATATATATTAAACAAATATAACTGGTTACACCAGAAGCTATTACCACCAAAAATTTAAATTCGCGACCAAAGAGTTCGACAAAGACTTACAAGTCAAATCAATTTACCTTTTTTGGTTTGCAAATGGCAATAAGCAAACATATTCTTAAAAAAATGAAAGGTAATTTTAACAACGAATTTTGTTATTTTGATATTGTACGTAACCTCTGATGTATTTGTTTTATATTTAACTCAAAATCTCAAATTCGTGTGTAACACTGGCAGCGAATACTAGGTTTTGTGCGGCTTTGTTCATTTGTTCAATGAACCATTATTATAGAGAATGATAAGAGACGAAATAATTTTACGGCATGGCAAATATAAACAGGGACGTCATTGTTCGAGAGGTTATAGTCTCTGACTAGCAATCCATAGTCCTACCAATGTTAGAATCACACCGAGAACAAAAGGTCACATGCGAGGAAGCTGCCGAGCTGGCTTACGGAAGGTCGGTGCTTATATCCAAGTCCACCCCTTGGATCTTCTTACACTGTTAAAGATGGATCATTCTCCATATGGCGCTGGCATTACCACAGTAAAGCTCCAGTAGAAATCGTATTTCAATAAACCTAAGCAGGACAAAGTGACAGGACTTACATAAAGAAGTGAAACACGTGAACTTGTTTGTTAACTATATATATGACAAAATCAATACTGAACATTTTACATAAAGTTCGTAACAATTAGATTACGGAGGCCCCGCCCACTCTTGTTGAAATACCACTTAATATCATTAGTTGTATAAACGTATTTTATGTGTTTGATTTGCTACTACATTGTGTATGTTTATGTGTGTTATTAACGACTTGTATTACAACGAATTATATATGTGAATAAATCATTCCATAAATCCAGAACAAGCCTTTCTTTAAGGTTATTTGACCAAAGATATTAATATTGGAAGATCGGAAATCTTTTCGTTTTTTTTTCTAAAAAAAACTTTTGGGAGACTACCAAGGTAAATTCATTCATGATCTTATTAGCACTTTGAATTTTGCCGCTAAAAACGATTGGCCCCTAAAAAGGTTGGGTCGGGTGAACCTGGACACGACTGTATAATACATCTAAACATCTTACAAATGCATTTCATTATTTCATGTTTAGAACAGAATTACGTTAGTTTTATGTCATTTTATTATACGAGTATGTAAGAAACGTGACAGCTACAGATTACCAGTATATGTTTTGTATATAAGAAACGTGACAGCTACAGATTACCAGTATATGTTTTGTATATAAGAAACGTGACAGCTACAGATTACCAGTATATGTTTTGTAGTTACATCATATTTAGAGCTTACTTTTGAAAAAGGATACATTGTTACATCAAATGTGTTTCTGAACAATGAGTGAGGTGTACAAAGTACAGCAGGGTCGTAGGGACCCGGGGAAGGGATGTTGGGGGGCTTGTCCACTTTTATTATTTCATCTTTAACCGTTTTCAAAAGGGGCTATATTCCCATCCCTAGTTATCAGCAAAGATCTACAATTAGCCCTTGCATCCTACGGGCCTGTAAGTACTACATATCATGAAATATAAATTAGTTCAACAAACATTTATTTTTTTATTTATTTCTATTTCGAAAGCTTTGATTGTTAATTCTAGTCAAAATACAGCTGCTGTCCTGTTCGATGGTAATCATTAGTATATAATATTGGTTCGCTTACAAGCATCGGTTCACTTCTTCTAGCCAAAGCGGTGTCGTATATCATTGGAGTTTGCCGTAGACCGGAAGTTACTGGCCAATTGCCATATAAACCATTATTCCACTGGCCGCGAAAGTTGGACTGCGGCAGGTAGTACGGCATGTATTGTCTTTCAGGAACGCATGCGTATCTTTCAGGAGCGTTTGAGTAATCCATGTAGTTATTCATGTAAGGGCTCGCCGTATAGTAACGCGTACGTCCAAACATGCTCTTGTACTGCAAACCGGATTTATCGTAGTATCCGGAATCGACCGGAATAATTCGGTCGTTATATCCACTATATGGGATATCGTAATAGTGCGGTCTATAATTATCGTACGTCTCTATACGGTAGTCTTGGATTGCGTCCTCGTGGCGATGGTATGGTTCTATAGCTGTATTGTGATGATGGTGATATTGTTTTGTGTAAATGTACCGGTATTTCTTCCATCGGCATGATATCAGGAGCAAGGTCACAGCAGATGACACTATCATGACTTCCGCCAAGCAAAAGAGAAATAAGGACCATGGAAATTCATCTCCATTTGTCAGCGGTGATTTAGAGAAAAATACTCCATTAGATACAGCCGATAGAATGATCGTTAGAAATACGAAAGTTGCTGAAATGTATAAAAGATAAGGTGAAATGAAAATACAGCCTTGGACTTGTGTTAGTGGCCACATCCGAATAATGGCCACTCTGTGAATAAAGGTCATTATTCTATAAACCGCCATCAATATTGATCAATATTATTTTTTTTAAAAACAAAATGACTTTAAAAGGAAGGTCAACCCCCAATACTGGCAATATCATGTCTTTCCCAAGGTTGGCGTTTGTTTACAGGTATGACAGAACAAGTATATACTGTAGAATTAATACTTTTCGTTGGGAGTTTAATTTCGTAGATTTCGTGGGTCGGCTCATTCACGAAATCAAATCCCCACGAATTTAAATGCAGAGATAATGTATTTCTTTTCAAAAATTAAAATCCACGAATTTATGTCCCCACGAAACAGCCATTTTAGTAATAACCACGAAAATTTAGCCCTACGAAAATAAATGAAAATACATTATTAATTTTTTTCAGATTGATTTTCAGATGTTATCTGACAGTCTGAATTCTGTTTGGTTCCCCATGTCATGCTGTCAACAAATATTTACAACATTGAATTACTTCTTTACTTACAATTATAAGTGTAATTGAATACAAATATTAGAAAATACAATGTGCATCATTTTAAATGAATATTAAAAGATAATGACCTCAAGCGTTGTATTCGCGTTAGTCGACCTAAATTATTTGTTGATTTCTGATTTCAAAATAATCACGATATCGAAACAATATACACAATAGAGTATATACTTTTAATTTGAGACATTAAGCCCGTCTTAGATTTGTAATTTGTTGATAGTAGGTTTTCGTCTTCGCCTTCACATTAATAAAATGAGGTGTTTTTTTCACGTTCAAAAGAAATAAATGAGGCTAAGATCTAAATGTTTAAGTTATTATTCAGTAATGTCTTGTTTATATTTATATATTTATTCAAAGTAGGAATACATACAGTCAACTTACAAACAAGGCGGTTAAATCGTTTGAACGTTCGAAATAAGTTCATGCACTAAAGTAAATACATGTAGTTCGATTTATGTTTATAATGTTACGCATCAGTAATGAAAAAATATACATTTAGTTTCCGTTCATGAGTCATTCTTACTAGGTTAATACGAAAGCATAATAAATAAGCAGATAATCACTTAATGTTAAGATATTATTCGAACTTACCTTCGGTGATAAGGACTATCACAGCGGAAGTGACGTAATTCTGATAATTATGTCGTCTGCCACACGCATGACAATGGAACATGATAACTATGAGCATTCCAAACAAACTAAGAACGAAGCTGATGGTTGCAAGAACGGTTATAGCTTCAACTCTCACTGAAACATATAATAATAATTATGATAGTATATTCAAGGGAAAGGTAAATTTCCCTTACACTCTACTTATTTATCTTTTGATAAAGTTCTATTCAGTTCTGATCTATTTACTTTTTGACACATATACATCACGGCTTATAATCACGTGATATATTGATTTGATAATTATTCAGATGCGACAGGGCCTGGAAAAATGCCGGCGACCTCAAATTCGAAAGTAAGTTGTATGTTTCGTCAAAAGTTTAAACATTTAGAATTTTTCTGTTGTAGTTTGTCCATAGACCCTGCAGTGAAATTAGAAGTGGCAGACTATTTTTTTCGAATTTCTCTGCAGGGTCTATGGACAAACTATGACAGTAACAATGCTAATTTTGGTACAGATGGGTTTGGAAAATGTTTGGCTGGAGCATGGGCTAAATGAAAAATTTGAAACATTTAAACTTTCGATGAAACATATTATATTATTTAAATACATTTGTAACATCTGGAGAGATGGTGGCTGTTGTTAGATCATTAGGCTGTTTGTGGTAAATTGGTCCACTGTTGGGTATTATCCAGTTTAAGATGTACTGTTATATAGCATTGGCACTAACACATCAATTATTAAGAATTTAGAGAAAAAATACTGTTAGTAACTCGCAAAGCAAACTTACGTGGCGGTGTCGCACCTCTAAAATCAACATAGTCATTTCTCAGTGACTTAGATACACTAACGCATTCTTCAGATGTACATTCAATGACATAGAAAAGTCCCCATAGTGTTTTCGTTGTTGTTGAGCCATCATATACACGCCCAAACCAACATGGTATTATCCAGGCAATAAAAATGAGGACGCAGGATAGAATTGCCATTAAAAAAGCTGCTCTCGATAACGATTTCATTTTCCTGTACTGTGCAGACTCCTGAAAAAAATTGAATAATAATTTCAGGTATATGCTACAAACTTTCTATCAGAAAAAGTTAACATACACGCACTTTTGAATTAAACGAGCATACGTGTTCAGTTAGAAGTGGCACAAAGCATCAGCTAATCTAAACTGGTTCCCGGTGGTGACTTGTCTGTTAAAAGCCATTTTGGTACATTGCAGCATGAAACGGGAATTCCTAGAACTTTATTGCGTAAGAATGACCTGGTCTGGTTCCCTGCCTTATATAACTACGATATAAGGTCATGCATACAACAATAATACAACAGTGGGATTGAAGCGGTAAATAAAAGTAGAAGATCTTCCTTTAAATATCTTGGGCACGCGCATGCAATATATCAAAATGCCATATTTCGCTGTAGTAAAATTAAATACTGTTAACAGAAAGTAAAGAATTTGCATTGTTTTATGTTGAATTAAAAAGACATGTAATTTCGCGACCTATTTTGATGTAAAAAAATTAAAGTATTTCTATGTGAAGACTAAGGGCAGCTAAAGGTTGTTATTGAAGTAGTTAAATGTTCATAATTGTTCCATTATTTTTATTGTTCAGTATCAATTCAAACATAAACAGAGATAAAGGTTTGTATCTATTTTGCTTGATCAGCCCTACTAATTCGGCATAATTGTCAGTCTTCGTATTTAGGCCAGAATCGTGGACCATGTCCACCAAAATGGCCATCGGTCCTGTAAGTTATTGGTCCGACAGTCCTTTTGTGTACTCTTTGGTGCACTTTAATAGTCAATTTGGTCCAGTAAAGTTTTCATTTTCATTGGACCGACCGAATGTCCAGTGCTAAAGAAGTTTTATTTTGTGAAGACTGCACATTGTGTACCGGGTATATCATATCTTTTCTCTTTTCATCCTTAATATGGATTAGATATTAAGGGTGCAATAAGACATTACCCGCATTTCGATATAAATTGCAATATAGTCAACCTATACATAGCATCCCTGACCTATACTATAAAACTTAAAGCACCGATCATCTCAATTAAGTGTTAACCCATTACGACATAGATAAATAACTATGTAAGGTAGATCATTCATAATTATTATAATGAACCAGTAGATGGCTTATCTATGGAACGCCTCCACTGACTTTTATCGTGCATTTTCACTTCGTTATGAATGACACTAAGTTTGAAATGCATAATGGTAATTCGTTCTGTGTAAAACGCAATTCGTCGTGTGGAAATATCAATTCGTCATGTGCAAAAATCAGTTGGTTATGTCGAAACATCAATTCGTTGTGGGGCTTTAACAATTTATTATGTTCATTTTTATTTCGTTCTGCTCAAACGTCATTTCGTTCTGCACAAACGTTATTTTGTTCTGCCGAAAGTTATTTCGTTCTGCTCAAAAGTCATTTCGTTCTGCTCAAAGTCATTTCGTTCTGCCCAAAGTCATTTCGTTCTGATCAAAAGTCATTTCGTTCTGCCTAAACGTCATTTCGTTCTGCACAAACGTCATTTCGTTCTGCGCAAAAATCATTTCGTTTGTACAAAAATCATTTCGTTCTGCACAAACGTCATTTCATTCAACACAAACGTCATTTCGTTCTGCGCAAAAGTCATTTCGTTGTGTGCAAAAATCATTTTGTTCTGCACAAACGTCGATTTGTTATATCGAAACACCAATTTGTTATGCTCATTTTATTTCGTTCTGCACAAAAGTCATTTCGTTGTGTGCAAAAGTCAATTTATGCACGGGGAGTGGAATCACGTGACTTTGGATAGTAATCAAAACAAGTGATGGCGACTGCTGAGGCTCGGTAAGTTCATTGTTTTGTTTATTTAAGGTGACAAGCGTTTCCAAAACCAAAACTAAACCTGCCCGATCGTATGCGCACACACTTTCTGCAAATAGCGGTACTATTCCTTTCTCCTTGTTAAAAACCGTTTACAGGTCCATGGTTGCCGTCAGCCAACGGTGTCAGAAAATCAAATATATTAAGAATGCATATGAACTAAGATATAAAATATTATGTATTACTAAATCATTGATAATACCAATGTAAATTAATTAGAAATTAATCGTGATCACACAAGCCTATGTTTGTTTTACATTTGCCCAAATTGGAAGTCTTTCCGGGGCGGTTTAAATAGCTCGGTCGGTATAGCGTCAGACTGCATTCTAGGGGTACCTGTTTGAAACCCCGACTGGGTCACATTACTAATATCGGCGATATGACAATGAATTGCTACAATTTATTCAGCAATACACTTACTGACTTAAGATTACTTGATTTATCATGAGTACAAATAGTGGAGTCGTATTGTCTTATTTTTCATTTTTCTACATATATTTTTGCATTACTTTCATCAATACCAGTGAAAGGGCAAATCCTCTGCACTAATTTATTCTATTTATAATTGCAGAAAGATGAGGACCAAGACACACCTGCAGAAGTCGAAGAACCCCAATTGCAAGAAAACGATTCCCATAAAACCCTTTTTATATCTTAAGATAGCAGAAATGTGGAATAAATGTGAAATGTCCAAAACATGTTGTTATATCACGTTTATTATCAAATTGTCATTCCGATAAAATCAAAAAAGTATAGTAATCACAGATTTGAATCTTATCTTAATCACAGATAAGGTGAACATGTCAACTGACAATAAAAAAGGTAAACATACAAAAGAACAATATATTATTTTTAGACCATTATGTCCGTTCTAAAATTCAAATCTATAAATCACAAGATTAAAGATATCATGTAGATCTTCGTACAATATGTAAGAAAATGAGATACATGTACTAGATTCACTAGCACGACTAGAAAAAGTATACATTTATGAATTTGTAAACATGTGATCTAAAAGAGTAAAATATCAGTTTAATCTCCGATGCACGTTAACATGCCCAATTAAACAATTATAAAATAAAGCAATTCACAATTTCTCATAACTATTAAAACAATGTTTGTGAAGCACACAACTACTGCGCTCATCGCCTTGAATGCTGTGTCAGGGACAGTCATAGTTCTTCTGCCCTCTGTGCTGGTCATGTGCTCTTCCGATGAATACTCATGTTGCGGGTATCACATGTACACGTATATTTTGGTGTATTACAGATCCCCGCAGCACTTGTATGGTGATTGGCCGGTGTGGGTTCTCTCGACGTACTTCTGAACTGTTTCCGCATGTTTTACATACATGCAAAGTGTCCATCCTGAAACAGTTCAAAACAAGTAAATACTTTAGGTATTTAAAACTTAAGTAGTAACACAACCTATATGCCTTTGAACTGAACAATACTGTAACACACATTTCTGTCATATTGTTTTTACTTTTGATAAAACCGACAAAACAGTCATGATAATTTATACTACTAAAGCATGAAAAACAAAGAGAAAAATGAAGTGGGAATGACAAAAAGATAAACATTATAAACATGCTCGTTTTACTTACTATACATCTGCAATGAACATTTACAAGTCACAGACTTCTCAATGCAATTTAAGATGGACTTAGATACGAGAATTATTGACAAAAGTTTGTTTGATTTTGTGAAGAAAACAAAACTATTTTCATTCATTTTAGTACCAGTTTATTATGAATCGTGTGGTTAACAAAGGCTGGACTTGCAATTTTGACATAATTCAATCACAACAAAGATTTCGAAAACCATAGAACGTACGAGAACGTACTTAGTACCGCTATTTGCAGAAAGTATGTGTATATGATTGGCTAGTTTTAGTTTGAGTTTTGGAAACGCTTGTCACCTAAATTATACAAAATAATGAACTCACCGAGTCTCAGCAGTCGCCATCACTCGTTTTGATTACTATCCAAAGTCACGAGTTCCCTCCCCGTGGATGTAACGATATGACAAATTGACTTTTGTGCAGAACAAAATGACGTTTGTGCAGAACGAAATGACTTTTGATCAGAACGAAATGACGTTTGAGCAGAACGAACTGACTTTTGATCAGAACGAAATGACTTTTGATCAGAACGAAATGACTTTTGATCAGAATAAAATGACTTTTGATCAGAACGAAATGACGTTTGAGCAGAACGAACTGACTTTTGAGCAGAACGAAATGACTTTGGGCAGAACGAAATGACTTTCGGCAGAACAAAATGACGTTTGAGCAGAACGAAGTGACTTTGGGCAGAACGAAATGACGTTTGTGCAGAACGAAATGACTTTCGGCAGAACAAAATGACATTTGTGCAGAACGAAATGACTTTTGAGCAGAACGAAATAAAAATGAACATAACAAATTGTTAAAGCCCCTCAACGAATTGATGTTTCGACATAACCAACTGATTTTTGCACATGACGAATTGCGTTTTACACACGACGAATTGCGTTTTACACAGAACGAATTACCATTATGCATTACAAACTTAGTGTAATTCATAACGAAATGAAAATGCACGATAAAAGTCAGTGGAGGCGTTCCATACTTATCAGTATCATTAGATAAACAGTCTTGCACACTGTACATAATTTAACATAGGTCTATTGAAGAAGTCTGCAAATAATTAATAATTTGTTACTCATAGGGATGAATCAGTATTTGATAGTTCAGAACAAAATTAAAGATTGTGTCTACATTAATTGGATTCATTGGATAATATGCCCAAGTATAAAATAAAATACTGGGGTACATGTTGTTGTACCGCGATACGTACATGCATGTGTGTCGGCCTGATGCTGTATCATACTTTACTGGTATATCATTGCACCACTATTACTATTAGAAATAGATTTTCTTGTTCATTTTACAGTCTTATACAGGCTGTTTACCCTAGTTCAAAATGATATTTCCCCTAAAATGCTTTATTTTGTTCCAAAATGAAGTCATATTTCCCTCTGAAAAAAAAAGATGTCCCATAACTAAGTCCTGAGAAATAACTAAGTCCTGAGAGAAATAGACAGACCAAGGACACCATGTCATTTGTCATCCTATTAGTTTATATTGTATGTTGAAGTGCAGTGAAATTGCTAAGTAATCACTCTCTCAGTTGATGGTTTTATTCCTAGTTTTTCTCTATTCCTGATTTATCACACAAAAGCCCCTTGGAGAAAGCCACATGTACTTTTGAAAATCCCCCCAAAATTACTGATATATATAATTTTTAATGTACAAATATAACACAGTCAAACCTGTGTAAGCAGCCACTTTTGTATAAAGGCCATTCTTTGGAAAAGAACACAATCAATAATTTAGAACAAATTGACTAAAATAAAGGACATCTGTCAATAAGGCCATTTAATGACTTTCCCAGGGGCAACCATGGTTTAAAGGACTGACTGTACAGTCCTGGGTATTCCCATATTTTAAAGTCTATTTCAGTATTCTAGTAATGGGAGGAAATTTTGTAAATTAACATAAACCATTAACAACTTTTCTTTATATACATGTAATTGTAGCCCATAAAGGATGCCTTATACCCTCTAAAATTTCTTTGTTACCATGCATTTCAATTTACACATTGAAATTTCATTCCCGAATTTCAGACAAGAATTTTTTCCCAAAAGAGGCTTCAACCCACTACTGTATCCTCATATAAAGGGCTAAGGTGCCTTCCCTAAAATGTAGAATTAGAAACCCATGAAGCTTTCAACACAGCTTTAAGCCTTATCTTGAGGGATTCTTCAATAACCATTGTTCATTAAAAAAAAGTTTTATAGGTACTTGTTAATTTCCTCACTTTTGAATAAATGTAACCAATTTACAGAATTAGTTTACCTGTAATTTGAAGGTCAGATAGCTTAATTGGATAGAGCAACCCAGGCCAGTAATTGGCTATGAGGAGATTCGGGTTCGAATCCCGATCTGACTTTCATGGGTAACTGTAAAAAAATTAGAACTCAGTTTCTAGTGGGGGTTATAATAATTGATCTAGAATGATAGTTGGACTGGTACAAATTTATACACAATTCAATAAAAAATAATTTCCTTATAAATTCTTTCTTCAGAAAGTTTTTAACATTTAAATGATTTACTGTTCATAATACAGTAAACATTCATATTTTTCTATCCACAGCACAAAGTCATATGGATTCAGTTTTGTGATACCGGTAGGTTGCTTTGGTTTTTTAAGTTCAAACATCTTCCAGGGCTTATTGCAAAGGGTTGACTTCTTAAACACTTTGCAACCTTTTAATAATGTCTGTTTCACTGAAGAAGTCTGAATATTTTGGAAACTTCATCAATTTCAAAGAGGGAGCTGCTCCTCTTAACTAGGAAAATTTCAGTCACATTGGAACAAATAGCACACAGATGTCTGTTTGTGAGTTACACAAGGTGTTCCATGGCAAGGGTTGCATGGATAATGTTCTTGTCTGTATTCACAAATAAACCATAACAGGTTTCTTCTGTTCTGTTAAAAGAGCAAGCTGCTGACACAGAACCTAAGTATTTCCAAGGCGTATTAAATTGTGTTATTGTGTCCCTTGAAGTCTAATTTCAATTAGTTATTGACGTTCCTATGAACGCCGCCATTATTCATCTGTGCCTGACCCGATAACGTAGTGTTAGGGGCATGTAACTCCAGACTAAAGAATGACCCAGCAAGTTGCTTTGTTATGGTAAGTGCTAGTTCAGTTAGTGAACATATCAAATACGTGTAGGTGAATCTCTTATCTCGATAATAATTCATCGTTGATCAATTCACTTTTTTTTATTTTCGTGATCCATTCTGATCATTATAAATGGATAATTAACAGATATATCAATGGTGGTTGTAAAAACGTATATTTTTTCTCTATAAACCCTCTCAGTGACCAATAACAAAATAATGTATAACATCAGAGCGAAATATTTAATCTTATCAATACATGTAACCTGGCATGTTTCAATGCAGCAACTATGTCTGTTTATACAGTAATTAATCGTCCGTTAGCTTAAAGCCCATTTTCGTTTCGGATGTTTGAATTAAAGAAGGTCTTGTTTTACCTACAAAGATGTCTTATCAGTGAAACTGACTTTTACTTGCAATAAAAACATTCCGAAATATTCTTTTTAATCACGAGGTTCATATAGAAATGTAGCATGTAGTATTTTTTAAAATGATATTGCAACAAATAAGAAAAAGCATCTGATAACAGTTTTACTAGATGTGGCTAAAAAAAAGCATTATGTAAATATTGTTTTAGAGCAAATAAAATATATTTCTTAATTTTTATAAATCTATTGTTCTGTTCTACTTAATTCAAAAAGCTAATGGGCGTTTAAATCCCGAGCACTGCATATATTTTCTGCGGCATTAATTTGTTGAAGGTGATTCTCCAACCACCGCTGATCAAAGATGGAGACCAGTAAGGGGTCAAGTAGAAAAGATTTGTACTGGAGTTTTTTTCTCCGTTTCACGATTGAAACACTGATATTCACAGACATAAAACCAAAATTATACACAATGTAATAACAAATAATTCATCACTCTGAACATAACTGAAATACTGTTGAAAACGGGCTTAAACACGATTATATACATGTTGTATTATATAATGGAAGTCATCAACTTGTTCTATGTATAGATATCATAGATATTAATAAGATGTGTTTATAACCCTTTTGGAGCCTTAGGACTTTTGTAGCAGCAGCAGCATTAGCAGTAGCAACAACAACAACAACATCAGCAAGATAGCATGTGATGGTTAATGAATAATTAATACATTATACACTCGTAGGAAGAGAAATGAATAATAGATAACGATGTAAAACAAATAGATCGTTTTCGACCGTTGCAACAAAATCGTATTGTGTAAATGATATATTTTCCATTATCTTAATTGATGATTTACAAAAAATACAACAGAAATAAAAGTAAAAACATTTCAAATTTAATAACAATATTCTTAACTTACTCGTATGGCGATATAAAATGACAAGCGTAAAAATTATCAAATCGAATAATATTTAAAATATCTCTGGTAAACCGCAACAATACATAGTTTCATGTTCACGTCAAATGATTTTTTTCTTCGTTACAACGATTTTACAAACCCTCCATCTTTGGTATGACTAAGGAATATTAAACGTAACATTTACAGTCGTTTTTAGATGTATTTGAATACATTTTAAACTTTACGTCGATGTACAAATAGACGTAAATCGAATATTATATTAGTATGGCGTACGATAAGGGTCGTAAATGCCCGACCCTGCATGATGCTTAAAGTTTTCAGCATCATGCTATATGATGTTAATGTTATATATGCTTTTGATATATTTTCTGGTATTGTCTTATATTTACTTGTCAGTTGCAATTGAACATATTCTTTGTATGATGTTTGTATTTAAATGTGTTCCACTAAATATGGAGGAACATATACAGATATAAAGTAGGATCTTTCTAATACGAACTTGTTTGGACTGACAAACATGTTCGGATAAGAGAGGTTGTCGGCTTAGAAAGGGTTTTAGCATTGACATAAGAAATAAATAAGACCAGCTGACGTGTGCGGTTTGGAGAAATTCCCGGATTAGAAAGGTTTCGAATTAGGGAGATTTGACTGTACAGCAAAACACGGTTAAAGTACAATCGGATGTAACGAAGATAATTATAATGAAATTAAAAAGCACCTGTATAGCGAGCCTTTCTTTCGTTCCGTTCCATAGATATGCTAGGAAATATCATCGAGACGTAACGAAGTAATAATTCGGTGTGCTGGAGTTTCACTATAACCGTGCTCTAATGTATATCGAGGGTTCAATGCAACAGTGTCGTAACTCATATTGAAATAAGAACAAGTTACAACAGTGTTGCGCTGAGCCCTCGATATAAAAAAGTAAAAAGAATGAATGAGCACCTTACATAATACTGCCACATATGTAATCAACGCTAATTGATATAAAAAAACACAAAATTAACAACAACAACTACAACAAAAACCAAACGATTTCTTACCTTATCGTGTTAGTTCAAAACAATTTGTACGTCAATCAGTTCGTTTTCTATATCCCTAAGCTCCTGAAAATGTCTTTTAGATCGAAACTATGTCCATAAAGTCAACATGTCACACTTTTTCGAAATGTGTCACCTTCTCATAACTAGCTCACACCTTAAGGACTACGTGTAGTGTAGTGCAATGTGTAAGCTTATTCATTATCGCATTTCAATTGTGTTTTTGTAATTGATGATTTGTTTCATTCATTATCTTCGCTTGAAAACACAAAGTATTTCAAATATACGTTTATACTTGAACAATTAAGCAATATGCTCATAAAAATGTAATTAAAAGTCTTCATTTACACATCTAGACAAGAAATTTTTACTACACCCCCCCCCCCCCCACAAGTACAAGTATCGAGTCGGTAGATCGGCAAAAAAATATGTTAGCAAACATATTTTCTCAAGCTCAAGTTTTTATTTAATAGAAACATTATTTAAAGAAAACCAACACCAAAAAAGTTTAGGATGGACTAATAAACAAAGGACCACCCGTGTTTGTGGAAACAAAGAACTTTTTTATTTATTTTACTGATTGGCTGATGTTGTTGGTGATGTTATTGTATTGGTACCGGAAGTTTAATTTCATTTACAGAATCTAGAAGAGCAAACTGGATCAATTTTCGCAAAAGTTAACACTATAGCTTTAAATATACGGCTAGCTCAACACCACTCAATGTTCTCGCCTACATGAAATATTCAAGTAAAAGAAGAATTTCAAATGCTGTGTTACTAGTAGGACCGGACAGAATAGATTCCAAGAAAATTGGTCAAGGAACTGTCCGCCGTAACAGAATGGTGACCTGCTAATACATGTTTGACTCTACAAGTAACTGAAATATCGTTGAAAATCGGCGTAAAACCCTCAGAAACCAAAAACAAAAGTTTTAAGTTTAGGACAGAAGCAATATGTAATACATTTCACAATCACTTCATCAAATTGATATGAATGATAATGAGCCATTCATGCGTTAAATACAAAGCGTCACTGCTATTATTCGTGTCACCATAAGGCCGTGTCACACCTTATAGGGGTCCTCTCGAGTAATAAAAAATGTTAACTAACATAGATCCTTGGCCACTATCATGTATGTGTTGTTTCTCTCTTCTGATTTATTATGTCATTATACTTGTATCATTGCACAATGGTAACATTGCACAGTGGTAATTATGCAGTGTTCAAATAATTTCGATAGAATATTTCCATTGAGAAGTTTTATATCTAACAAGAGCACGACATGCGGTGTCAACACTAGTCTGTTCACTACCTCAGCCAGTTCTGAGCTACATTAAAGTTTTTTGCACAGTCGCAGACGACGCAGTGACCGCAATAGCTAGACTTTTTCTTCGAAAACAGCCGAGCTAAAACCAGCTAAAGAAAATATATTCATACATATCATTTATTTATTAAATAATAGATGTCATTACTATATTCTTCTTTCATATTTCACTTACTTAATGCTGTTAATAGTTTATAGAAATATAGAATACATCCATGTATTTATTGTTTTACGCCACTTAATGGCGTTTTGCATTATTCGTATATTATCATTGGTTTTGTAAGATTCTAATTTTTAGCCACGTGACATCTGAATTTTAACCATATTGGATATTATTAAATAAATTTCTTTGTATGTTTGCTTGTTGTCAATTTTTACACAGAACTGTATTCGTATATAGATTACCTATATGCTTAACAAAATTGCATGGTAAGTAACCACTTATATTTGTTTCGGTACTAGCTAATAACTTACTTGTTATAAGCGCCTTTGAGATACTCATTGATATTAAATCAAAGGCAGAGATAAGGTTATAACTGTTTGTTGATACTTGTCCCGGAGATAAGTAATAAATACTAATAATACTGAAAATATTATAAGTGGTAAGTTATCAAGTTTGTTAAGTTTGGACATACATGTACACATAGTACATGTAATTTACGAACCATGCATTACTCCAACACATGATATCACGTCACATTAACATCCTATTACTGTTAAGATAATACAAACAAAAACATAATTTACATATGATAACATTTATTTATGATGAGAAAAAACGTACTTTACATTTATTCATAATAACAAAAACATAACATAACAACATTTACATAACATTGATTCTTTTTTAATACAATACAGTGGACAATACAGACAAGAGATTTATAAAAAATATTAACAATAAGCATAGAACATTTAGCAAGAAAATAAACTCACAAAAGTTTTGAAGTTAATCAATAAATGTTATGTTTGAATAAATGTACTTTGATGATATTAAACAATAAAAGCAATACAATTCATTCTCATTAACTTAATTACAAGTACATACTTAGTTGTAAAAAGTTGCTATAACAATCTTAGACAGTCAACTCAATTTTTATGGAATAGACAAGACCAAATAAAAAAGCATATTTAATAAGCAAAGCATTTAAGCAATCAGGAAACAAAATTTTAGAAAAATCCAAACTTACCTCTTAAAAAATTAAGCTATTATAAAGTATGTATACCTTAAGCAAGTGCAAGTATATGCTTAGTATAAAAAGTGTACAGTGCACTTCATTCACATGCAACAGAAAACATGTTTTAAAGGGGCATGCCCAGGAACTGCTGTGTCTTTTTTCGTATACCAATAATGTTTGTCACTTGTAAAACCAATTATTACCGAAAAGTCAAAGAAGAATGTGCGTTCAAAAATGAACCTATAATGCATGCGTCGGCATTTGTATGTCGTTTTGAATAAAGGGCTGTCAGCCTTTTATTGAAGACAACGATATATCCGATTCGTCTGAGAGTTTAACTGAGCATGTGCGCTGTCCTTCAAGTGAATATAACATGAGCAATAATTCCTATTTCAGTTTGTTTCGGAATCCTGTTAGTGCCATGTCGAATGTCGTCCGTCGCACCACAAACGCGACGCACGACAACGCGATACGACAATGCGACAACGTGATACGACAATGCGACAACGCGATACGACGCTCGACAATGCGATATGGATGAATTGTCATAATATGATATATAAGTAATTTTTGTGGTAGTTTATACATGTGCTGGTTTCATTTGCGCATGTGCGAACAACTGAACGTTTTAATACGAAAAGCAACGAGAACGACGGAGACGCGAGGACAACGACCGAAACGCGATACGAACGATCGAGACACGACACCAACGACCGAGACGCGACGAGAATAACCGAGACGTGGTACGAACGACCGAAACGCGACACAAACGACCGAGACGCAATAAGAACGACCGAGACACGACGCAAAACAACCGAGACGCGACACGTTGACATCTTCGTCGTCTTCTTCTTCATCTTCTTCTTGTTTGATCTGCAAAACAATTAAAACAAACAACAATTAGTATATGATCATATGAAAACAGGAAAATAAACAAATTAGAACGGACTACAAAGAAAAAAACTCACCTTATCAAAAGTAGATCTACACTCAAAAACATTGAGCGAAAACGACCGAGACGCCATGTAAACGACTGAGACGCGATGTAAACGACTGAGACGCGATGTAAACGACCAAGACGCGACACGAACGAACGAGACGCAACGTTAACGACCGAAAGACGGCACTGAAAATTATAAAGGTTCACATAATCTGTCTGCTCCATTTTATGAAAATAATTTTGCATATTATGGTTATAGAACCTTAATAATGATGCTCAAACTGGTCTAGATGTAGACACTTTTGGTGATGTGGATGATGAATATGTACCTGATGAGAATTATTATCACTATAATGACGATGATGATATTCCATTTATTCAATTATTCTTCATAGAAAAAATCTTCAAAATGTAGATATATGCATTCTTCAGTTTAAAAAACAATAACAGCCACTTACTTATGTTAACGAAGCTTGATGAATCATTTGAAGGACAAAAATGGACAAAATAAAGATTTATGGAAAAGAATTATTCTTTAACGTCATAGAAATCATGGACTAGAATATATTTCAGAAAAGAGCAAACTTATACGTGCTAGATAAATATAATCACTATTTAACATTTTTCAGTTTCTGATTGCCAGCAAATTTTCCATTTGTTTTGGTCAATAAGCAACGTTACTTCATTGCTAGGTTGTATGTGCTGCATACAAAAATGCATAACAAGAGCAAAATAAAAGCATGCATAATTCTTTTAAGCAACATATGGGAAACAAACAATTAGCCCATGAAAACAAGGAACATGAGAGACTTATATCAAAATCTACCCAATCATTAGTTGTAAGTGCTTGTTTTGATCTGCAGTAAATACTAAGTGACCCTACAAAGTTTTATAAATTGTATGTTTTTCAATAAGTTAAAGTTTCCTTTGTATGATCTTCGTTCAAAAGAAGGTTATTGTCATGTCTGGAATGAATCAATCTAAAACTGAGGTGCTTGTACGATAAGTTCTTGTGATCTAGATTTAATTAGAATTAGGTTGTTGATGGTAAAAAGAGTTGCATTTAATTGTTTAAAGTGATAATGGCAGCAGTCAAAATAAAAACAAATTTTACACAACCATGCTTTGGTACTGAGTGTAAAAAATCGAAATTGAATCATTTACCCACAAATATTTAGAGGCTGGGTATACTCAGAATGAAAATGGTTCTATTTATGGGCTGGGATTTTAAGAAGGCCAAGACCAAACTATCCTTTTAAGTGATGGAAATGTCTTATTAACAGATTTCTTTGACTTCAAATGTTTGACACCTCAAAGTCTTAAACAATTTGTTTAAAACACCAAGGGTGACAAGGTATATTGGAATTCCATCAAGTCGGTCCATGTATCATGTGACAATCAAAACATTCTAAAGTATAAAACTCACCATGGTGGTCAAGAACTACATATTGTTTTGACAAGCTCAGTCCCTCTTCTATAGTTCTTCACCAATTAAAGAAGGATGCAATTCCTATATCAAAGGAAAACTTCCTTGTCTTGATTGGTCTTTGCAGAAAACAGTTGTTCCTGCAGTTCACAATCTGTGTTTTCTTTTACTACCCCATGCAATTGAATATTATGAATCAACTTGATTCATTTCATGCAGTTAATGCATGCAGTTGTCAAGTTTAAATTATGTCATATCTCAGAATCACTAATTTACCAAAACTTAGTACACTCCTGTGGTTATTTGTAACTAAACAAACTAAATACAAAATTTAATGTATGTCGTGATGAGCAGATTTTTTTTCTATTAAAATAAAATGGCCCATTCGACAGCTATGGTTATATTCATGGTCATCCCAGAGACCGAGTGGAGAGAAGATACATGAGAACCAGGCATTTATATCCCCATCGTTATTTTGAATAATCTTTTCTGGATTCCTATACATATATAATTTCCTGTGATTTTCTTAACACAATATACTTGGCTTGATTAAGTTGGGATGGGGACACCGAAAAAAGGGCCCCTGAAATATCAGAAGAGTCGAGATTCGAACCTAAGACCTTTTGCTCACTAGTCCAATATTTTCAATGAACCATCGAATCCACCACTGTGATAATTTAACAGTACAAAAATTAAATGACTTTATATTAGATGATTCAAAAAGGCATCATATATTTAAAGAAGGCACTATGTGCTCATATAAATTATGTATTATTGGTAAATATTTCTTTTTACAAAATGGTGTTATATCACACAACAATTACTCATTTAAAAATGTTTGTTTTGAGCATTAATTATCTTTAATTCAGATACATGTAGAATTGTTCATATGATACAATTATTGTACATATTAAATGCATATTATTCACATACTTAATTGTACAATGTTTTGTTTGCTTATGGTTACCTGACCTACACAGTAGTCTAATTTTTTCTCAACGACCCTAGACATTTCATTAGGCCAAAGGAACAGAAAAATCAATTTCTTGTTCTTTTTATCTTTCTAATTGGGGTTCAAGAGTCAACTGTCCAAGTTTTATCCCTATTTTTTATGAGCATGTAACCAGAAACATACAAATTTTAGGCTTCATCATCAGTGTTTATAGTCATGTGTAATAGTTACTGTATACGTCTTTAATTCTGCGGGTGCAAACTTTGGCGTTTTTAAGATGTTCATGAATTGGCGGGTTCTTTAAGTCAATGTAAATGACATTTTAGAATTTGTCAAAAATGCACAAACTGATGGAGGACAACAAATTTTCTCTTTTGTGTTCAATATGGCTGATAAAAGGTTAAAAGGACAGACAATCATGACGTCCATGCAATAAAATAATTCAGATATTACTACATCTGTTTGTTCAATATGAGGATTACCAACTTAAAATTGGTATCGAACATTTCAGTATTGTACATTACAAAAATGTACATATAAGCTCATTTACAGCATTTTTTAACTTAAATGTTCCTAAATTTGATTTTACCTAAGCATTAGAACATTGTCTACCTTGATATGCCAGTAAATTGTGACTCAGATGCTAGATTCGAATAGAAATCTGGTATTAATAGTTACAGGGTTAGTTAAGATGACCCGATACGGGATTAAACGGTTCAGTGGAAAACCACATCCATGGGGCGAGACCGAAGGCATTTTTCGAACTATCGCATTTCTGACTATTGCGATTCAACTGTATATATATACTTAAGGGCCATATTTGTAAAGATCTGTAAAATTTGGTCCCACTTTCACAAGATAAGTCTAATTTCTATGTTACCGTAAGTTGGTGGTGTAACATCCAATTTTGACTTTAAACAGTACAAATGCTGAACATCGTTTTTTTTTATAACATTTGCATTATTAGGGGTTTGTAAATTGTGACAAATATTTGTAATTTATCTGAAGTATTTGGAAAAGTTACCACATTAGTTAACATGGTATTGACTTTAAAATTGCATATTTTCGGATATATATATACACATTTTCAGATACATTAAACTCATCATTTAGAATTGGCAAGGTAAACGATTCACAAATATTGGTGAAACTAAAACTTACAAGAATAAAACCAGTTCTACAGTAATCATTTTAGACACAAAAAGATATGTTATCCACTATGATACATTTACTGTACTGTATAATGGTACTTTAGGTATATAGTCAAACCTTTGCTTACAGCCATCTATTAATAATCAAAAGGTCACAGATGGAACAAGTTGAGCATACATAATACATAAATTTAATTGATTATAAGTCTAGTGCCTTATTGATGTAGTTTTAAAGAGAAATTTTACAAAATTTGAAAAGACAGCTCTTTGCCTTCTTATTAGGATACATCAGTAACAGCTAGGTGACACTCACCAGATAATTACTACATGATTATATAAACACAAAAACTGTCACTGTTTGTAGTAATCATGAAAGTAAGGCTTACTTTTGTCACTTTTTTAAAGATACAGCTAGTTGAATGAACTATACAGTAAAAACCTCAATAATACGCCCATCTTTGGTACCAAAATAAATTAACTCCTATTCATTTCTAATTTTAGTTAGTCTGACAATGACCTGTAAATGATCAAAGATTGGCTGAGTCCGTTATGTTGGGTGAAAGGCATTTCAGAATGTTTCGATGGATTCCGTAAGATATAAATATCCGTTTTAGCTGAGATTAAGTGCTTAGCCTAATTGGTAAAATTTAATGCCCCAACATTTTTACTTTTGCAGCCTGTTAGTCAAGATGTTACAGATTCGGACCCCATGTCAACGCTTTTCCTTTCTATTTTTCATAGGCCTTTTGGCATTTTGTTATTGCAAATGTTTATTTTAATATTTGAAATGAATTCGTATGTATTTTATTTGATTTCTTTTCATGTAATTTCAATTACTCCTTCTATCGTAGTATCTGTACTGGAGTCACAGTCAGAATCTATTAATTTGCTCTATTAACATGGCATCTTCTGCATACTAAGTTAATGCCATATGATCAGAATTTGATTTTGATTACAAATATTTACTTTAACATAAATGCACCGAAATCATGAGCAATGAATGATTTGAAAAAAGGGGAAAGATGTAGGAAACCAACAAACACAATTCAGTTAAATAATATTACTAGTGTGGCACACTGTTACCAGGACTGCATAGGCCTCTTACAACAGTGGCCTACTATTGTAATTTAAAGGTTATGTTTAGTAATGCACTTGGTCATTGTATTACATATCTCTATTCTAAAGAATGGAACAATCCGCATGCAACCTTTTCTCACAACTCACGTACTGCTCAATTTCTATCTATAAGTCAAAGCAGATACATAGATAACAGGGATTGGCAACTTTAAATATCTTGCTGCATGACATCGTGTCATAATTCTGTAGCAATTAAAACTAAAAAACCAAATAACATACATACAAATGTATATAAATTTGACTTCTGCTGGAAATATTATTTTGTTACATTTTCTTAGTCAATCTTTAGCATACCCCTAGAATATAATCGGCCTGAAAAAATTGGTACTAGTACATATTTTTTTAAAAAATGGCATAATTATTAAGTTTTTTTATCCCGATTTACGCTCCTTTTCAACAGGCAGAGTAATATGAGGCAGACAGTTTTCTTAAGCATCGTTCCTGGGAAGAACCAGTACTAGACTCCCATCTTCGTAAGCAGCTGCCTACTTTCTCACATAAAGAGACATGGTTGGTAGTCACAGGTGCTCGAACAAACCCACAACACCCTATCAGTGAGAGGTTACAGTGATTTGAAGTCAGCGACCTTAACCACTCGACCGTTTGATGGCATAAGTAGATAGTATAAACATGGGTGTAATAAAACTATTGATCAGTCAAAATTGATATTTGAAAAACTCGGCAGCTATAGTTTAAATAATAAACTTTCAGAAAATTTAAAATTAATACGTACAATTTTATTTGCTACAAAATCAGCAATTTTTGGGAAAATTAATAGTCACACGCGCTATTACATAGGTAACTAGAGCTAACACAGAGGTGACTAACACCCTCACTGCTGCTTTGACATTAAGAATGCTATAGGGCAAAATATGGCTAAGTTCAAGAGGACATAACCCTGCAAAGAGTTGATCACTGGGCATGAAAATTGTGTCTTGCACATCTACACTTCATGGAAATAATATATTTCAAGTTTTATTAAAATCGTTTGAAGAATGTGGAAGTAGTTTGCGATACAAACTTGTATGTGGACGGTCCAACCAACCGATTGACACCAATAACCCCCCCCCCCCCCCCCGCCTCAAACTTCATTTGTGCGGCGGAGTATAATAACTGAAGTTGCTTATCTCTGTTATCTATATATATTTGGTCTTAGCAAGCAGTGTGTGTGAATTTGATTTTCTTTCGATTTACACCGTGGTGGGTATGTAATCACGAAGGAATAAAGAAATTTACTCTGTAGCTAATGAAAACAAACTTAAGTCACTTCGATGTCTCTATAGACTAGTTCGGTGTCCCATAACTAAATTGGTCTTTTTTATTTCGTCTTGTTGACCATTTTATGACATCTAGTCAATCATTTAACAGACGACGGTTCAAGCAGCTATTATCCACTATTATATAATGTTATTTTACACTCTGCCTAACAGGTTCACTGGTAAGAGCTCTTGTCGCCTAACCTGGCGACACGGGTTCGAATCAGGGTTGAGACACACATATATGCCCGCCATTTTGAAACAGAAAGCTGCCCGGCATACAATGTATGATATTAGAATAATAAATTACAATGAAATGTATGAATAAGCTCTTTATTGATCCATTATGTATTATTTCAGGAAAACGTATGAATTATTAGAAATAATAAACAAAAACTGGATCATTTAAAAAATAACAACTTGGGTATCACAGATATGAGTCATGTCTTGAGACTAGGATTATAAATAAACAAAAAGAAACCTTAATATGTGAACAAACAAACAAACAGTATTGGAACATGTTAAATTGACAGTTATATACATATAGTGTAAAATAGTGGATTCCGTCTCTAATCCACATGTTTATTGGCACCTCTTGAATACAACCTTACTTTTGTACATATCCATGAATTGTGTTATGTATATCCGGTATAACGACGACTTGTCACCTAAATAACCTAACCATGATTAAAAAGAACATTCTATAAACGGAAAAAGTATGACGGACAAGAACATATGTAAATAGTAAGTTAAAGAGGAAATTTCCATGGCACAATAACTTCCTGATGTATTCAACTCAAGAGTATAGATAAGCGTTCATTTCTTGTGTTGCTGTTTAGGAACGAAGTTCCTATAGGTTTACACCATATTTTGTAGTTACAAAACAGTCATGCCTCTCATCTGCGTTGAAATATAGTACCACTCGTTGGATAGGTATACACTGCAAACATTACAGTTTTGATATAAGTTGGAGGATCTTGCAGGATTCTGCTGATCTTGAAAGCATGGGAAATATTTTGGCAATTTAAACTGTTGAACTAGAAGTTTCATGAAATCTTCATTAAAGTTCATTGAAGATTAATTAAAGTTCATGAACAGCATCAGTTCATTAATTTTCATGAGTTATTCATCAAATATTCTTGAAAACGATTCATCAATAGTTCATGAACTTAACTTTCATGAACTGTTCGCCAATTGCCATCCGTAAACAATTCATGAAGCTTCATGATTCAATAGTTCATGAACGTAATTTTCATGAACTGTTCACCCATTTCCGTCCGTAAACAATTCTTGAAGCTTCTTGAACTTTTCATGAACATTTCGTGAACTGTTCATCAAGTTCGTAACAGGGACGCGCCATTATTTTTTATGGAAATTAAAATAAACGTTGTTAAAATACCGAATTATTCTTCGATATATTTTCAACATTGTAGTATGAAAAAATGAATACTGAAGAATGCATTGCATGCATTGATCTATTTTGATATAAGTAATGTGTCGAAATAGTTGCATAGAAATTCCCTTCTTTTAAAACAAAAGATGAATACTTTCCCATTCGTTAACAACGTAACAATTTTTTTGATATAGCCCGACTGTATACTTTATTATGCGAATAATATTTATATGTACATTAGCAATAAATTTCTCTTTTTTCAAAATTCTTTTGCATCATTGCCATATATTTATGTTGATGTATTTTTTTGAATTTGGGCGTGTAGTGACAGGTTATAAAACAATAAAATAAAGTACAAAGCAGATCGCATTAAATTTATTATTATATTAAAATGGTATTATAATATACACAAATGTATGTGAAAAAGCAATAAGCAGTAAAAACGATAGGCTAAACACAGCTATGGAACGCATTGCTGTAATTTCAATATTTATGTAATTCGAATACTAGTATACTATTAATATAGTAAATGCAATTATAATAGAGTGATATCATAAACATACGAGATTGCGTGAAACATTAATGCATGTAGAAATGAACTGAAGATGGATTTTGACCTTTTGTCCCAATTCACACCTTCTAGCAGAATAGTTCAAAGTAAATCTAAAAACAAACAAGAAATAGACGAAACTAGTATTTTATGCTGATTCTACAGAGTTGTGTCTTCTATATTCCATGCTTAATCCTGGTCAGATCATATTACTTAAGGTCTCCTTAATTATGATAATACTCTCCATATAGTACATTTTTTTGTACCACCATTCAGAATACAAGTTAGCTGATATCAAGCTTTTAACTAAGACATATTGCAAACACTCGAGCTAGTTCGAAATTGGTTGAGGACCAAAATTAGACTTGAGCCGGGAGACTCGTGGTTTATAACATCGGACCCTGCTTCATGGTTCCTAGTTGTAAGTTTACCAAAATAAACACCAACTGGACAAAGTAGTTCTTTATAAATAGAAGAGTGGCTAATTATATTAATTTGACTCTGCGCACTTCAAAACACAGAGTGGCTTATATATTAATTTGACACTCTTCGCACTTCAAAACAAAGAGTGGCTAATATATTATTTTGACACTCTTCTCACTTCAAAACAAAGAGTGCAAATATATTAATTTGATACTCTTCGCACTTCAAAACAAAGAGTGGCTTATATATTAAATTGACACTCTTCGCACTTCAAAACAAAGAATGGCTAATATATTATTTTGACACTCTTCACACTTCAAAACAAAGAGTGGCTAATATATTAATTTGACACTCTTCGCACTTCAAAACAAAGAGTGACTAATATATTATTTTGACACTCTTCGCACTTCAAAACAAAATTGTATGTTGTTATACATGTCAGTTTATTGTGTTTTTTATTTACTATGCTCAAATACTGGCACTTTATAGCAAACACAAAATAACGTAACGGTTGATTATACTGCCTTAGTTGTTATTGAATTGTTGCTGCCCATCGTTGAAATTCAGAACAAACTGATAATCAAATTATTGTCAAGCTTTTTAAAAAGCTGAACAAGAGGGTTCTTGTATTTACATGTACACATCACTATACAAATCACGTCTTCTGTGTGGAGAGTTCCCCCACGAACCGGCAGTATGCCAAAGTCTTGTATTTGGCATGACAACTGGTTTGGTATAATGACTACGCCTTTCCGGTCTGACTTCGTATCCTACGGTATTATACGGCGCGTCATAGTTCGAATATCCGAAAGAATGATCAGAAAAAGAACTTTTGTGTGGATAGGTATAATAATGACGTCTTTTCTCCCATGGATTCCTGTCAAGAACATATAATTCGTCTTCACGAAGAGGTAATTTTCGACTTCGTCCATTTTCGTGTCTTCCACGGAAATAGCCGACAAACGAATCACGATTGTATGGTTTATAACGATGTCTGTAGTCTAAGGTGTAATCCGGAAGTGGTTCGGAGTATCTGTAGTAACGGTCATCGTATGGGTCTAGAATATATCTTTTCTTGGCGTACACATGTCTATATTTCTTCCAGTGACAAGTTATGAATAAATAAATTACAGCCGAAGCTATTAGTAGAACTTCTCCTATACAGAAAAGCAACAAGGACCAGGGGAACTCAATGACGTCATCAAGCGGTAAGTTCGAAAAGAAGACTCCATTGGCTAACGCAGATAACATTATAGTGAGGAACGCAAAAGTAGCTGAAAAAAATAGATCAATATACTAGTATTTAACAGAATCAAGTAAACTTATTAAATACCAAATTTGACAATCATGAAACAAGAGATTCATAAGTTCAATTAATATAATAACATTAGCATCTAGTTTCAATGTTATGTTTCTAAAATGAACAAAAATGCTTTACGTGTCACAGAGATCGAAACACTTTAGCATAAATGACTGTAGGTATGGTTGTTTATAATGAAAGGAATCCTGGTAGACGTAAAAATTCAGACGAAACCAATTTGCAGCCGCTTGCCACTGGATAATTGTCAAACATAAAGCTTTGCGTGAGTAACCGTCATAATATAAAAGTATGTTCATAGGATAGTCTTATTTATATTACTATTAAATATACTTACACCAAAATGAACCTGAGTACTTTTATGTTAGGCATAAAATATAAATATTTACTCAAGACGCATAATTTTGCACACGTGAAAAATTTCAATTAAAAGTAAAACATTGTATAACAAAATTTGTTTCGACCATTTTGATACCAAATTTACATAAATGATATTCTGCTTCTATAGTATCAACATATTTCACTCCAGTCAAGTGCACACTTTCTTTTTCGTATGAATGTAGTTTTAACGTATTGTATACAATAAATATACGGATGGCTTACCAGCAATGAGTTGCACTATAACAGCGCTTGTTACGTAATTATGATAACTATATCGTCTACCACATACATGACAATGGAACACCAGCACTATAACAAGACTTAGGAGGCTCATGGCTAATGTAACTGTTGCTAGGATCGAAATCGCCTCCAAACGTACTGAAATAAATAAAAAAAGAAAACGAATGACTTTACGTTATTTTCTGTACTACTTGTATTTTAGTTATATGTCAGCTACTTGTAGGCCTGAACCAAGTTTCCTTGAGTGTGTACCAATACTTAGCTTGCTTACCAAGAACTTGGGCCACTCAAAGGGTACGAACATTACGAACCATTGGTTTCCGGACCTTACGTACTACAGATTTAGCTAAACGGACCAAAGACAACAAAAAACTTAATTCAGTTCAATAAACAATGCCAGAAAATGATGAATTATAACTTTGTTCACCTGGCATGATGCGTTTGTAAAATACCATGTAATTGTACAGTGCAATTACATGAACCATCGTTGGGTAAAAAAACAGCCTTTATATATAGATGACCAATTTATTAATGTGAAACATTTAAAGAATTTTGAAAACTGGTACGAAGATTGGTTGGCGTTAAAATAAAATGGCCCGTCAATGTCACATAATTGTATAGAAGCAAGTTATAATGCGTAAATGCATGACTGACATTTGATGTAAGATTCCAATGCTTACGTTTGTCATATGTAATATTAGATTTTGCGTTATAAGTCCAATGAACACTAAGCGAAACTTGACTTAAGTTCAAATGAATTCAATTTACCGGGCGATGATGAGCCACCGAAATCCACGTCTTCGTTCTTTAGAATGCCAGCGACATTCGTACAGTTACCGGGTCTACATATGATGACGTAAAATAAATTCCATTGCTTCTTTGATCTTGTACTTTCATAGAATCTTCCAAACCAAAATGGCATCACCCAACCAGCGAAGAACGCTAGGAACGAAACCACGGTTAGAGAGTAGGCATGTCGTGCTCGCGTCCTCATTGTTAGGCTGTGTTTAATCTTTGGCTAATGGTAACTGAAAATATAGACACTGATAATCATAAATTCAATAACATGGCTAATCTTCTACACGTATTTGATTTCAAACTTCATGATTATATTCAACTTACAATGATACTTCAAATATATTTTTATGGCGTTCCTTTATTATTGCATAGGGTCGTGGTAACTGGGGAACTACAGGGTTGGGAGTTCAGCCACCCAATAAGTTTAGCTGTAACGGTAATGAAAATTGGCTATATAATATCAGAACAGTCCAGAACAGAACATTTATTTTATTTTGAATTCGAACATGTGTTCATCATCCAGAACATTATACAACAAATTATGTCAAGACCAAATGTATATAAGTTAAAGTACATAACACATATGAAAAAAAAAGAAAAGAAAATGTAGTGAGTAAATGGGATCTAAAACTCATTTAACTATCCATATCCCACCCCAAAGGTCAGATAAAACCTGAAATCAGCCCCCTCCCAATCTGAAATTGCGTCCTTCGGGCCTGTTGCATTTGGTATAATTGGTAGTGCTGATCCATCAGAGAATAGTTTCAATTTAACTACATGTGATTGTTGAAAATGCTTTCTGTAATGTAATAAACATAAACAATGAAATATATCAATTTGTCAATGTATTTGCATGTGTGGTGTACAATACCTTGAAACTGCTTGGTATGAATCTAAATATAAACAAATACATTTGTACTAGTAACGCAACACTTAGCTCTGTGTTTAGCTTTCACCTTAAACAAAAGGTGTGTCTACACATATTTATGACAATAGTCTCCGGGGCATTTCTGTCATAAGCGATATCACCACGTGTTTTGTGATGTACACTGATTGTATTTCTATGTTGTTACCAGGTCATACACTTTATGAAAGATGTGGAGATATATATGATAAACAACGTGCAAAGGCCAAGGGACCACGGTTACGAATTTGAGAACAATCTCAGAGCTCAAAACGCAATTCTATAATTATGTTCATATCAATTATGCAGCCCGACTGATGTATCAATAACATCGTTATTGTCTGAGTATAACTAACTTAGGCACATTGAAATACAAGATATGAGATTTAAGCTCAGAGACGGGATCTCAAGTTTTATAATTTCGGGGCTAGAGAATCGTTTCAAAGACATATGAGTAAGCAACATGAGAACTTTAACAACTCGCTGCCTATAGTTTTAAAAAGAACACAATGTCCGTGTGATTTTCACCTTTGATCTACTGATCTGAAAATGCACAGGTCTTGTAGAGATTGTTACGAGAAACCAACAAATGAAGTTTGGTGAATGTAGGTGGAAGCATTATGATTTTATAGGCGAGGTTAACATTTGGTACAAACAAGCAGACAAACAGACGGGCCAAAAACAATATGATCCCGATTTATCGACAAGGGGTCATAAAAATGTTTAGTCCTATCTATTACATCGGAGATATATTGCCATCTGTTATAGGTAAATGTCCGGAATGCATACCATTACCAAAATACAAATACAAATTTTATTTCGAGTCGGTAAAGTCATAACACGAAAATAACATTAGCGATGTATCGCTATATTGACCGTCATAAGATTTAAGTTTAAGAACAGCCTTCTTAGCTAAGTCATGTAAATGAAACGTTCAAAGAAGATCAAATGTAACATCCCCTCATATGGTGTTAAGTGGTATAGTAATTACTAGTATATTACTTTTTTCGATTCGATGATTAGCCGCCACACTACATATACACCACGACTGACTGCCATCTGTACTAAAACTCATTATAGATAATAATAATAATATCTTTATGTATAGAAGGTGTACACATTAAGTAAGATATACAAAACATTTGACTTATTTTCAATGCGGCCTTCTGGAAACAAGCAAAATAACATTTAACTAACACATATTAAAATGAATGAATGAGTAAGAATAAATACATAAATAAAATTAATGAATGGATATAAGTTAATGGAATTAACTGATGTGTGAATGAATGGCGGACGGACGAACGAACGAGCGAACGAGCGTACGAAAGACCAAACGAAGAAACAAATTACTCCATGCATTCACAATTATAACTAAGCAACATACACACAATATAATGATGATGATAGCATTGATACAAATGATTTAGTAAAGAAATTGCAGACATACCCGACAAACACTCCTTGATTGAGAACATGTATCAATAATTACATAAACTGTTTTTTAGAATAAGTAACACTTTTGAGTAAACAATCTAAAAAGATTAAAAGACTGAAAAAATAAGTCTTTATACCCAGACATAGGTATGAAAATGAATAATTAGGTTATGGAAATTGCATGTTAAGAATAAACTTACGTAAGTTGTACTTAAAAGAATATAATGAATTGATTTGTCTTAGATTAAATGGCAGTGTATTCCGAACGAGGCTAGCATGATATGAAAAAGTATCTTTAATGTATTTACTTCTGTTTCCTGGCAATACTAGATCATTACGTGCCGTAGATCTAAGGTCATAGTGTTCATTGCTTGAAAAGGTTAAAAGATTTGACATGTAGTCTGGAAACAATTTATTTTTACTTTTAAACACCATCATTGAAGCGTGATATTTGACTCTATTTTCAAATGTCACCCATTGCAATTCTTTGAATAATTCTAAGGAGTTGGTGTTATATGGCCTTTGTAAGATGATGCGTGCGGCCCGCTTTTGAAGTTTTGAAATCTTATTTATACTACCTATAGAATGAACACCCTTTCCCCACACAGAACAACAGTAATCAAAACATGGAACTAAATAAACGTTGTAGAACTTTTTCTTCATGTCATCGTTCAAAAATGAGCTAATTTATTTCATCAGAGCTATTTTCATTCTAATTTGCTTGCAAACAAACGTGATTTGCATAAATGTTCACATGTAGGAAGCCGTCCGACTGACTTAAGGAAGGTCTAACAAAATCACTAATCGAATAAACTGTACAAGTAATAACTTAATGTAGAGTTAAAAGATATTTCTTCATAATTATAGTACACATAATCTTATTTCTTATGGGTTTAAAGTCAAACCGTCAATCAGGGCCATATGGCAAGACCTTCCTTAAGTCAGTCGGACGGCTTCTTACTTGTGAACATTGCCTGGTCCCGTGTTAAATCCGAACTAAGAACTTGACTACTTGCCAGAGACCTTAACAACTCGATCACAAAGGCCCCATAGAATATTTTTAACTCTTTACAAAGTTCGCTAAACAAAATACACTCGTTGAATCGGTCACCTTATGATTGTAATAATGATGAAATATAAAAGCCTGTCCGTTTATCTAAAAAATTATTGATACGCAACTATTAAGCGTAGACTATTTTTTACGCAAACAGCATAATATAGGCTCCTATAAGGAATAGTTTCACAATCTAATAATGCAATTTTAAGAGAACTTGGTCGATTGTTTGGTAAAACAACGTTAACAATTTATCTCATATATTTATAGTTATGTTGATTTGGTGTCGCAAACATAAAATGAAGTAGATTTTTATCAATGATTAATAAGAAATTTTCACCTGAAGTTAGGAAATAAATATTTCCGTTATGACTAATATATTTCATAAATACATGTAATATCATTTTCTCTTTCATTATATTGAAGAAAAAAATTGACATGATTTGGTTTCGTAATAATCAGAATGGTGAACACATGGTCAAATTCAAAATAAAATATACAAATGTATGTTCTGTTTTGATCTCATCCTGTGACTAATTGCATGATGTTTTGGTCTTAACAAAATGACGCATGCGCATCTAGACACTCGTATGATAATTGCTAGTAAATTAACCAAGATGACAGTTTCGCTTCATCGTGTCCACTGTTTAACCTAGTTATGATATTTGACGACATAAGTTTGTTGAGTATAATGAATAAAACGTTTTTGCGACATGTATATAACCAATGTCTGATAAACTGACCGGTAACTTTGTTGACGCGACCAAATCTTAAGTGCTAGAAGACTTGGTCGTTAATAACATATCGCACGAGTCATACTTAAGTAACACCTACTTCTCATCACAATGTACGAAATAATTTCTTGCATTTTTAAGTAGACTTCATTGATATATATAAGGGGGGGGGGGGTACGTCTGTTTTCAATAGTACATGCACTGAAAAATAGGTGATAATTTAGCATTTTTATATAATTATGATGGAATGAGTTTTATTTTACTGTCGTTTGTTTGATACACAATGAAACACAATTAAACAGAGGGTTTTTATTCTGATGGAAAACTGTACATTCGTTTTGAGAAAGTCCTCAGGATCTTAGAGTACGCTCAGAAACATATTTACATTAAAAAGAAATAAAACGACATTGTTATGCATGGACGTAACCTCAGGCAAGAGATATTGTCTTAAAACAGTAAAAACCTGTTATCATACCGAAAATGACTTAACACACTAAGTAAAATTAAGTACGAAAACTTAATAAAAAAAGTAATAATAAAAAAATACAATCTTACTTAATTGAGAGTGATACAGTAACGAATTACATGGTGTCACATTTAGTGACAATAAATCCTAACAATGTAACTTAGTTGAAATTAGTCTTAATAATAATGAAATAAATGTGATCACACATTTCTTATCAACACAAATCCTTGAGAACTTGGTCAATAATATGCACTTACGCAAAGTTACTTACAAAATATTATAAACGACACCAACTGAATACCATCCAACTGACAGTACAAGAGTACACCACGATTTCCCATTGAAAAAAGCGCACCTTATGATGTGTCAGTAATTGAATTCACACTTATTTAAACAGAAACATAACATTCTCGAAATAAATAATTTAAATCCATTTTTATTAAAACTCAGAAAATATCACAACGTTGTCTGCGAAGCTGAAGTATTTCACTAGTCACATTAAGTCAGTGATGTCAACGCGATCAAGTGAAGACGTTTTTTTCATCTACATGTATTTGTATACATACTTACAATGTACATAAAACGCTCGTTCGCGTACAATGTTGATGTAACTTCATTGTCTATAGCTTAAAGCAATTATCTTAACTAGAAAGGAAGATTTTACGTATGAATTACCATCAAGTTATCACCAGTCAGAAAGTATCAGATCACGCTAGATCTGCTCATCTAGTTACTGCATGTCGCAAACAGAACTGAAACATGGATGGTATGAAATGATCATTTATATAGCTATAAAAAAGTAAAGATTCAAACTGCTTTAAGTACGAGTGTATTTCTTATTTTTTGTGCCTTTATGCACTTTTTGCTTGAGAAAATTTGATTATTGTCAGTTTCGATGATAGCCATTTTCAAATAATTTAGATTGGTACAGTAGTGATTGGTTTGATAAAAGAAATAACGTACTTACGTACGGCTCATTAAAGTAATGAATAAATTTTACATCAACATAAGAAGATATAACTCATCCTAAAAAACGCGAATAACTACATTAATTTCATCACCTGACAGTCAATGCGAACATACACGCACCATTAGTGTTGTAATGCATACTATAATTAGGTACATGTATATAAATACTTGTGAGTATATGTAGTTCACCTTTATCATAATTAGCAAAGCTGCAACTGTACACTCATATCTGGCCAGTTATTTTTACGGTAGAATGCACGACTCCGTATTTTCTGCACGAATTTCAGCATAAATGAACTCGCATCCCAATGCTTTAGTGGTTTTGATCACAGTAATGAAAATAATGTAGATATAATGATCTGTAAAGGAAGAGTCAAAATGTTTTATTTCTACTACAATACTAAAACATTTTATCATCATTAACGCGAAAAGAAGATACCTCATACAGCTAAGCGTAAATGATGCATTTTAGAAAACGTGATTGTATGTGAAATGTGGACTTTCCACTCGTAGTTGTTTTAATTCATTCTAAATGTCATTTATTACATGTTAAATATGACAAGAGTGTCAACAATAACTTTCATCACTGCAAAAATAAATACAGTGCAACCTCTCCAAAGCAACACCCTTTGAGAGTAGCACAAATATGATGTTTTTGTTTAGAGGTTGCTGCTCTAGAGAGGTTAAATTAATAGTTAAAACGTGCATTGGGAAAAAATTATGGTGTTGTTGAAGGGAGGTTTTTTGCTCAAGAGAGGTGAAGGTAATAGTTAAAATGTGCAGTGGGATAAAAGACACAAGGACCGCTCAGGAGGGTTTGCACTGTACTTAACCTCAATTGTTCAAACAACTTTAACATACCATGAATAATGACATCGTATGTAAACTAGATCTGTAAATATTTACGGGCGTAAACAAAACATTTTCTTACCGAATAAAGACATTACGCGTCAGGCGTATTACAGGTAAATCAGTTAAAATCTCATAAGTATACAATTAATTATAACAGTCACAGCAAGGTTGTCCACGAACTGAATGATCACCCCTCGTATACATTTGACTCACTACAGTACATGTACAATCTCGTATAAAGACCGTTGTGACGGGACCCAAAGGTGGCCATCCTATCGAGGTCTTATTACGTTGAGTTGTACTCAGTCTAGTCCGAGGAATTGCCGAAAACCAGTCTGATAATAAACGGTCGTTATAGTGAGTTGATCGTAATATTGAATTGGACGCTAAATTAAGGTTTAACTATATATTCAAGAAAGTATTAGTAAAGAATGTCGATTTGCCTCGTTTTCAAGATGATGATGTTATAAACTGGTTCTCTTTTAATTCATGCTGTAGTGCACCAAAATGTGTATGTAAACAGACAGATTCAACGGGAACCAGTTTAATGATGATGAGCGAGTTCGATTAATAACTATAGTTACAATAGTTCAACTAAACATAGATCGAACTAACCCTAGTCGTGCTCTAGTCTGGTTAGTCTAGCTACTCTCGTACAACCAACGATAGTACGTTAGTTTATCTCGTTCCAAGATGGCGGCTGTAGGAAATTTATTAATTACGTATTTCATTTGAATACATCGTATTTCTTTAATTAACACCATGATGCTGTAAAAGTGCAAAAGATCGTTAGATTTAGGGTTATGTAAGCATGTTTTGACCAAGATAATTGAATGTTACCTAGTTAGGAAGTATTTATCATATAATTTCGCGATTCAACGTAAACGTACATTGTCACTAGTCACAGGTAAATGATTTAAACATCATTCATTTGAATGAACACAAATACATAGTGTTTTAAATCCTGGGATAAAGAAGTCTTGATATTTGGCTTGGGGTCGAAAAGTGTCTGGGTCGAAAAGACTCGCTTCTGTTTTGTTTTACCACAGTACGACTAGACTCAGTTCGATTAAGGACATGCGCAGATTAACTTCCGGAGAGCTACTAATTAAGGTTGTACTATAGTTGTTTATCGAACTAGTTCGATCATTCAGCTAAACTTGTAACTTGTGGTTCAATCTATGGTAATCTATTTCGGTGTGTGAAGATCATTATTCATGGTTCAGTCATTATTATGTTCTATTTTAATTGCCTCTCATTCGGTGCTCGTTTTAACTTAGTGATTACAATTACGAACGACGCCTTTTTTAATTATCTCTAGAAATATGTTTCAAGCATGTTTTGACATACATGTGATAGTTTTGTGTAAAGATATTTTACTAAAATCGTTTTTAGTTCACTTATATAATATAATTATAGATAAACATGTTTAATCTATAAAATGGCGCGTAGACTTAATTAGTATGTTCACACGTTGATAAACGTACCATAATAAAGATGACAGTTTATATACTCGTGATACTGAAATGCGTGGTATTGTACATTACATTGAGTCACATTTCTGTTCATCTGTATACGGCAACCATTCTCGAATCCTGATTAATTGATTTAATTATTATGAAGATTGTAGGCTTATCGGTGATTTTTTGCCCGTAGGTGTACTGGTCAGTGATTGGTTATTGATTCGCAGGGTTCTAGAAATAGTAAGATTGAATTGAGTCTTACACCAGCCTTGAATTGACAAAAGGGAAACAATCCAATAGTAATAAATATTAAGAGAGGATAAAAACCAGTTTAAACGGAACAGACAATCTCTTTACAGAGTTGTCGTTCATTACGCGTCACATACATGTATGTTAAACATAAAGAACGACAACTCTGGATAAAGATTGCAAAGTTGCGATCATGCTAATACTGAGGATACATACATTTGTTGGGTGCGTCCGGGGGAGGGTAGGGGGGGGGGGTAGACGTTACAGACAGGTGTGTGTGAGGCATAACCCTGACATATACCCTCAGTCTGGAAAATCCTTCACGAGACAAAAACAACAACAGCAACACATTATGCGTTGTGCTACATTTCGATTATCAATTATCTGGAAACATCCCAACATCGTTATACGTGATATGACGTTTTTTATAGAGCACTACAAGTCTTACTACTGTTTAATAAACAAACGATTGTCATATACCGTATTTCATATCTTTCAAATGTATACATAATTATGTAGTTGATTTGTGTTAATTGCAACCAAACAAACATTTGGCCATTTCACATAATTTTCTGAACCTTTAATTTTCCGTATGTATTCTACGCTCGTCCACACTATGAACTTAGGTTGACTCTCAGTACTAACAATAGTTCGATGTTAAGAATATTTTATAACTCGACTATTCGGTCTTTGCATTGAACTATACTCATTACCATGCTAAACTATAGGAGACGTATTACAATCCAGTTTGAAAATTAGTTGTCGTAATAGCAAGAGATAGTCGTAATATTGTGGCGGTTGTTGATCGAGGTTAAACAGTAACCAAGTCAAATGACTCATACAGACTAAAGGGATGAGTAAGATATTCGAGTAAAATGAAGCTTATTCCACTAAAAGGCCAGGGCTGTGTATAGGAAGTAGTAAGTTTATTTAGATGAGAAATACAATAAAACGAATATTATATTTATTCATCCATAAAAAATTAAGGGACATCGGGTCTCAACATATAATATATTGTGCTCTGTAACATAAATCTGATGTATCTTCTTCAATAAGCCTTCATTTCAAAAGACGCGCCTGCAAAAATAAACATAAACCCGCATATTATTTCTTCAGAGAGAGTCTAATATCCCAAGGGTGGCACACATATCGATAGATATATATTCGATAAACAGGTTCGTAGGTAAAGGGATACGATATGTATGCAATAAAGTAAAACAGAAAGTAAATATCATAAAACTAGCGCGCGAAGAAACAGAAATAAGACATACACATGTAATTACAAAAAGACTATTACAGAGTACCAAAAATTCATTGCAGTAAGCATATCAATAGAAAGGTCAAGGACGAGCGCGAAACGTAAAAAACTAAACAAGAATCGGCTGTTTACTTTATACACGAAATAGAATACCTTAGTGCATCTACCACAAAGCAGGAAAAGCAATCAACTGAAGCATTCTCTGACTGGTTTATTTTTCGTGAGCTTCAGCAGAGCTTTGCATGGTATTGCTTTCTAGAAAACATCGTGTTTTGTGTTGGCCAGTGTAAGGGGACTACAGTGTATAAGGGGCACCTGCCACCCCAGGGGAAATAATTAGGGGATTCTTGATTTATGTTTATACGAAGGAGTTGACACCTGGCCTTGCATAAATTGCAAAACTGGAGCTCCTTATACCTACCGAGGTAAGTTTGTTTAGATTTGTATAATTTGAATGCAAATTTTGCATAGTCAGCCAGAATTAAGGAAGTTTGGCTGTAGTAAAATTATATAGAACTGTAGTTTTGCCTTTTTAATTTCTCTCAGTTTGGGATTAATTATCGAAATACTTTCAAACACATGCTGATAAATTGTTCGATATTCGCGCTGCTCATATGCCCGACAGTTAATAAAGCCAGTGCTGAAATAAAGTAAGATATGAGTTTGGCGCTATTCAAGTGGCAACTGTTCGTTTTTTCAAAATGGTGTATGGTCAACCCTGTGAACAAAGGCAAACCTTGGGAAAGACTAAATAAGGCCTTTATTGACAGTTGGTCATTATTCGAATGCCATTAATTTTTGCTCTGAATAATCAATGACGCAGAATGGCCTTTTTTCATAGATTGTCATATATTTGGAGGTGGCCGTTTACACAGGTTCGATGGTTTATTAATTTAATAGCTATTGTAATACTGTAAATTGTACCGGTAATGATATAGTTAAAGGTTTGGTAGTACTGTCTTGTACTTAAGCAACATACTTTTACAAATATTGTCCGAGATTAAGAATGTTACTTTCAGAGTTTTAGATGACAGTCAAACCTGTGTTATCGGTCACCTCTGAATAAAAGCCAACTTGTGAATAAGCATTTTTTTTTCAAAACTGCTACTAATTTTTTTTAAGAACAAAATGACCTTCGAATAATGGCCACCTGCCAGTAAAGGCCACTTTATGTCTTTCCCAAGAATGGTCTTTGCTTACAGGTTTGACTGCAGTCTTGTATTATGTATATTGTTAATTAGTTGGCTCTTGTCGGAAAAAGCAGCACCGAATACATAAAACAACCGATAGACTAAGTATCAGTCTAAAAGCATAAGTATTGACAAACCTGTAACAAAGGACACCCTTTGGACATACAAAAATGGCCTTTATCGACATGTGACCTTAGTTCGGAGGATATTTTATGTAAAATAATCTATGAGGGGTTCCAAATGAATCACCTCTATTTACAGGAAGGCCTTTAATTGACCGCTAACACAAGTTTGGCTGTACTGTAAGCTGTCTAAGATTATATCTTAAGAAAGGTTCAACACTTAGTTGGTGTGCATCAATTCAAAATCTAAATGCGATCTTTACTTGATAAGATAATAAAAAAAATTATATCCTGCAATTCTGATAATTTTTAGTATTAGCTGCAGTAGTTATAGACTATACAAGACTATATCACACTTCCGTATTGATTAGTTTGAGTATATCGAGGGCTCAGCGCAACACTGTCGTAACTTGTTCTTATTTCAATATGAGATACGACACTGTTGCGATGAACCCTCGATATGGATGTATGAGGTATATCACGTATACAGATTCAAGATTGTTACAATACAGATCATTATACCAAAGAAATCCTTCATTCTGGTGCAGTAGATGTTTGTATTCACTTCTATGTAAAAATTCAACAAGCGGTAATTGTATTTGTAATCTTCATACAAACGTGAACCGATTCGATAATTGTAAGCACGTTTACTGCTTGAAAATGATAATGGATTTCTCTAGTTTATCTAGTAAAAACTTCTCCAGACAGCCAAACATGTTACAGTACATACCCGTAGGAAGCAATTACAGATTCGGAGGAGGGGGGGGGGGGCTGAATTTATATTTTGTCGGGGGGGGGGCGGATCAGTTATAGCCCTTTTAAAAATAATTACAGCCTAAATGATGACAGGGGGTTTACTCATCCGTTTGCATTCCCCGGTTCCTACGACCCTGTAGTATCCAGTATATGGGAATTATCTGCATAGTGTTTGCTATTAATTCATTAAGGTATAATAAATATGGTCCACTGTGTCACATTGCCTTGCGCATTGAACAACGGCTGACCAATGACCGCAGAAGCAGGAACAGAGCACAAGACCGTCTCGAAAGACTGACGTGTCAAAACTGAACTTTATTATATGATCTATAAATAGACACATTTTAATTAATATGTTAAAGCCATATTCATCATGACACATAAATGTCAACATCATATTTATAGTCTAAAGTATTTTGCCGGTGTATATCACGTCATATTCAATGAATCACAAGTCAATAACTGTTTTATTGAAACACATGTAGATATCACATGGATAAACATAAACATTTATATTATCTGTTAAGAAAAGAAAATCAGTAAACTACGTAAAATTTATCAGATACAACATAACACAACACTTGTCATGCCATTTAATGATTCTATGATAAAATAATGTCTGATAATTCTACTTCGATATTTTTCGGGTGGGAGGAAGGAAATATCCAGACAGTTAGATCATTGGTATGTTACATGCTTTAACGTCGTTTTTCAAAGCTATTTCAGTTATATACGGCAGCCGATTCATCTTATTAGTTATCCTAAACAGTTCTAACCAAAACTTCCACTGGGAGCCGACATTACTACTCCGAATAAGGATAAATATAGACATTTTTGTCACTTTATTATGTATGTACGCTCCGTTTTTTTTCGAATTCTTACAACAAAATTCGTTAATAAGTATTTTATGTTGGGACATTAATTGTTGATATGAATTATTATGAATATATGCATAAGTATGTTGTTTCTTCTCTACGTATGCACACGTTTTATTCAAGCGAAACGTAACCATACATGCATTGTAATTTTAAATAAAGGCTACTAGCTGTTACTACTGTACGTGCGTGTACATAAATACTTTAAAACATATATAATTATACAGTATTTGTTTATCTCAAATTTCGGTTATCTCAAACTAATTTCCATGGTCCCTAGAAATTTGAGATAACGAGATTCAACTGTAGTTGGATACGTATGACTTACCGTGTCCGTGATTCGAACCCATATCGCCGGGTAACAAGTCCGGCACACTAGCCACTGGACCACGTCCGTAACGATCATATCATAAATGAGCTTCGTTATGAGACAACAACAACAACAAAGTTTATAAACAACAAAGTTTATAAACAACAATACTGTTTTACATCACTGATTATATGAGCGTCTTGCTTTCTCTCGCATTTTCGTGTCAGTAAGTAAAACTAGAATACTTGTATACACTCATTATACACGATGCATCAACGTGACAGTAAATACCGCAGCAACCTGTTAAACATGAATATCAATGTTAGTATGCTTAGAAAACGTCTATATTAATAAATATTAATGAACTACAGTGGAATCTCGCTATTAAAAATTGAGAAGAATTGACCGAATATTAAGTTGTCCTTATAATAAGCTGGTCGTTATATAGAAGTAGTCGCTGACAGGGGTTTGACAGTACATGTCACAGCTTTCTGGCATTTTCTCATGTTTTAAAACCTTTGTGAAGTTATTTGCATTCTATAATGATACATCATTTCGCCCGGTATGAGTTTAAATTGTAGTAATAAAACATATGTTGGCATCGCATTCCAGTTGTTATATAACTATCCTATATTGCATACGGCATGTTTTGACACAAAGCGCGTTTCAGGTCAGTGTTCCCTTGTATAAGATCATCCCGCTATTAAGACAATTTTTTCCAAAAACGATAGATGGTGTATACGCGGAATTCTACTGTATATTCATTTTCTCACGATTTTTATATTCATCTTCTGAACACTCGCCGTTTTTCCGCTCCTCACAAAGTATCCGCTTTCAATTTAGTTACCATTACCGACACAAGTTATTGAAACATCCTTCAAGTACTTTTTGCATTTTTAACTAGACATTGACTTTGATCTTGTACACGAACTTTACTTACACTCGAGTAGAACATCAACGACAGCATGAAAACAACAACAACAAAAAAATATCAAAACCCATAAAGCAGTAGAAACCAACCGAAGTTCAATCTAACACTATCTGAGCGATCTGCGTTACCATTTACTTTAATACCCAGCCTCACGTGGCATATTATTGTGGCAGTGATTAATGTTCAGACAATTGGGTCATCACCGAGAGAAATGTGCCATTTTCATTCTTACAATGATTGTAACATTCAATTGTTACGCGTGAAAATATGTTTGTTTCTAGTTGCCGAAACTACACTATATCCCCCTTCCATCCAAGACTGTTTTTAAGTCCGGGAGGCGGTACATCTACTGTCTAGAATCCGCTCGCTTTCATGAATAATAATTAATTCACATCTTTTTTAATTCTACCTATCATATTCAGGTTTTTTATGAGCAAGTGCCTTGTACTGTCGTTGATTAACTTTACTTTGTAACGGTTGCACTAATGTGCTGCTCACACTAGACTGTGTATGAGATAAATCATGATTGTTTAAGAAGATATCATGCATCTTGACGCGCTGATCCATGTGAACGAAGAGACTAGCCCCAGGGTGGAAAATCATGAGTCTGAATATGCATTTAATTATGTAATAATGTTAAACACTCACTCCCTTTAAAAGTTTGGGGCATACATGGTCACTGAGTGGTTATGGACTCCCCCGAGTTGAACATAGCATACCATCGCTCGGAAAAATCACAGGCGATGAAGATTATTGTCGGAGGTTCTACTCATACACCTGGGAATCCCCAGTGAATTAAAGTATATGAATAATTATGTTAGTGTATAATTCTTTCAAACAATGCAGACGAGCCCTTATGTTTCTGAAGGATGAGTAGATGAGCCCATATGTTTCTGAAGGATGAGTAGATGAGCCCATATGTTTCTGAAGGATGAGTAGATGAGCCCATATGTTTCTGAAGGATGAGTAGATGAGCCCATATGTTTCTGAAGGATGAGTAGATGAGCCCATATGTTTCCAAGTAATTCATAAAAATGCAAATGAGCCCTTATCATTAACCTGATTTTTCACTTTATTTTTTAGAATTTAAGTGGGAAATTCTTTCAACAGAAAGATAACATTAAAACACCATTATTGTTCACAAAAATTCATTTTCGCCCAAAAGTGCAGATGGGCCATTATGGTTCTTATGCGACGATGTATACATTTTAATGGTTAATAGCATGATAAATTGTAGAAATGTACTTTGATAAAGGGCTCAGTCGAATTCGTTGGAATCATGTATAGAAACAGTCCACCCCAGAGGCTCATAAATTAGATTTTGGTCTACAGACCATGTGGTCATATGTTCGAACCTTGGTGTTGGCACAAGTTTTCTGAGACACATTAGTTGAGCACGTTAAGGTCCTATGTCCTCAACAGCTGGTCACACGTGTTGAGAAATAGTAAGTTACTTCAGGAAAAACGGTTTGATACTGGTACAGAATCCAGAAATACTGCATACTATTTAGGTGGACAGCCGTCGTTAATGTATTATAACTAAAACAATGTTGAAACAAACTAAATAAGAAAGAGCTTATTTATTCACTGCAGTCAACACAACGATGCTTTTTTTATAAATTGGTCGGTCATTGTCAATGTATCATTCAGATGATGAATTTAATATAGTAGATATCATGCCATTTTCTATTTATCAGAGCGTTATGTTACCATGCGTTATCGATCATCTTCGAATAAAGGTCAACTAGTGAACAACGGACATTCTGTTAAAAACCGTCATTGATTATATAGAATGAAATGAACTCCTAATAAAATTCACCTGTCAATAAAAGTCTCATAATGTCTTTTCCAAGGATGGCCTTTGTTCACAGGCTTGACTGTATTTTACGCAAGTTTTTTAAAATACAGGAAAATAGGGCAAGATTCAACAACTGCTTGCTTTTGTGTAGAGATAATACACGCATGTATCATCATATCAATTAACTACACTTTGGCAAGAATCCACCAAAACTTCAAAGAAGTTTCCGCATGTACACGTGGAAAATTTTCCCATCATTTTCACTGAATATAAATCCCGTACTGTCGGTATTCCTTGGCACCGTACAAATCCAACACCTCCGTCGAAATTTCAAATTATCGTCTTCAGTACACACTCGCCTGTTTAATGAACAATGCGTACCTGAACGCTTGCGGCTATGAACATATTATTAGTCAGAAATATCAGATATATAATAAACAGTCCTTGAAATTTATTTTGTCTTATGAAAACTAATTAGGAATATTTTCATGATTTACGATTCTGACGTATTTTTTTACGTAATTTTTGGGGTTATAAGATATACCTGTTTAACAGGCTCGGGTATTTCTTTTAATAATGTTGTGATTGATATTTTATAACATAATTTTATACAAACATCGAAGTTTTCGTGTCTCATTCTGTATTTCTCCAGAAAATATTTCTTGCGAAAGTTCCTGCTAAATGTTTTACTCCAAGGTAATTGAATGTGTGCATTCTTAATACATATACGCTGTTCTGTTTTACGGATCAAATATACTCGATATATTTATAACTTCCTTTTTTTGAATTCCTATTTCGCTCTGATGCATTAAACGAGTCTGAGTTTTAATAATTATTTAATCTATTGAAGTATGTGCTGAAAACTGTACATTTAAGGATTGAGCGGAACAGATGGGTCGGTGACCTAGTGGTAACGCGCTGACTACCAATCGTATGTTCTGGGTTTGAAACTCGACTCCGGTCTCTGAAATTTTAGGGGCACTCTTTTGCACTACCGAACCCAGTGAGTACTGTGGTTAGATAATAAGGTTAGATAATATATGTATTTATGTAGTTCGATATTGAAACACTACCAACCAGAATTAATCAAAGCTTTGAAGGCATTGTTGTTGTTGTTCAAAGCTGTCAAAAGTTGAATTTCTTTGTAGGGTGAGTCATTGGGCTGAGCATTGGAAACTGAACGATAATGCGTAATTAATTTTGATGCAGACCACAGTACTATGGTTGAATTTGTATCCGTTCTATATACTTTCAGTACTTTGATTTATGTTTCCCATGTTCACCAAAAGTAGTTCAGCAATAAGTATACAAAACGTGAATTATGACTTCAATTAAGGACGATCGCTACAGTTTTCACATATACCTAAAATAGGCAAAAAATCAAATTCAAGGGCAGATAACTCATAAACGAGATCGGTGACCTCCGATTGTTTTCGCTTAAAATATTTCTGTTATCATATGCTATGACCATGCAAAGTTTAAATAAATTATATCATACAGTTTTCATTCTGTCTAAACTGTAGCGAAAGTCCTTAAAACTTAAGACAACATCATTCCTTTACATGTACGTACGCACTGGTACAGAAAATATTGTAGTACATGTATTCCGAGGTAAGGGGATTTTTTTGTTGATTTTTTACGACTAGTACATACTGTTTTGTACATCTTTGTATAACTCGACTACGATTTTGAATAGCCATCTGATTTTGACTTGAATGTACGTACTATTTGAATTTGCATTCATGCCATTGAATTGTAAAATTGGAACTATTTTCATAGGCAGAAGGTTAATGGAAGCTCTACGGTATGTAGGAAAAATTTCCCGACCGACTGTTGAGAAATGGTCTTAAATTTGTACCGAACAACAAAAACTATGGTATTAAAAACAAGCATTGGATCAAAATTACTCCGTCTAAATTGAGGTGTTCACTTCATTAAATAGAAATATAGAAAGAATATTGATAAATGTCTCGAATCTGAGTGATCACTAAAATGAAATGGTCGTAATATCGAGATAGTCGCTTAGTGAGGTAACGGTCTATTTAACCGCTATGGTCATTTCAGGGCGGCCCCTGAGAGAATGGAGAGAAGATACAGATAAAAAAGGGGCATTCATATCCCAAGTTTTATTTCGAATAGTGTATTATACTGCCCGATGGTAAGCACCGATAATCGCCTCGCCCTCAATCTGATTAAAAGCATATCCTCAAACCCGCTACGCTATGAGGATCTGAAGACGACCTATAGAAGGTCACCTCAGGTGACCTTTTCCACTAGCCAATCAGCGCCTTACTTTCATAATTCTGAAAGTGATCTGATTCTTTTTTTAACCGCAGTAAAAAACAATATTTGACTTGTAGTTATCACGAACACCTATTCTTACGCAACTAAATGTAATGAAATAGCGCCCATGTTACATGCGTGTTTATTAAATTTTCTGTACTACTATGGCCGAATCGATCAGGATTACTAAAAAAATGAAAAAATGGTTGCAGACAAATATGTTATACGTAATTTAATGTACTAGCGTTTAAATAACATCGTCAGGTAGAAAGTTCTTTCGGCCAAAGTACCGATGAAACGAGTTTTACGATTGGCTGAATTATAAATAGATATAAATCGTGATCATGGAAGTTCCGACTTTTGAAAATAGAAACTGGTATAGGCCGTCATCAGATCTTGCCGTAAGGAAGATCGAATACTTTAGTCAGATTGCCTCACCCTTTTCATGTGATTTTCTAGACACATTACTTGGCTCAGTAGATGGGGTGTTGACACTGCAAAAGCGTCCCTGAGAAATTTGAAACGCGGATCGAAGATTCCAACCAACGACCTTCCGTTCAGTAGTCCAGCCCGCTATCACTAGCAGGGTTTCACTGTATAAATCAGTCGATTCATAGTTACAGAACACAAACATTTAACACTACTTTCTCCAACCGAACAAACCCACATAACTATACATGAACTAATTTTTCATTGTTTGACAGGTACCCGGAAAATCTAAGCATTCACCTGTCAGAACAAATCGCTCAAAAAAAGTTGAGCGTACATAAAAACATCAACCCAGACACACGAATTACTCATATAACAGTCCTAATCTCTGGTATTTTTTTTATTAACTTTCTGTTTCTTTAATCACTAATGTTCTTCATAAATACTTCGTTGTTATATACTATACAATGTATAATATAAACTATACAACTTTTTCTTTGATGTGCAATGTATGTTCTTGTAATCTTAAAGGGCTGGACTCATTAGACCCCTCCGTGGTTGAGTGATTATGCATGGTCTCTGACTACAGTAACCTCAGCGGTTAGTTCGAATCCCATCCCAGTCCAGAAAAAGCATATGGAAGTTGTCCGCGCGAGGTCTGTGGTTCTACCCAGGTGCACATCCAGTAGTCCCTCTTCGCCAAAGCTAAAATGTGCCCGAATGACCCTGGCTGCTGGTGCGACGTCAAATCACTGTGACAAAAAGATCGTGTATGTTCAAGAAGCATGATAACAATTTAAGATACATGTATTTACAGTCAAATATGTATTAGTGACCACTTCCAAATAAAAGCCACCCTGTGAATAAAGGCCATTCTTTTATCATAGCGTATTTAGAACATAATACCTAGTATGTCTTTCCAAAGTGTGGCATTCGTTCGTAGGTTTGACTGTACTTCCGTCATTTATTGAAAATTTGCAACGAGTAGCAGTTCAACATAAGAAGCGATACTCTCATGCTGAAATAAGAAAATAAAATGTCAAAAATGTTTTTTCTTTGGCACGTTTTCATCTTATCAAATGAATCGTTATTATGTCATTGAAAGCTTACTAAGTTTGACGAAGAATATAAAACATGTATACATGTAAGTTTGTAGTCGAGTATGCAACATTATAATGGTACGTTTGTGATTGAATTATTATGCGATCACGTGACTTTGCGATATGAACGCCCCTCCCCTTCCCGCTGCCGTCGTTATGTACAGTTCATTACGGGAAGGCACATGCTATTTCTGAACAAATTCTCCCGTCTTTGAATTAACATTCCAATCACATAGCTTGTTTAACGCCGCTGTTTATATATTTTTTACCTAATATCATACCTATAACTTCAAACGGTATAATGATGAAAATCACGGATCGCCTCCTTGAGTACACTGGTATGATTTTGATTAATAACTTTGTTTTTTTCCACAAGATAAACGCGTTAATATCTTTATATTTGACATAGTCATAGTTTGACATATACAACGCCCGATAAAGCCCAGTACTGATCGTAAGTAACTGACTTAATGTATCTCAAATTGTATGCATTATTCTTTTTACCGCCCCTGAATCAGGGAACATCTACTTACAGACAGCTGTTTGTAGAAAATCAACTTAACTACATAGTTATGGATAAGGTTTGCAGTAATACCCCAAAAAATGCATGAACTGTCAAAGATAGATGCGCTTATAGAATGATTTAATGATGTTATCAGCCGTGACCGATGTCCTGTACGCGGTTGATATGCGCTGAACAAGTACCCGCCAAACCGGATTCGAATCCTGTTTGCGGCAGGTCATACCTTCTATGAAAATTTGACATAATTTTCCACTTTCCTCCATATATGGAGGTCGCCGGCTCCTTTTGGAATGGTAAGTTCGTACAGGTTGTTAGAATGTAGTAGGCGAATTAACCGACCGCCACAAATAACTGAACTATCATTGAAAACGGCATTAAACCGACTGAAATTGGAAGCTGTTAACTGGCGTTACGTACCGTTCGAACACTCAATAAAATGCTGTCAAATTTGATGTACATGTTAAAACGCAATGACCCGCTGCAGGTACATAAACTGAAAATTGGTGAAATCAGCCGTATTATCAGATACAAATATAATTAATGATGCTTTCAAGGGAAATAACTAATGCTGGTTATCGGCATTCATAACCAAGATGTGGTTGTCTCCCCTGGTAAAAGTCTGATATATTTTCTGTAAATTATGATATTCATAAAGGTATATTTGCTTAACCATCTGCTGGCTCTTTTATTATTCAGACGCGTGCTAAATTCATAAATGTATTTATTCATATCAATAGTACTTCTTGTAACATTATGTTCGCAGAATTAACTAGCATAACAGAACATTGAAAATATATTAACTGATCATAAAATAGTATGCATGGCGGCCAACTTCTAACAATGAAAACCTGTCTTGTTATTTAAGCTTACAACAAAAATTACATTACATTAGATGAAAATAACTATTTGTTTTTTTTTTGGGTTGATTTTGAAAACCAATAAATATTAAATATAAATAAATCTAGGTTTCGGCGAAATTCCTCATTGATGGCAATGTATTTTATGTAATGTATTGTAATAAATGCCAGTTTTATTGCCAATGGTTATTCTGCATATTCCTGATCACTTTTTGTTTGTAATAATTCATATCTCATCATAAGATAAATCTGCGTGCATATCTTTCCATCCGGAAGAATTTATGTTAAAATGAAACCTATCTCAGTGAATCACATCTATATGTAGACATCCTTGTTTAAACGACTACAGGTGTAATTGGTGGACCTGTAGTAATGCGCTGGACTACTGTACAACGGATCGTGGGTTCGAATCTGGGGTCCACGTTCCGAATTTCTCAGGGACCCTTTTCAGGTTCCCCATCCTATCTACCAAGCCAAATACTGTGTCTAGAAAACCACAGGAAATAAGGCGGGGCGCGTATTGGTGCATTACACCGAACACAATAAAGAACTAGGAAGCACTAATCGAAATAAGAGATGGGACATAAATGCCCGGTTCCCCTGTGTCTTCATTCATCTTTTTCTGGGGCGGCCCTGAACTGACTGTAGCGGTCGATTGGGTCATTAAAGGGGCATATCCTACAACATGGTGCATCTAGAATCAAGGCAAAATGATGATAAATTAGACGCTTGTAAAGAAAAAAGCCGACGAAGAGTTTCAGCCAAAAATTCATCCAATTAAAAATAAAATCACAAAAATTATTGGTTTCCATAAAAGATCGGAAACTCTTTGGAATTTGTTGTAAAAGTTTGGGGTGGAAGTGATTTATTATTCACAGCTTTGATTTTTACGGCTAGTACCTAAACTAGTCATTTTATGACCCAAGTTCTTCTTACAATTATCCATAATGTATTGTTTTACATATACATCTAACACATTTTTACACTTTCACAGAATGTTTGTCAGTTGTAGGGTATGCCCCTTTAAGCACTAGAGGGATAAGAATATAACAACCACATATTTTCGGACAGGTTTTCAATCTTTTTTCGATACATCAATATGAGAAAGTGACCATTTAAGGTTGATATACGTTCAAACTCATTCCGAGACCATCATCTGTGAGTAAGCTGTCCAGCTAGCGTGTGGAAGTTCGGTGACTTTACCCGGGTGCATGCCTGGGGTCATCGTCCATCACCAAACGCATTAAAATGTACGTTAAACACTCAACAACATGTTTAACCTCTAAGGCTATATTTGGGAATTTCTATCAATGCCAATATCAAAAGAAATAACATGCAAAAAAAAAATCTCTCATTATGTTCTAGCGTTGATTAAACAATCCAAGCACCTGGTTATTGTTAAATGTGTCACGAAAACGGTTAAATCAAGAATTGTCATGGCGTCTTTTTGTCTAATCAATGGGTGTGCAACAGGGATCTTCATACAAAGCCCTTAAATCTTCTCTGTAAAACCTATATCTGAAACATAAATACATGTATATAACTTCTGTTAGATTTATAGATATAAACATCTAACAATTATACGATGTCTACTACAAAATAATCATTGATTCCTATGGGTTTGATCGAGTTGAATCTGAAGTACCTGCTCTTCAATACATCTCAGAGCTACTCAATAAACGCTATATTCATGTACCATAAACATACGTAAATATTTTGTTGAGAAATACTCAGCAAATAAATTAACCCAAGAGTGAGAAGGAATTCCTCTTCACCACCTGCATCATTCACTATACCTGTACAGACAAACCTTGTATATTTATTCTGCATGTACACTTGTTCCAGACTACTGATGTACTTCAGTCAGATCTTTTCTATAATGTATGTGTACACACTTCGTGAATGAATTGGCTCGAAATAGTTAGAAGTCGAGTACAAGAAAGAATGATTGTGATACTGGAATAAATCTGTTATTTCTGCCTACAGTCGAACCTCTCTAAACCGAACCTTCCTAGTTCGTTAAACCCTCTAAACCATAAACCTCTGTAATCCGTAAACCTCTCTAGTTCGTATACCTCTATACGTAAACCTATGTATACCGTAAACCTCTCTAGTTCGTATACCTCTATACGTAAACCTATGTATACCGTAAACCTCTCTAGTTCGTATACCTCTATACGTAAACCTTTCTAATCCATAAACCTCTCTAGTTCGTCGTAAACCTCTCCAATCCATAAACCTCTCTAGTTCGTATTCCTCTCTACGTAAACCTCTTTAATACGTAAACCTCTCTAGTTCGAATACCTCTACACATAAACATATCTAAACCACAAACCTCTCTAGTTCGTATACCTCTTTACGTAAACCTCTCTACGTAAACCTCTCTACGTAATCCTCTCTGATCCGAACACGTCAGCTATTTCAGATTTTTAATCAAGTACAGTCAAACCTGTGTTAGCGGCCACCTCCGAATAAAAGCCACCCTTTTGATTAGAAGCTATTTTTTAAAGCCACCATTTATTATTTAGAACAAATTGACCCCCGAATAAAGGCAACCTGTCTATAAAGGCTATATATTGTCTTTCCACAGGGTGCCCTTTGTTCACAGGTTTGGCTGTATTTAATATTTAAAAAAATTGTAATTCGGAACCTGTCTAATCCGGAATCCTCTTAGAACCAAACTTGGCGACTTTCCAGCTTTCACTGTGGACATCTACCTTCCGTACCATGTATGTCCGTAAGGGATTAAGGAAATCTCAGGTGTCACAAAAGTAGATGCATCAGTTTATTTCACAATGCCAATCTAACCATTCCTTTTTACTTTTCAATAGCATTGAGTCAAACAATGAATTAGATAAATTAGACACTAGTATGTCGAGACAACTTGCTTTCACAGCTAATCATTTCTTATAACTTAGACATTCTAGCTGAAACCAGGCGTAAAATGTAACCTGGCTTGGGTAAATCTGTTTTCTGTCTTTGAACAAAAATAGGGACTAGTGACCATGACATGTGTTGGGTTAGTTAATGAATGGCAGGGGTGGGGTAGACTTTTGGGGAGATGGGTTTTTTTGTTGTCTTTGTCTAAGAAACCTTTCTAAAATGAAACGTGTAACCCTCCTCACGCTATTTCAATGACAGACGATTGCTCAATGACCATTGTTTAATTTTCGCAAATGCTTGTACGATACAGATTTCGAAATTTCTAAACAGGTAAATCGGAGTTTATGTTTTTTTCTCAACATTATGAATATTAGTATAAAGCTTTGGACGGATAATTATATTGCAAGTTTCGGTGTTCTCGCAAGTGTTCGCAAATCAAAACTTAATTAAAAAATAATAAAACTTGACGATATAGATAAAGCATTTGGTGCTGTTTATTGTGCTATCGCCGGCCTAAATTCCATTTGAAATTGGGTTTGAAGTTTACGGAAGAAAATGTTCATAGTTCTTGTAGATTTTATGGAGAACTGGTTGTGTATATACTGTTGTAGATTACCTATCAGTACATACCTCAACAGGTAACATAGGTACGTCTTATAAGCATACATACATTCTATGTTTCTCTTAATACCACATGATTGGCATTACGAAAGTTTTCGATATTGTCTGTTAGGCTTACCTGTATTATTTCGGGAGATAGACAGAACTTTCTGGCTCAGTGGTGATTTCTGCCACCGGCGTTCACTTGTTCGCCTCGTTTCGAAAACGTGTTTGTATCCGGCTGATATTGTGTTACGTTTTATTTTTGTAGGATGGCGTAATAAGCATGACCCTCATACAGGTTAGACTTGCCCGGGATTGCATGCAAACCCCTTGGGGGTTCAGGCTGCAGGGCGGAAAGGATTTAAACCAACAACTGACGGTACAGCGCGTGAGTATTCCACTTTACTTCACCTTTTCGATCTGATAAGTGAGCCCGCCTGCCATATATAGGCAAGAGGGTATAGCAATGAGAAAACAGAGAACTCTACAGAATTTGTTGTTTGGTTGTCGGCTGCAACTTCGAAACTGCGGAAACTGCTGATCGAATACCTTTGGTGTCTTCTGCTTAGCGTACTTCTTGTAAACACGAAGTTTATCTGTCTCTGTCCGCGTTGGGGCCCGCTTGATTAGGTTAGTGTCAAGGTGGTAATTTGTATCTTTGGAGTTAATTTCACGTTCTGGTAGGTAATTTTAAAGAATTGTGTGTTTTGGCTTGCTTTATCTTGGGCTATAATTCAAGAACTGAATTTTTATTCACGCTTTTTCGATTATTCTGGAAAGTGTAAAGCTGTTTACTATCTTGTTGAATCTACATCTTGACGTTTCATGTATTTGTTATACTATTAATAGAAAAGTTCGCGCACGAAAATTTCGTGCTCATCAATTATTATTGTAATATGATCAAGTTAATGATAACATCATCTTGGTACTGGAAAATCGTTATTTATCAGTAACTGTGAACAATATGTATGTGCCTTGGGATAAATAGTATTACGTTAGATGTAGGACTTGTTTATTAGCTCATAATTACCAATCCTAATTCGTGATATACTAGTATACTGTACAGTCCATCCCGTTTGCTTGGTTCATAGGAAAATAATTAGCACTAATTAATTGAGGAATGTGATTGTTTACGACCGTCACGTTTTATGAGTGTCCAGATTTCAACTTTATCTTAAACATGGCTTTCTGAATTTCGATTTTAATATTGTTTATCAATTTGATTATGGCGCTTGTTTATTTATTTGTTGTTGTTTTTTTGTCTCAAATAAACTAACATTTGTAGGTTTGGCTTTTCGGGAATTAAAATGGTTTTGATTGAAAGTCATTGACCTTAGATGTTTTGTTGTTTGTTATGCAGCTGTCCTTCAAAATAAAAAAAATGATACGTACGATTTTATCGTAATATTGAAAATGACAGACGTATTAAATAATTGGCACTCTTAAAGAGTTGATTTTTATGGAACCCTGCTGCATTCATAAACTGTGCAATGTAAACAACACGTTTAGTGCGATTTATCTCTGTAAACAAACATTATCTTAGTTATGTTTGCGCACTTCATTTTAAACATGTATTTTACTACTCGTTGTCGACAATTATAGTTAAACAAATTATTGTAATGTTTCTAGGAGAGGGTTGTTTAAACATTGACTGTTGCCATGTTAATATATCTATACTATGCTAGTGGTCTATTATACAATGAACTTGTTTTTTTTATGATAACTCTATTCAAGACAGCCATGTTATATAATCGTATACACATTCTTGATCACTTTAATGTAGTAAACCTTCTGCCTCGAAATCCTGTTGAGCAGCCACTTTACGTTTGATCAATTACTTCAACTGAATACATGTAGATTGCAAATATACCCTGAGTCGAATTCCTAGATATCATGGAAGACCCTGAATAAGTGAATTAATTATATGGTTTTTGCAACGCTTTCAATTGATCTACACAAATAAATCGAATATCTAAAGTGAATGTTGGATTGAACATTTCAAAAGTTCACCTGGTAATCAACTAGGTGTGTTTTTGATGGTTTTCTTCAAGTGGTATAAAGTGGAAACTGAAAGTTTAGAAATTCGGCTCGGTATATGTGCGAATAAAACAACAATCAGTGATCATTTCAATATTGACGTTCATGACTTTTCATTTCGGCAACTGCATCTTTGCGACTAGATATTTGCAGTTCTGGTAAACATGGCAAATGCGTTACTAGATATTGACAATAGTAGTAAACTTGTAGTAAAGTCTGTGTTTAGGTCACTTTATTGACACTTTTAGTAAAGCTTCCATGAAGTCTTTGCTACTGAATGTTTGTAAAATACATGTAATTAAACATGAAATAATGTCACTTCGTACTTTTTTTCAAAATACAATTTCGTCTATATTACCGTAAATTGGAATCATAAGTAAACATTAAATTACTATGCTGGATCGAATTGACAATGCCAGGAACTTTGATAAAAAATGGAAGAATGAATGGACCGACCAAAGTTTAGTTGGTGAAGATCTTTTTGTACTACATGATTAAAATATAGAAGGGGGCTATTGTGGTAGAGTGGTTATAGTCTATGGCTAGTAATATCTAGCCATTCACCGCTGTGAGTTAGAATCCCACCAGGACTAGACTGGTTCACATGCGAAGAGGTAATTCATCTACCTTACGGAAGGTCGATGGTCCGTTGTCTTCCTCCGCCGTTTGAGCCGGAAAACTCGCCGAACTGAGACCCTGTCTATTGGTTCGACGTTAATCAGCAGTGAAAAAGTAGAACATATCAATTTCGTATTTAAAACAAGACTTTTCTTCTTCATCTATCTATCACTGAGCTTTCATATACTCTGTACGTGGCTTATGTTTATTCAGTAATCTATTCAGTAGATCAGACAGTATATTCACTAATTGAAAGCAGGTGATACGTATATTGGTAGATTCTTACTGACGCTGCGAACGTATTATCAGCTTCCAAAATAATGCATACTTGTTTATGACCGGCTGCAGTATTTTCAACATTTTTGTCTGAAGTTACCAATCTCTTCCAGTTAAATATCAATATTCCTGCAGAATCTTCAAAATTGATGAGGTCTAAAAATGCTGGTTTCTGGTTTTGGCCCATTAGAATAGATAGGTAGTGACTTTATATTGCGGAAAGGAAATAACAGTCAAACAGTGGGAGTACCGCCTCTCGGGCCTAGTCAAAAGTCTTGGGTCTCGGGAAAGTATGGTAGGTCGGATAACTAGAAACAAACAATTTCTTTACGCCTGAATGAATACAGTAAAACCTCGTTATTAAGACCACCTTCACGACAACCCCCAATCTTAATATTGAGATGGTCGTATCATCAAGTTAAAAATAAAAAAAATAAAAAAATACAGTGCAACCTCTACAAAGCAAATCCCTTCATAAAATCATATTTTTTTCGTTGTTGAGATTTTTTTGCTCTAGAGGGGTTAAATTGTTATTTAAATAGTACAGTTCGGGAAAATATTGCTTTTGTTGAAGGAAGGTTGTTGCTCAAGAGAGGGTCGGTCTGGAGAGGTTATACTGTATATGAAAACCAGTCTGATGTGGTCGAATTGATAAGATGATCGTATAGTGAAGGTGGTCACCACATGGGGTTGTACTGTAGATCATGTTTCTCTTTCCTTGATATAAAGAAAAAAATATGGAAAACGGAAACGAATCTGACTTGGTATATTGTTTATATATAATGCAGGTTTTTGCGTTGGAATTGCCTTAACATAATAAAAAACTTTTTGTGAATTCTATGTGATAATCGGTGATAATATCTGTGGTTGAATGCATGGTACAAAACATGTACTGGTGTTTCATTAATTTCTAAACTTAGATTGATGAATTATATGAGCTGAATTATAATACATTATAAAATGTTCAAGATTGAGTTTAATTGTAATCAGTTAAAATCAGACGCCGGAAAAAACTACCAAATAATCTGCACATAAACATCAATGAAATTTCTTTTCATATTAAGACAATAGTTGCTTATTGAATCACGAATTTATGAGTCAGAATGTATAAATGCTTGTTCGGCAATTTTGTTACAACAGAAATATTCAGGTATGTGAAATGTTGAATACAATCCACCTGTTCATGCGTAAAGTTTTAGTTACCAATACATTCAAATAAAATTCTTTTAAACATCAGAGATCCTGCTTTTCTGTCAGGTATAAGATAAATTTAGAAAGTTATGTATAATGTGAAACTTTCTATTATGCAGATAAGAAATTCTTTGAGTGAGAGATAATTTCCTATGTGTTGATGGCTTGTGCTCGGATTCCATCATTATATGATACGTTATCTGATTCGGATCAAGTCAGAGGTATTGTACAAAGGCACCGTGGTTTAACTGAGTATTCATATGACAAGATAGGAAAGGCCCCCAGCATCGTACATTTCCGTTTCATTTTGGTATTTTTGATAGTAACCTTGCTAGCAATGCGATCCTACAAATGTGGAGAACCAAACAGTCGCAGCTGGTCATACCCTTCTTTGAAAATTTGACGAAAAGTGTATATGTGGAGAAGTTACCGGCTTCTAGTGTAAGGGAAAGCTAGACCAGGAAACTGTGGAATCATTAATTTTCGTTGGGGATTTAATTTCGTGGATTTCGTGGGTCGGCTCATCAAAATCAAATCCCCAATTTAAATGCAGAGATTTTTTTCAAAAATCAAAATCCACGAATTTATATCCCAACGAAATAGCCATTTTATTTAAAAACACGAAAATTGAGCCCAACGAAAATAAATGAAAGTACAGTTATTGAAATATCGTTGAGAAAACGGCACAAAACCCACTAAAATGAAATGAAATAATGTCAGTACTAGCCAGCGTTAGAACTGAAATATCTTAAGTTTAAAACATGTAATATATTCTGTTATTTGGAACGATCTTTGTTTTCACCAAATAATTATGCCTGTCGACATTATAGTGTATTGTTCTCACCAAAGACCTAAACATTTATAGGTCTTTGTTCTCACTCAACTGTACATGCAATTAGACTCTGAAGAGAGAGGTTAGTTTTTCAAAAAATATCTCCTACTGAATTCAAGTTGATACTTCCATCATAAGACATGATGATAAACATTCTCTGATAATGGCGTCCCTGGTTGACTGGTTCTGGTCTCTGACTGGTTGCCTAGGTCCATTTCCGCTGTAAGGAAGCTGTTCGGCTTGCTTATAGAAAGTCGTTAGTTCTATCCGTAAGATTGAAGGTTTTGCACCGTTTAAACTGGAAAAATCGTGGCCGAATGACTGGCCGGATCCATTAGCTAGCAAGACAGTATCCTTATATGCGATATTCGGTCTCACACCAATGTGGTATCTATACACAGATCAAAGCCACAGAGGCCTCTCTAGAAGTAGTTCGCAAAATATGCACCTTGCTCCATAGTGTTCATTTTAATCGTTCGTCGGCATGTTTACTAATGGTAGAAATGCGAACTATGTGATATATGTACATGTGCTGGCAACAGACGTATATATTAGAAAATACCACGTATATGTAGTGATTATCCATTAAGGATTTTCTATGGATATACAACAGCGAGATAATCTATTTCCGGCATTAAAATGTTAGGGTTAATTATATTTATCAAGTCTATTTATTTTAGAGTAGCCACTTCATAAGGCTTAATTTCATATAATTTACCACCATTTGTCCGCACCATTTTCTTAACAATGCGCATAATTGTATTTACATGATATTGCAATTATGTTAACTGATAAGCCACCGACCACCAGCCGCTGTTCAGTCTCAATAAGATGGTATCTGTATTCCATCAGGACTGATGGCACGCGTGAATATATTTGATCTATCTGATAAAATGCAGATCAAATCGCTGAATGTTTGTTAGAATTCATTTGTTCAGTTTATTTAGGTTAAATTTACAACTGTAATGGAGATTTTCATGGCAACCTTTTCTATTTACTTGTATCAACACTTCTCTATTCATGTACAAATTCAAACGTGAGAAAATATTTACTGGTATTTCCTGGTATTTCTCGGAGAACTTTTTGTTCAAACTACCAGGAAGCATTCGTGCATATCAGATTTTAATTCTATTATGTCTTGTTATGATAATTTTTGTTTCATTTTTGTTTAGCGCCAGAAATATTTAATTCTGTCAAACTTTCTTTACTATGATTCTAAGGTCTGAAACAATTCAGCGGCAATTTCCGGTCTGGTTGTTGGTTGGGTAGTGGCAAAGTCTTGCATCCTGCTTTGGTTTCAAATTATTTGTATTCTTCATCAGAGTATGTTTGATTACCACAGCGATGATCTTGTGCGATTATCAATTTATTTATTTGAATAGAAATAAAAACAAATAAAGCCAAATCATTTTTTACATGAACGTTAGTTCTAAGTATTCATTAAACCATATGGGCCTGGGTAATTCTAATAGCGAACTTCAACTTTCATAACACATATATATTTTGTATAAGCACACATTTGTATATTACTAAACATCGATATGATCATTTTATATGATACATTTCATGTTTCTCAAAAGAAAAGAAAATGAATAAGAAGCTTATGAAGTTATTAGAATAACAGTTACTGATGATGACAATAATGACAATACTGAAATCAAAACTAGATATAATGAACACAACTGCAACTTTGAAGATTTTAAGATACACGATTGTCACATTAAAGGATTTACAACCAACATTGTCATATAGTATTAGAGAACTTGAGGCACTCTATTGTCATATTGTAGAATTTCAGAACCACAATTGACACATACAATAATGAAAGAAACAATATCGCCACATTAGAGACTTATTTTAATAACCACTATTACCATGTTAAATCATTTAAGACACACCATTGCCACCTTAGATACTTTAAAGCATACCAGTAGTGCGGATAGGATAATTCATGAAACGCTATTGCCATCTTACGGAATTTAAAACATTTTTTTTCCACATAAGCGAATTTAAGAAACTCAGTTGCCACATTTGAGAATTTAAGAACCACTATGTTCCAATTAGAGAATAATTGACAAACGCTATTGCCACAACAGGGGAGGAAATTAATGCACCTATTGCCACCACATAATGTTACAGACCTCATTACCATTGCAATTTGTGATCTTTTGATTTGATCAAATGATCTAAAATTGGTACTTCCTGCATAGTGCAGTTAAACATCTGTGGATACCACGTCTGTTACAATGGAAACGTAAGCGCACATTCTTCATGATGCAAAATGAGTGCATTTTATGCTAACAAAGTGCATGGGTGTTCAGTTGTGTCAGTGACTAAGTGATGTACTTAGGTACCATCTTCATTGTTACGTCCTTGATTCGTTTGTAATATATCAAGATAAGTACATGTAGGTAATTAACTGCCAATGTAAATAAGAACATATCGAGGGTTCAGCGCAACAGTGTCGTAACTCATATTAAAATAAGAACAAGTTACGACAGTGTTGCGCTGAGCTCTCGATATACATACTCATATTGGCGAGTGTATCGTGAATTACTACATTAGATCAATCAAATGTTACCATCACCAAGCATTCTTACGGTATACCCACGAATAGCAAAATGAGTAAGCGATATTTACATCCATGTACCAGAAGTGCATTGTGATGTGTAGCTTAAGATAACTTAAAATCCAGGTAACTTTCCTTCGCTTCATATCGTATAAATGATTTATTCGACAAGTTTCCATCTTACCTGATACCGCTTTTAGAATCTTAATTGGTGCAGTGTTACTCATTCCTCCGACAAATTCTATATTTCATTCTTATCTGTTGTGAGATAATATTCATACGATTCCATTGGTAATGGTGTTAGAAGAATAGGAAGTTTACATTGATACATTGAACAAGTCAATTCCTATGCAACTTTAACTGCTTTGTTTAGATGGTCAAAATGTATACATTACACGCACATACAGTCATATATGCGTATGTCTGGTTATTACCAAGGTCGCTGAGAAAAGATTAAGTCAATTACGTAAACATTTGAAATAAAACGTATTTTGCATCTGGCTCATTTCTTCCTGTATCTTGTGGTAACATGCTGGACTTCCAATATAGAGGTCGTACGTTCAAATCTTGGTTCCGGCTTCCTATATGTCAGGAACGCCTTTTCAATGTCCCCATCCAAACTGCAGAGCCTAGTAATAGTGTGTTCGGAAAATCACAGGGAACGTGTGAGGCATGTATCGATGCTTTCCATCGGGAACGATGAAGAAAATGCTTAAGAGTCGGGATATAAATGTCTGTATTTCTTGTATCTTCTCTTCCCTTTTTCTTGAGCAGCTCTGAAACGGGTCAAATGGGGTCGTTAAACAACAGAAAAACAAACGTAGAACATTACTAAGACATATTAAATAGTGTGACAGAAGATAAGGTAGTACTGGAATCTGTATTGGTATAATATTATCATCCACAGAGTGAGCCGACAAAAAGCGCTGATCAGATGCATGTGTTGCTGTCAACTAGAGATAAAACCGCTCAAACAATCACACATGCTATTGTATCACGCAACATTGGGCTATTGTCGTGGACTAAATGCGAATAATGTCTGAGCATTATATAAAAATGTCTTTCTGAGTGATTATTCATTGCGTAATCATTCCGCAGCGAATGCATTTTTTCAATGGTATAATTATATGCGTGCTCACATCCATCAAACATAATATGCAAGTGTGAGCCAGTCATTTTTGTTTTACAATAATTGCAGCTGTAGTAATTATTTAATATTTCCCATGTAACAAATGAATCATTATGAAAACAATTATGGGCAATTGCTGCATTACGCCGGCCGCTTTGAATGTGATCTGTGTATTTTAAATTTGCTTGGTAACAAAAGTTCCGAAAGCATTAATTTCAATCGCGTCTTCGTTCTGGAAATTATTCCCCAAGCCGTTCCATCTGGTGTTTGCCATGCCGAACCTGTTCCTTTGATATGAGTGCTGAGACATGGTATTATATTTATTGGCAGGCGAACCGAGAAAGCTGAGCAAAACTACCATAGATGTATGTATCAATAAGCACTAACCATGTCTGTACGGACAGATGTTTTTGTCATAGTTTAAATCCATGGGTTTCTCGCTTATTTCGTGAAAAATCTAGCCACGTTTCCTCATAGTTACTTTTTTTGAATGCATGAATGAATGGAATGAAAAACGAAAATGGATTTACTGACTCGTCAAGCAATTCAAGTCCTCTTGTAAGACCTCATGAGCGCAATTACTTACTTGATAATATAAACAACTACAGTATAAGAACAATGCTTTTTGTATTGTTTATAAATGAAAACAATCATTATATTGATATACATATAGTAACACTATACTGTATGTAGCTTTTTTTTTCTTTTTTATAGTCAAAGCAGGTTTATGATACTGCTTGAAACTCTATTTTAAAACGAATAAAGCAATTTACACTCAATTCGTTGTTTTTTTTATAAGCAAAGCAATTTGTTTCGATTTATTACATAGTGGTACATTGGTACCTAATTTTATCTACTCGTACCTGGAATAAGTGATGTATTCTCGAATTTAATCATAGAAATACCGAAATACTGCAAAAATATTGTAAGATTAGGCAAATTCCCAATTTCTTGAATTAACTCAACTTCATTAACCTTGCTCAAGTAAATTTTACAGCATCATTAAAACGCCTAAACTAATTTAGCTAAAAACGACAGTTTCTGATTAACGTCTGTGTGTGTCAGGTATAATTATCAAACATAAGACTTGTACAACTTATATACTGTTGCCAAATAGAATCTTCAGCTATCACTTTCTCATTATCAGGTAGCTGTTTTATTTATACAACGATTATTTCTGGATAAAAGCAAATAACTGGCATTTTATACCGGCCATCCACTGTGATGGTTTAGATTACGCTAAGAAAGAAGGTGGTGCATTATTTCGATAACATTGCAGGCTGTGACCTTTTTAGTTCTGCTTGACAATAAAACTCGGATATTACCATGGCGAAAGTGATAGTGAAAGCACCCCGAACAAGTGCACCTATAACTATCGATGTAGGTATTAAACTGTTGTAAGCTTTCAGTAACCACATGTTCTCTTTGTTTAGTTGTCAGCCATCTTGTATTACTTCCGGTCATGTTATGGTGTTCAACAGTCCTGCGTCGTTGTCGTCTTGCAAGAGTTGCTTTCCTTTTTGTTTTGTTGTCGGCCATCTTGCATTACTTCCGGTCATGTTATGGTGTTTGACAGTCGTCTTGCGAGAGTTGCTTTCCTATTGCTACGTTAGTCACGCTTATGTAGAAGTGCAATTACGTTATGTTACGTATGACTGTTAGTGTTGGCAAAATGATCATATATTTAGTGTATGTTGGTACCTCGTGACTGTTATTAATGTAGGCATATAAAAGCTATTTTTGGGTCGCGAGATGAAGGTCATAGGAAAAATGATATTGAATAACTGTTGCACTAAATTAAATGCATTTTAAGTGTTTTTAATGAGTTTGCTTTTAACATTCAGTTGCATTGCTTCATTTTGTTGAATATTTACTCGTTGCTTCGGCAAAAATAACGTCAGTTTCATGTATTGAAATTAACTTAATTAATGTTATGATTGTTTGTTTATCATTTTTCTTTAATAAATAGTTGGACTGAGATATATGCATACGCATTATAAGCTTAATTAATATCGTGTTTGTACTATTTGACATTTAGATGGATATTTTATTCCATTACGAACAGTACCAAATCTTAAATTATTACTTGTGTAGAATTTACATTCTGCCATTGTAATTGTTGATTGTCGTTTTTTACTGCCTAATGTACAAGAAAACATTGCTGAAATAACAGACATAAGTTTACGAGGGCATACTGTTTTTGAAAATTGTTCATTAAGTAATGACATTGATAAAACAGTTATAATTCGGTGTGGCTATCATATAGCGTGCAATTAACTATTGGGTCAGTTTGACCGGCCAGTCGACAGACAAGTATATAAACTCGTTTCTTAGATATACGTGTGTCCTAGGCGAAATAGAAGTTTTTGCCTTCATTTCAGAAACCTTAAACTGCTTACCATAGATCACCAAGCCAATTAATGAGGAAAAGAAAACAACACTTATGAGAAAGCAATGGTTTTAAAGTATAACATCTACTATCTCAGCTTAGAAATGTCTTAAAAGCGGTTCTTGAGAATGTAATTTTTGTAATAACGTCGACACTAGTTAGATCAACAGACAACCTGGCATCACAGTTATAGTGTTAGTAACGGCGTAAAATACCTGAACAAAAAACGCACACGTACATAAGAACTGATTTAATCATTACTATCTTGTAACACTGGAACGGAATTTATCGAAGATAAAATAAACACGTTTTCTGTTCCTTTCTCATCCATACCATGAACTTCCGACTTTAAAGTAAATAATTATATACGAGGTATTTTGTTAGAGCAACAAAAGAAGGTGTTTTATAAACATCAGCTTCTAGTTATGAATTATTTTTGTAATAAAACAAACCTTCATTACTTACGGGACTGATACATGTTCAGGAAAAAGAAATAAAAATATTACCATTAGTTATCAGTATGATCCCTTATGAATGTCAAGATAACATATACTTAGGAGTATTTCAGACATTTTTGCTGTTTTTGAAATATACACAAACACAAATCGAGGTGTCTTTTATATTTAGGTAAAGAATTTTGCTGTTAAGCAACAAAATATTATGAAGCGTTTTTTTACTTTTGTTTGATGTTAAATTCCTAAGAGAACACAATGGATTCCGATGGAGGAAAAAAGATATTTATTTCTTTATCAATCAAAGTTTTTGTATTGAATGTGGGAAAATTTCGTTGTACGTAATGTATTACATAAATTGATGTCATGTGCAAGTTTAGCATCAATATGGACTTCTAATATTCATAGGTTGTTTAACGGTTATGTATTGCAATCCTTTGTAAAGACACAATGTGGCTTTAATTGACAGGTGTATGGCCTTCATTTAGATATCATTTTGTTCTAAACAATCAATGGCGGTTTCTAAAAATATGACCTTTATACAGAGGATAGCCTTTATTCGGAAGTAGCTGCTAACATAGGTTTGACTGTAAGTCATTTAAACATTCCCGGAAATATATTCAGTGTGGTGGTTTATACAGCAATTTGAACAAGTTCCAGATTTTCTTTTATTTTTCATTTGTATCTAATTGAACTGAAGGTAAATTAAGCGTGTATGGTATAAGAGCATACTGGAGATATTTGCCAGGTGCAGATGAATATTTGCTGATTCAGAAAAATGTAGGCATATATAAATGCAAACATGCGTTGGGGCAGCATTTACGTTACGTAATCTCATGGCTGATCTAATTGAGTTATATTTGAATGAATGAAACTTTAATTAGATGTTAAATTGTCAGGTATTCGGTATCAGGTACATGTACTAGTATTCGGTGAAAGGTTGTTTGTGATCATTAGTTTTTAGAGTGAAACCTTTTTACTAGTCGCTTTTAGATGAGGATGTGCAGTTGATTCTCAATTTTTTTCTGGATTTCAAGCCTTTATACATTACATTTAAGCTACACATAGAATATAACAAAGGCCCCCGTGGTCGATCGGTTATAGTCTCTGACTAGTATAAGTAACCATTAGCCCTACCCCGCTATTCCAAATTTCACATGCGAAGGAGCTGTCCAGCTAGCTTACGGAATGTCAGAGGTTCTACCCAGGTATATAGTTGGAAAGTCGACAAATGCTCATTGCTGTTGGTGCGACATGAAACACTATAGTTTAACGTTAAACAAAATACTAAGTTCTTGTTAAACGTCAAATATAAAGATAACAAAAATGATGGTTTCCAGCTGCCAGTCCAGCTGCTCCTAGCTAGAGGACTTCTCTCCCATATTTGGGGTTTATCTAAACGGCTTCCAATCTTTACCATTAACATTTACGATGATACATGTTGATGGTATATCCAAACAAATACAGCAGAATAATACAACAGACTAGTATCTGAAGATTTTTTATGGTACATGCCCTAATAGGATAACTTAAAATCTCACAAGAATAGAACTTAGTGGTGGTAGATGGCTATAGACAGCAACCCAATTGACTAATCAAAGAGTGTCATGCTAGAATTACAACAATTTACTAAAGAATTGACTTAAAGGGGCATACCCTACAACTTGGTGCATCTAGAATCAAGGCAAAATGATGACAAATTAGACGCTTGTAAAGAAAAAAGCCGACGAAGAAAGTTTCAGCCAAAAATTCATCGATTTAAAAATAAAATCACAAAAATATTAGTTTCCATAAAAGATCGCAAACTCTTTGGAATTTGTTGTACAATTTTTGAGTGGAAGTGATTTATTATTCATAGCTATGAATGTTGCGGCTAGTACCTAAACTAGTCATTTTATGACCCAAGTTCTTCTTGCAATTATCCATTATATATTGTTTTACATATACATCTAACACATTTTTACACTTTCACATAATGTTTGTCAGTTGTAGGGTATGCCCCTTTAAGATATAGCTTTCACATGATTTGACCATGAACTTACATTCTGTTCATAAAAGTTATGTTGGCCTTATTCTGGACGTGATGTGTTATTATTCTAACGAGGTTCATTGCCAAAATACACTTGTACTCTTAGGAAAACCATTGTTAATACATAGGAATTTTTACAAAGAAACAGTAACTGCTATAATTATCATTATCGCTCACTCGAAGCTGACAAAGAAATAAAATCAGGGCTTCTGTGGTCAAGTGATTTAGGTCTCTGATAAGTAAATACTCGCCCCTTACTGCCAAGGGCTCGAACCCAACTCGGGCAAAGGCAAAATTAATATGTAAGGAAGCTGTCCAGCAACTAGCTTAAAGAAGATTGCTGGTTCTGTTCAACATGCACATGGGGTCTGTCTCCATTGTTAAAGCTAGAATGGTCACCAAATGATCCTGGCTATTGGTGCAACGTTAAAAACCAGACAAAAGTCTTTGACACTGTGAAAATTGCTCTTTCCATTTCAAGGCATATTTATACAATCATCGAGAAAACAGTGTTTACATCTGAATTGATATATTTCCTCAAATCGCACGTAATTATTTATTCCAGACGTAGCATGCATATTGCGTCGTTTGTAACAAATATGTTTTGACAACAATTTGGGATGCCGGGTCTGTGTATGTAGAACTCATTCTGTGGCACAAATGGATCACGTAAATTAAATTTTTGACATTTCTTGTTTCAAATAGTTATAAGAGAACATTAGTAAGACTGCTCCAAGTAGCTAATGCATTGTCAAGACATGGCATGCAGCCATACATTGGAAGGTTGTCTAAATGTAATGTAGTGTAAACAACTTTGATTCAATCACGCATCTAATTTCTGCGCATTTATCTTGTTCGGTATACTGAGTACAAGTATCAAAATATTGCTTCCATTAAAAGATAGGGCTTAAAAATATAAGCTTGTTATGATGATATAAATAATCCTTTATAAATGGATGATATCCTTGACAGTCATTTAGTTTGTACTTCGTGTGTTTTATCACCACACACCTTCGTAAACAATGTAATATTAGTTCATTACCTCATAAAAGTTGATAAACACAATGAGTTTTTCATGTAATTGCATCATGCTTATGACGGTAAATGTGTTCATGAACAAATTAGATATTCCTGGTTTTTGCTTAAAGGCTCAAACCTTGATGGCAATGTGTATTCGATTATGTTAGGCGTAAAATATGTTCGTTTCTAGAGCTACCCAAAAACCTAGACTTTTTTATTAGGCTTGGTGAACGATACTTTTTACCTTTCCACATATTTTCAAGAGCAAAAATAAAACAAAATTCCCATTTTAAATGAATATGTAACCAGACACAAATATTTCTTTTTAAGCCTAATTATTTAGAATAAGTACGCCGTGTTTACCTCTTTTATGTAACACACATACATTAGTTGTACATTAACTTTCTTTCATCATTTCCATCGACGTGTTGTATCAGAAGATGTAAAGAAAAGTTTCTGTGAGCACAGTCAGACGTGATGGTGTCTCTAGCCGTTCATGATAGGCAAGTAGGCACCATTTAACGTAGACTGAGTAACCATACTGACGCAGACATTAACTGAAACCATCATAGGGTGTTAAGGTTAAATTAAAAAATATACACACATATTCTGAGGATCATGTTTTGACGCTCTCCCCAACCATAAGTGACCTTAAAGTTAGTCATAACTACAAAAATGTATTTTCGTCCTGGATTTACGTGACATTTCGCTCCTTTTTAAATACCATCATCTGTCGGAATCATTATTTGTTAAAACGATGTTTATGACTCTGTACAAAACTCTTGGCAGAAGGTACAATTAATGTTGGCCTATGAGCATACATGTTCAAGCAAGAATTCTTGATAGTTTAGTAACTACTGTCAGTTTGCCAGAGTTTGTGATAAACGTGAATTACCAAGGTAACTAACCTACTTGACGCGTTTTCTACGCAGAAACAATGTAATTACTCCCTAAAACTATCTATACGTATTGATAACCCAATGGTGCTGTATTGTATGCAATATTTCTATTGGTAATAAAAAATACCGATTTTGTTGTATGGGCAAAACAGATGAAAGCCAAGGAAATGTTTCAAGCTTGATACTTACAATCCAGTTCATGGAGATCGTCTCTGGTTCAAAAATCCAATCTTTCGAATTCTTTCATGATTGTGTTTGAAATATAATGAAGTTCGCCTATAATGAAAAAGATTTACGTGACAGCCAATCCTGCGAATGCATTCTGTGCCATTGTAACTAATGTCAAGCGGTTATATGATGCAACAATAAATAGTAAAAACAGAAGGATGGATAACAAAGATAGTGTCAAGTAAACTATATCCATCCTGTAACATACTGAAATGTACTACTCCATGATGTTTTATCAAAATATACACTTGATATATTGGTTTATGTTCATTCTTTAGGTACATATAATCTTAAGAGCTTTAAAAACGCAAGTATTGAATTATGTTGCATTCTTCAGTCTGACTTGTAGGCATACTAATGTATGGAGATAATTTGAATAGTTCACAAAATACAAAGATAATTTTACTTGAGCATTTAACAAAAAACGCATAGATTTAACTTATATTCAATTTGACATAGTCACGAAATACAAATTATAATTATGTTGTGCAATACGAATGGAAGTGGAAAAAACAAAATCAAAATGGAACGGAATATCTTCCTATTTTTATAAATATCTTTTATAACACGACTCAATCCCGTCTGCTCGGCAGTCAGGTGAGATTCTTAAAGATACGTAAAATATTGTGGAATCTTTGACAGAAAACAAGTATGGTACAACCTCCCCAGAGCGGCCCTCTCTTGAGCAACAACCTTCTTTCAGTGATTTTTCACCACGGCACATATAACTATTTATTTAAACTCTCAAGAGCAAAAACCTCTCAACAACAACATAATCTTGCAGCAACTCCCAAAGTGGGTTGCTTTTGAGAAGCTGCACTGTATAATTATGTTACTTATTAGCTGCAAATGAGTGTAAAATTAACAGAAGCCAAATTGAGAAGGAAATTAGAACCGGTATTAGAAAATTCTGAATTTCCATCTAAATTTCAGATTACAGGTAGTTTATGAGTTATAAAATTTGTTATGAAATTTAGTGTATTCCCAAAATGACTTCCATTCAATTGCTTCATTAATGAATGATCATGGTGAATATAATTATGAAGAATAATTGGTTTCTCCGAAATTGTGATTCGGCTTCGACAAATGGGATGAAATAAAAATATTAAGCTAGGAACAAGGTAACATTTGATTTTATTTTCAAATCGGGAGAGCTTCGGTGTATTGACCAACACATACTTGGTACTTGGTGGAAATGCTAAATCTATGACTGAAGTTAAGTTCAATCCATGCGTTTTACGCTGGTGAAACTTGCAATAAGCACAACACAATAAATGCAACACACCAAATTTACCAATCAATATTGATCTCAAATTGACATTGCCCAAAGTCACAAGATAGATGGTATATAGTGGTGCATTGCATTTTATTGGCTTAACATTAAAAGTATTTTGTTCGTGTTTTTGCGCCATGTGTCAGCGATGTTTTCTAATGTGTAAAGTCATTTGACCTTACCAGTGTTACAGATGATATCTACAGACATCCGAACAACCTCACAACCGAACGACACATACCAATATCATACCATGCTTTCAACGAGAAAAGAATCATTCAAACTAAGTATTATAGAGTTGAACTTAAGTACTTTACATCCTCAGAATGTTCTAGTTCTTTTATCTGTTTTGTTCGAATGACAGGTGGGAATATAGGTGTTTAAGCTCTATTCTATTGAGTTCTCTGTTAAAATAATATTGCTTCACCCTCTTGTCATTATTAGATAGAAACCTTCACGTATAATTCCTAAGTATAACAGATACTCACTGTGTGTCTGTCTGTAATATGCAATGTAGTTACAACTGACCCTTCAATTACCTCTTTTATCTATATGATAGAAACGAAAAGCCCCGGTCAAAGCAGTTTAAAGTTCACCATAAGTATTTTATATCGCCGCGGAAAAAGTCTGAATCCAGTATAGGAAGGTATACTTATACATCACATTCTTTGCATACCGGTAGGATAATAAAAAAACGAAACTGCAACTTAATGTCTGCTACTTTTCCTCAGGTAATATTTGCGTACTAAAATGTATAAAAGTAACGATCTCTTTCCGGAGATGTAACACTCCTTAATGAAGTCTGACATAACAATTATTATATTATATAAGTTCTGAAATAATGCTGATCGTTCATTTCATAAGTGCTTGTACACTAAAGCATGATACGCTGATGATAACTTTTTTGGTACAAGTCAAGTATTCCAGGACCGTAAATTATAAATGATTAATTGCATAGAGAACTATTGTCATATTTACTGAATCGCGTGCTAGGCATTCGAGAGAAAAGTATTGCATATCAAGTTTACCTCTTTACCTTTTTCTAGGTTTTTGCAAACACTCCCTCCGAACGTGAACTGCATCGTGGTGACGTTATTGTGGCAATAAACGGTAGAGACACATCTAACCTAACACACAAGCAGGCACAAGATGCTATAAGTGGAGGTGGTGGACAGATAGAGTTTCTCGTGCAAAGGTATGGCAGAGCGTAACAAGACGGTAGATAAAACAGACCGTTATATGGGCAACATGGCGGTACCCACCGGAAGACTAGTCCTCCATTTTTATTGATTGATTTTTGGTTGGGGTGGATTTGGGGTAGATGAAGTATTTCGAATATATTTTTATACACAATATTTTCTTATCTACCTTCTTAGAACAAAGTATCATCATTTCCCTAGCTCCTCCTGGGGCTATGGAACAAATCTACAGCTGGACCGAAATAAATTGATATTAATCGAAAAGTCTTCTCGTGTTAGCTTAAATTGTTGGAACCGAACAAGTAGTTAAAATACGAACATTTTGCCCGAAGATATTCCTGTCTGGTATTTTCATGTAACTTTAATCCATGAACTGCGTGATCATCATTGCAAGAAACAGTTAAATATATATATTTACTTGTTTGTGTCTTCAGAGCATTGCATTACCTGTAATTGCCAAAGATTAGACGTAGTAGTATCAGTCTTTTACTGTGATATTTTCTTTTCTCTGTAGTTCCATGTGTTACACTGCTTAACTTGAAGTTAAATTAGTTTTTTTTATTTTTCAGACCAACTGGAGCTGTTAATATCAAGCCCTTGACTCCCGCACCTGACACCCGGGCACCAACGTTCCCTCAGTCCCCAACAAGAGCTCCTCAGGTATACATAAGCTATATTTTGGTTCCATTATTTGTAATATCAATACAACATGTGCACATTTCTGCTCGCATCAGCAAGCAATAAAATGATACTATGTATCACTTGTTTTAGCTACTCCAAGATGAACACCAATAACTATACTGAATGTTACAAACCAAAACACCTGACTCATTACTGGGGTGTTTAGTGTGTTTTTATCTTTTTAACTTTTTGTAGCGTGCATACAGACAGAGCATCATTATATTGAAGCAAGCCGTATTTTTTAAACTAGCTATCATACACTTACTTATTTTAGATTAATATTCCAATTCAAAAGAAGTCTGGTCCTCTGTCGCCGCCTGGACGTGTAATCCCAGTCTCGCCACAAAAGCCAGCTCCTCCAAGTAAGCCTGCTAAACCAGCACAGTACGGCACTGACACAACAGACATGTCAGCAGGATTTATTCCAACAAAGATCACTATGAACAAGTATGGTGGAGGAGGACCTAATTACGGTTCGCAATTTGCTGGCCCGTCTTCTCCTCAACATAGGGCACAGCCATCTCAGTATCGACCTGTAGCTGCCCCAGTACCTACACAACAGTATCAGCCGCCGCTACAGCAGACGCAGACCCAGTTCTCTGCCCCATCAGCGAGCGGACAAGGTATTTATATGCTGACCACGTGTTCTCGAAACTAACTGAGCAAGAAAGCAAATCAGACTATAAAACGAAAACATTTATATGTTTAAAGTCAATTTTAAGATCAGAGTCAGAGTTTCCATTGCATATAATGTTCATTTGACAAAGGAATTAAATGGCTATGTTTCTTAAACAGAGTACTTCGAGATTACATGGTCGATTATGAATGATTCTACCTCGTTATGTTTCAAGCTTGATCGTTTGAAATGTTACAGCATGATCTGGAATTGTGTTTCATTAGATCATCATAGACCCATTTAATAATTAGTGCGACACTTTCAACCCATATTACCCATAGTATACATTACCCCAAATACCTTAAAACCTACTTCGTTCATTTTGAGCATATATTTTGATTTTATATTTACAATAACACAAAACATCTCTATCTTGCACATTACTTTTAGAATGTGGCATTCATGACTGGTCGGAACATTTTAATGAAATGCTTTTTTTCTAGAATTGGAAACGTCATGTTTTCACGCAAAGAAATGGTCAGACGTTTGATGGCTGTGCTTTTTGTACCATGTCTATATCAAGGAAACGATAGAAAAAAATAACATCACCATTATATCTTAAACGCTCTCTTCCTGACGAGTATCATCAACGAAAATAATGAACTACGCGCCTAGTACGAGTAGTAATCTTTTAATTAACTAACAGCATTTTTATATCTGTTTAAAGAAAAACAAATATATTGTTTTGCTGTAAATAGATTCTAATTATAAAAATGGGGATATTTTACTATTTATCTTGTTCGAAAACAGAAAATAAGATAAATCAAATTAACAACGTCAAAAACTTGTATTTTTTGGACTTAAAGAAGAACGCGGTGTGGAGGAGGAACAATATGGAGGTGTTGGTGAAAGAAGGAGACAGTTTCTGAAAGGGACACCACAACAACCGAGTAAGTATTGTAACCCGGGTAACAAGTCCGTCCATGTGTAACTGTAAACATGTACATGTACATACTTATCAGAGATGGTTTTAGTGCGACTTGTATGAACATTCAAAAAGACACAATAAATTCACAAGATGTGTTTAGTCCGCATATCAAGGGCTCAGCGCAACACTGTCGTAACTAGCTCTTATTTCAATATGAGTTACGACACTGTTGCGCTGAACCCTCGATTTATTCGCAACGCCTGGTGTTGTTATGTATCTGCCTTTTTTGTAAAACTTTCTTTTCAGTTTCAATCGCCATTATGCAATGGTTTGCTGTGTATGTAAAACTAAACATTGTCTAACCAATGTATCCACATTAAAGACTTGGTTATGTCTTTTCTTAATGTACTTTCTACTTTACACGAATCTGTGTAACCCTTTATATCTAATTACATGTAATTCCTTAATACGAACGTAAACCCTAAACGTATTGGTCACCATAAGGTAACATAGGTCTTTCAGAGCACAGACATAGGATGTTCATATATCATGTTTATCAGTATGCTAATTGTGTATGTATATTTAGAGACAAACTTCAAGACAGAAATTAAAATTGAGATGCACAAAGATGTTGCACCTCAATCTGAAGGTAATTTAATGTCTAACCTAATTATCAGCTGTCGTTGTTCCATGTTTACAATTGTTGACCTTTCAGTCGAGAGTTTAACCAGTTTAGATGAGCGCCGGTGTTATTGCAATTGCTTACTAATGGGTGTTACGCCAGTTTAATGGGAGATACTTTTAGAAACATACTGCGCAACACTTGTTAAAGAATTTGGTACGCTGTTAAAGCGACCAGTCCTGTAAAGTTACCATTTAGTGTTTTCTTTCAATGTACAGGCTCCCAGCTGGCGAGCTTATGGTTGTATGAGGCTAAGATTTCGATGCTTTAAACTTTTTTTTCGAAATGTTCATGTTCGTTTTTTGAATAGTTGCTTTGTCGTCAGCTTGTTATTTCAAAGCAATGTTCTATTCGTACTAAAACGTCATACAATCAAAATCATCAATGACAAATTGGTATGAACATTCGTTTTGGGTTTCATGTAAAGATCGGTTTTATACATGATTATTTTAATAATTTAAATGTCCTTTGGCCGGGGTAAACTTAACTGATCTTACAACACTGTCCTACTCTCTGAAACATTCCGATTTCGCCTCCTATCAAAATTTTATTCCAATTATCGATAGCCTCTGTTTGAAAAAAATATATTCACGCAGTAGGGGAGTTAACTCTTTTTTTTGGTGCTAAAATAAAGGCATAATATATCATCGCTGTTTCTATCGATATGTTTTATGATTTAATTCGTTTATTAGATGCTCTTGGTTCCGACGAGGATGATTATCCGACGGCTCCCGTCTGGGAACGACGAAAATTATTTGGGAACAAAAAAAGGGTTCCGCCCCAAGGTGATTTTAATAAATACATACATGCTTGAATGTTAATTTACGTTCTAGTTAACAATGTACTATGTTATGTGTAGTCATTCCTCACCATATACTTTCTACATAGAAAAGCTATTCGTCATCTAGTTCTATTTGCTGTGAAATATAAAATTAGCAACATTTGCAGTCAAACATGTATTCACATGTAGTCATGTTTTCCGTGTATTTTCATGCTCTAATGAAGAACACCCATGGTCAGGAATATTTTTATATAAAACAATGTATATCATCCTCTATCACTACCTTGTTTTTATCTGTTTCGTTTCTAACCCCGAGTGCATTCTTTCTATATATCTATCCTGCACTTTATTTATTTATCCCCGATCACTTTAGTATCTATAAGTTCCTTGTAGCCAAAGTAACCAACTTATAGTAACTTACAAAATGTATTTATTAATGATTATTTTTTAGAAATCTCGCTGTTTGATTTTGAATATTTTGTAATTTACATTTAATATGTCTAAGACAACACTTTTACTGTGGCGTAATTGTTTGCATGCGGTGCCTTGATCGATGTTACAGATGATATATTTTTTTTTAAGGTTCAATAAGTGTTTATTTTATCTTTTCCATGTATGAATTTAAGTAAGGGTGTATGTAAGTTTAAATGAATTGTTACAAAATGCTTTTTACATCAGAAATTCTATACTTAGGAAAAATGAAGTCAATATCTTATGGAACTATATTCATTTGATAATTGAGAAATTTTGAATAATTCTTATTTCAGTTTTGCACGATTGGTGGGTCTGACAATTCTGCTATTTTGTCTAATAGATACTAGTAATAAAAGGATTCATAGAAAGCACTGTGTGGATACTTTGGAATATTATTATTGATTAATAAGAATGATTGCAATTAATACAGATTTTTATGCACAGAACACAGGATGCTTAGTATAATCTATGGCAATCGGTATCGTTTAGTTTTTTAATGCATTCAGATAAAATGAGATTAGAATTTTCAGATCCACAGTCAAGTTTTTTCAATGTTATGAATTCCTTAATCCGTCACGTTGTTACTGTTTACCACTTCTGTCATGATCCTTTCCTTTTTTATTTCTCTAGCAATTCAAAGATCCCGTAAACCTGTTCCCACTTTCGGTCGTGCCCGACAGACTGCCGAAAGCACATATATGAATTTCGGGGTCGACTACACGAAACCACAAGTGCAGCCACAGTCGCATTCAAAATCACCAGCCTCCAGACCCCGCCCTCCTCCCGTGAACAGACGAGGTGATGACGAATTAGATGGACAGCCTTGGAGCAACACACTGAGAGGAGAGAGCCAGTTGTTGAAACCATGGGAACGCGAGGCATTAGAAGCAGAACGCTACCAGAGTGGAACAGTCGATCAACCATATCGTCCCCACTCCCAGCAACCACCTACAGCTCCAAAACCGAAAATAACCCAGATATCCGCCCAGTCCACTGCAAGACCTGCAGAATCACAACCTTCTCCACCAGCAGGCTTAAGGTCTGTGTCTCCCTCTGTTCCACCAAAACCTATAAGGTCCCCGGCTTCCCCTGCGCAACAATCGCCTTCTCTTCAACAGCTTTCTCCTTATGCTAATAACGATGTTTCAGGTGGCAGTGGACAAGGAGGTGCACCAAACATTGTTCATTTGCAGTACAACTCTCCAATGGGATTGTACTCAAAGGATAATGTCATGGACACCTATGTTGGGCAAACACAAGGCCGGGCTCTGTCTCCGTCGTAAGTGGCGTTTTGCATGGCATAAGCATCGTTTCATCCTGTTTAGTTTGCTTGACTGTCAAGCGGTTTTTGTTTGTTAAAATATTTAGTTCAGTGTTGCATTGTTCGCGAACAGCAAATGCATCGTTTGTTTTGCATGGTTTTGTACGATATGATTTAGCTTGCTTTAACAAACACAGAGTAAATAATAAAAGTAATTTCAGTAGTATCCTTTAGATAATTCCGGTGCAAATGTCGTAAGCATGTAGAGGGCAAATCAAATAGGTAAATTTAAAAACATTTGCATGAAATATAGAAAGGATTTTTCCTTGCATATATACATTTGTGAGTGTCTCTGTTTATTTGTGATGTAAATGATACTGATGCATTTAAGTACCAGTTGAAGTTGAAGTTTTTATTAAATAAATGCTTAATCTTAAAAAAGTTTACCCAAGTAAGTATAAAGCAATCAATACTGCTTTCAAATACTAGCCCTTGTTGAATATTGTCATATCAGGATAAGCGCATGTAGCTGAAGGACCGAGATGTGGGACTGTTTTTGTATGTGATGATTGCATGTAGATTGCAACCATGGGGCTGTTCTTGTCTGTGATGTTTTATTGCCGTGGTAATAACACATTTGTATTCTATATGCGATCGAAGTTTGCTTTGTGCCAAAGCTTTGTCGCACTCTTGTTTCGCAATATTGTTAATACTTAGGTTTCGGGGTGCCAATCATAAAGCACGTATCACACAGAAGCCAATAAAGAAACATGTGGCCACGGAATAGATATTGGAACAATACTGTATGCATTTTATTATAAAGCCACATGTGAAAGTATGTGAGTCAATAACGCACTTCAAATAATTGAAAAGAAATAGACTAAAAAGAGACTATTTATGGTCAATGATTACTCTTTTTAAAAAAATCACAAAAGAAAGATTTTCCTGTGGTTTATGTGTTTTCTGGTGTGATAAGCTAACCCACTGATGCCTGAGCTTGCATATTTTTGTAAATGTAAAAAGTACGTAGCAGAGATAAAGATAATAACATATTAAGATGAATGTATGGAATGGTGTATGTAACGCTTGTCTTGCTATTTGTGCATGAGTGTGTATATGAACCCGGCCTAGTGAGCTACATTTCAAAGTAGACTGATTCTTCAGGATAAAATAGCCATATAAAACATGTAGATACAGATACCACCGTACGAAACACTGTCTAGATTATCTAACTCCTGTGTTATCTCTCTGCACTTTACTGTATTCTAAAGTTGTACATCTTGTATATCTGTAATGTTAGCTCTGTTTATATACATATTATACATATTTCATCCTTACTTTCCACTGTGCTGTCTACTTCGTCTATGTTACCTTGCTGTGCATTGTCCATACCAATCTATCCACTGCGCCATATATGCCATATGTCATATCCGAAATCATATGCATCCCGCACACTGTCTTTCCCAATCCAATACTTGCACTCATTGAATGGTAAATGGTTTTGAGATGTGCACATATACTTTTAATTATATTGATATCTAATTGCATATTTTGTCTATTTTGAAAAAGAAGTAATGATGGCATACTTATATATTTCTGAACCACTCCATTCTTTACATAGCTTAACCTATCATAGCTTAATATAATTATGTTGGACAGTTTAAAAAATTAAAAACATTTCGCTTTTTCATTTAAGAAATCATCCTGAAGCTATATTATGTATTTTCATTTAGATATTTTATGTTACAATTATGTATGCATTTATTCAAACAGTATTACTACTTATTAATAGCACTCAGCCTAAGAAACCGGCTGCACCAGGAGAACGTGATTGGAACGACTCGTATGTCTACCAAATGATCCATTCTTCGGAGAAGACGACATCATCTTCTCGTCAGGATGCTCCGGGACAAACTCCACAAGGCGAGTCCGTCACCACCACTAGAGTTACTCGTGAAAGTAAGTTTCCTGGACAAGAACCACAAAGGACGGTTACCGAATCTGTTCAAAGGGGCGGAGTTCCAGATTACAAATTCGATAGTGCGATTGGAATGTCCGATTTTTAGGACATCCGAATATGTAGCTAGTTTAGCAAGCAAAGTTTATTCAAGCTTTCTTAATTCATTACATGGACAGATAAAGAGAATGACTATTTATTTCGAGTATCATAGAACAAAATGTTTTATGTATTTGTAAGTTGTTGAAGTGCCGGATTTGTGCAATATAATTTATTTAGACTGTTATCTATCCTGTGTTTATTTGATCAAACAACATTTATCACCGTCGATTGGTGCCGAGTCTAGTTGTATTATAACTAAGTAATATACAACATTTTGAAGATTTAGTTTTGAAGAAATGTTGTTGTTGTTGTTGATTAATATTAAAAACAACTTTAATGATAAAAATATACGTGGACCCATAGCTTCAAAAAATAAAAACAAAAAAAATATGTACACTCTGTTTGGGGTTTGAGAGCCACTATCGTCTGCTCTTCGTATGTATTGTTTGAGCTCACGTCTGCATGTACGCCTGGTCACAAACATAAAGCTTTACGTCATACTATGTAAAGTACGTCACCACGAGCTGTCTCCTTCAACGTAATAATCGTTACAAGCAAACAAAATATGTTCGAATATTTTGTTAACGAATATATTGTTAGTTAGGCAGATCGTTTCGGACATTCTGTCGGGTCAAAGTTCAATCGTAAAAACAAAAGTGCCTTTCACTGGAATTTAATGTCACGTGTTTTTTTATCTTGTTTGTAGAAACATTTTTCTTTTCTTTTGCCATGTTTTTGTTGTTGTTGGAAAGTAGTTACCTAATTTATGTGGGCGATACAGCCATGAGAAGAAGACTTGAGTTTGTATTTTTGAATATTTTATTTCTTTTGATTGTTTTACCTATGTAAGTAATTGTCATTAAATATTGGTTACAGGACTGTTATAAATGTTAAGCTAGTATGAGTGTATATATATTATATTCTACCTGTGTCAAAATGCATTTAGATTGCCATTGTTTGTTATATTTTTATGGACGAGAGGGATACCCATATTTATAAGCGGCCGTCTATGCGAGGACAATAAACGTCTGTGATCGTGGGTATGACTTTGTTATTTTATGATCATCATTACTGTCAAGGGAGGTAACTTAACAAATTAATACAATCGGATTTGTTCTCATTTTTCGGTTGATACGACTTAATCAACATTGTTTCATGTACAGTCTTACAGTTAGTGTCATCTCTGATTAAAGACCACCTTGCGCATAAAGCTCATTCTTTGAAAAACTGTCATTGATTATTGAGAACAAAGTGACCTCCGAATAAAGGTCACATGTCGATAAAGGCCATATTTGTCTTCCCAGTGATAGCTTATGCTTACTGGTATGAGTGTATATACGACGGATAAGACATGTACACGTATCTGGTATTTCTGTATTACCATTCCCTACTGTTCTATTCTACCTCATTCCATGAACAAGGGTCAAAGGGCTTTTACATGGTGTGTAAATCAAAGGTGTCAAATGACATTTGTTATAGCTATTCAGAATTGTGAAAAAAATCCCCCGATCTCGAGCCTTTCTTTACTTACTCAACAGTCATCATTTCTTGTACTGAATAAGCTGACATGATTTGTGTTTAAACTAAGTATGGTCACCGCTATCACTAAGCATCCTTGGAAGGATCTTGTTATATACGCAGTCTTGCTTCCGGTGGATTGTAGAAATAACTATGGTGGGGTTTTGACTGTCCATACACATCTAGAAATCATTGACACTTTAGGAACGATATGTTGAAGTATAGAAATAATATTATGATAACCTGGAAATGTAATTGGGCCAGTCATTAAAGGGATACAATAGCGACAGCCGCATGATTTAAGGGGTGTGTGGCCAAGTAGATTCCGGAAAGGTGGATTGGTAGTCTAGTGGTAATAGGTCGTGAGTTCGAATTTCGGCCCCGCTTCCGATTTCAGGGTCGAGTTGTCATTGTCCCCACCCCAAATACCAAGTCAAGTGCTGTGTTTTGAAAATCACAGGAGATCACTGTATTTCTAATAATAAGAAACACAACTTTGCCACTAGAAATGTATTAACTAATAATACAGAAAAGAACATAACTGTCGTATACAAACAAGTAAGTGATAAGTTTTTAAAGAGTGTATAAAGCACAATATGTATGCAAACAATGTCAAAACGAATTCCAATCGCTAATTCTATAACAGTTCTATAAAAGCATAATTCCAATTCTATCAGCTTTAAAACAAAGTATGCAATTGAGTCCACCTCCTCTCGAAATTCTTGTGATAGTCGCGAACTTTGTATCGTGCGGACATTGGCTCGGCTGCCCTTTTTTTCTTCTCTGTAATTAAGTAAGTGAAATAATTCTATTCCTAATTATTCTAAATTCTATATAACAATTCAAATCAGTGTATCTAGTGTGACTCCGTTCAATGAATATTATTCATATATATAAGACCCAAGGTGTACGCCTTGACAGAACGACCGGCCTTCCGTAACCCAGCTGGGTAGCTTCCTCACATGCTCAAATTGTCTGATCCCGGGTGGGATTTGACGTTAGGTGCAAGAATTACTAAACATGATTATACAAATGTACCTATACGAGTCGACCACAGAGGTCCCCATTGTGAAGTCAGTTGTATAGTATTTATTCCAAAAAAACGATGGCTATCAAAGATCTTTGGGCAAAGAAATATTTAAATATTTCTAAAGGCATTCACAAGACGTGTAGGTGCTACATACATTCGCGCTATCTTTAGGTTTGTTAATAACATTATTAAACTTTAAATAGTGTGTGTAACATGGCATGCCTTAAAGCCCCATTAGCATTTTGGATGTAAAAATTAAAGTAGGTCTTATTTTATCTAGAAAGATATCTTATCAGTGAAATTGAGTTTTACTTGCAATAAAAACATTCCGAAATTTTCTTTTTTAATCACAAAGTACATACAGAAATATAGCACAGTGTTTTTTCAATGATATTGCAAAAAATGAGAAAAGGCGTCTGACAACATTTCTACGAGATATGGCTAAAGAAAGGCATCGGGTACTTGAATATTGTTTTAGAGCAAATAAGATATATTTCTTATTTTTTACTATCATTACATATATTGTTCTGTACTGCTAACTTTAAAAAGCTAATGGGGCTTTAAAAGTACAAATTATACAAACTTCATTCGTGTTATTATGATTGCTTTTTTAAATTGATTTATATTTTTCTCTTTGCGTTCTGATTGGCTGATAAGTTTAAGTACATGTACCTGTTGGAACTTCGAGAATCTCGTAAGGCGTGAGAGTTTCCCTGCTTACATCCGGGCAACCGTTATTGGCCATACTCCTAGCAGCTTGTTCTACCACACTACGCACGGCATCACGAGCAACGTCATATCTTATCACATAGATCTTGATTAATGTCACATTTGTGTTGTATAACATCACAACCTGAATAATTCACCACAATAACCATTAGTATACGACAATGGTTGCAAATGCTACCCATTGCCAATGCACAAACTATACTTACAACACTTACTGGTAAAAACGTCGCACCATCAGCTAGTGTCATTTGGCGAGTTTTCTAGCTTCAACTTGGAAGAAGGCCCCATGCGTATAATTTGGTAATACCACGGACTTTCTGGGCAGATATTCAATTTGATCAATGTACGATATTCAGAGTTTTTTTTCTGTCAAACATAATTATGTCGAATAACAATTAGTGTGCTGCAATCAAAATATGCCCCATGATAACAATAAATATACATTATTACACATAATAGAAAATAATTATCAAACATACCGCCAACAATGGCCGGTTTTATCTCATAACTGTACGCGTGCATGAGTCATAGATTCATTTTGTAAATTGCATGTTACATGGAAAATGTGATCATGCCCGTAGTATCACTTCATGTATTCCAAGGATCCACAGACATTTGTACTTCTAGTATTTTATTGTGTTATTCATTATTCAATGAAATGTACTTGTTTCAACTTGTTTGTAAATCGTTGAACCTTTTCCCTTGTTACGAACTACAGAATTTTATAGTATTTCTACAATACTAATGGCCTCATGGATACGTTCGTATGAGTGAATAACAGCCCCGTATGAAGCAATTTTAGATTTGGGAGTATAATCTTTGAATTTTGTCTGACAATGGAGGGGGAACCAGCTTATCCCATTTAATAACCATTAAGGCCGAAGCTGTTTTGATTTCGGGACTAAATCTCCCACAGGTCCCCGGTTCAAACGGCCCTAAGTATAACACTCGAAAGCCTTTGAGGGTCCACCAAATACCTCAAGTTGTCGCTTTAATGCCGTCATCTCTGTATCGTCTTTGACCCAGAATTTAACCACACCGGAAGCTTGTATGGTGTATATATCTTCTAGTAACATCATTACCGGAAGTGGGTTGTTAGCCACAGGGTAAAGTTCAGATTCGACACTTTTGGTTGGGTCTGTACGGATGGTCTTTTCAGCTGCATACACTTAAAAAAATATTCAAACGTTTTTTGATTTATTACATTAAGTTAAATACCTATTAGGAGTGATCGCTGGACTACTTAAGGACAGATCTTTGGTTCGATTCTCGGCTTTGCCTGCAACGCTTTTTCAGGGTCTCCATCCTAATTAACGTGCTAAGTACTTTTTCTAAAAATATGAAAAAATGGGCGAGGCGTGTTTTTTTGTGATTTACACCTGGCACGATAAAGAAGGAGGAAAAAATAATAATAAAAGAGTAGGGATATAAATGCCAGGTTCTCGGGCATCTTATATTCCCTCTCTGTCTCGAGCGGCTCTGAAATGGCCATAGCTGTCGTAAAAAAAAACAGATAAATAAAGAATATCGTATTCATATTTTCAAGTTAGTACAAAATGTTTGAACTAAAAAATAATGCAATTTGAAATTAATACTGGAACTTCAAATAAATACTTCATTGGTTAAACCAAAGCAATACATATCCTTACCTACTAGAGAAAAAAGAGGCGAATTTTCAATACAGTCGTGGCCATTTTCACACGCGTATATACGAGTTGTTTCATCAGTGTCCGATCGTACAAATATGTTACTGACATCTGGTTGGTCATTCAGGAGAGAGAAATCTACCCAATGCAGAAAATTGTTACAATGCTCTGTCTTACTCTCCATAATTTCGCCTGAAATGTTTAAGTTATATGACAATGTTTTATTTTTAAAAAAAAACGGTACTAAATCGGATTTACCGCCCAGGCACCTGAAAGAGCGGGGCTCAAGAAAATTTATCGAGATACAGCTTGCATGAGAAGTTTTTAATGGACATGTTAAACCCTGATAACATGATCGAAGAAATTACATCCAAATGTGTTAATATTGTCCACTAAACTTTGCGTCACTCACCACGTGCTGGAGATGACGCAACTTCCGGAATTAGGGGGAATAGCTAACCCGGGGACACTGGCTAGGGTAAATATCCATTGAACATTATCTTAAATGTTGTTGATAGCATGATATGCATAATGCTCATATAGTCAAAAAAGTTCAATAAATTGACCTACTTATACAATTGTTCGTAATAACATCATTTTGATTCAGTATTTGTTGCAAGCAGATTGTTCATCCTTTTAAATACTAGTAATATTATCAGCGACCACCCTATCGAACACATGACACACCTTATGTATTTATTTTAGTTCAAACTGCTGCAATCAACGTGAAATTGTTATTTTCCTACATTTATTCTGTCAAATCAAATGCCAAAACTATAGTCAAACCAGTGTTTGCGGCCATCTCCGAATAAAGGTTACCCTGTGGATGAAGATAATTCCTTTAAAAATCTTCATTGATTATTAAGAACACAATGACCTAATGATAAAGGCCACCTGTCAATAAAGGTCAAATTTTGTCTTTCCATAGGTTGGCTTTCTTCACAGGTTTGACTGTACAGTATAAACTCTTCAGAGTGACCCTCTGTTGAACAACAACCTCCCTATAATAACACCTTCAAAATTTCCCTAAGCTGATATTTACTGTAAATTTAACCTCTGTAGAGCGACAACCTCTAAACAACGGTCAATATTTGCAGCTCCCACAGGGTGCTGCTCTACAGAGGTTGTACTGTACTCTTATTATACCATCAAGACAAGTGCCGCAATCTCCAAAGCAACCGTTTAGAGCCGCTATGATCTCATCACGAGATCTCACTGGATAGTGTTTCCGATCCAACATCAAATTAATCATGTTATCCATGATTTCTTGTCTGTGTTGTTCTGTGGACGAACAGAACTGAGTGTACCTCGTAGGGACACAGGATGCATCGTCAGTAGATCTCCTTCGTCTTCTGTTAGAAATTGAAAAGTATTAATTATCGTGCATATTTTGAATTTTATACAATTATATATTACATATTATGCAATTTTTTTCCAAATTCCAAATGAAATGCGCACATTTCATTGGACAAGAAATTAGGACAAACGGCAAAGATTATTACAATACATTGGATCAAGACACTCTACATCGAACAATTTTCTACGACTTTTAGCACGTGATCTTATTAACATTAATAATTAGGTCAATGATGTTTGATTGCTGTAGATCTTGCTATAAATCACAGCTAAACAGAACCTGGTTGTATCGAAAGGTTCGTTGACCCAATGTACCTCATCGTGCTGAGACTTGTATTTTTAAGCATTCAACTTCATTATTTCGAAAACGTACGAATCAAAACTAGATTGACCATTTTGGATATTTCAGTAATGTTTACATACATGTAATATAACACCATGTACTCATTATTATAGTTACCTCTTTCTCTTGACAATTTCTGAATGTTCGTGTTGGAAGCTGTATGACTGAGGGTCTGGCTTGGTCTGGAACAAACATGCGCTGGTTATATTCTCAGGATCCACAATTTTACCTCCTACAAGAAAGTTAAAAAAAGACTAAAATCGAATTGATAACGGTTGTATAAAGTTGGAACGCAGTTCGCTATTAAAATAATTGAATCGCGAACTGCGTTCCAACTTTATGCCACTATTGATAACGCATGTTTTTTCATCTCTTTTGTCATGCGGCGTCCTTAGTGTGTAGTTTTTATATTCGTAGTCTTACACGGTAACTTTGCATGTAAGTCATGCTCAAGACAAACACTGAAGGTAATATGAAGTATTCTGTTGATCTTCTTCCTCTGGCCATATCCTAGTCAAAGGACACCAATTAGCATGACTTGTACTTACTAGCAAGTCATTACAGGCGCATAAAAATATGTTTTTGAAGCTTCACTCTCGTTTTTCTCAACTGCAATATATCGGTAAGAATTTAACCATATCAGTGTGTATGGATTCCCTAACAATAAAATATTGATGTTCGCAAGTAATGGACATTTTTTCTACTTTGAATAAGCGGCAGTAGCGGACGAATTGCTTTAGAGATACCGTCTTCCTCAAATTAGTCACGTGGAATATGTACCGTACCCTAGGGCCGTATACCATACAATGTATATTTGAGTTAATCGGTAGGGTCACCTAACAACCCCTGACACACAAACAAGCCAGTAAATGACTGTAAAATGGACATATGCTTATATAAACAGCATTGAAAATATCAAAAACCTGTTATAAGTCACCGAGCTTAAATCGCAATTCCATTCTGAAGGTACTATGGTTGTAGTGACAGAGTTGATTTAAATATATATTCAGCTAATTTATGATGTCAGACTAATGAAATAATATTGTCTGATCATAATTAACTTAGAAACATTAAAATACAAAATATGAGATTTAAGCTTGAAGGCTGATAACAAGTCTTGGCTAGATGCAGCTATCAGTTGAAATACCGACCATATGTAATACATGTACAATGCTCATTATTGTATACTAAAAGTTATAAAGGATTACTTAAACAATGTTTGAACTGTCCGTACATACAAATAATAACTATATAATATACAAATTATGCTTCAATAGAATATCATTTGTTTCATCTTTTAAAATTGGCATATGTTGCGTAAGTGAATAAATTTAATTAAAACTAATATACAGTTCTAAAAATAAAGCAATCACTGCAAACAATATCGTAAGTGATCCTAATACAATTTGAGTTGCATATATATTCATTAAATACAAATAAAGCATTTATGAAGATCTGGATTCGGATGAGAAGCGGATGTTTGCGTCACGTATACAATCAATGTACATACATGTACTCATTATTTCAAGCTTATTATAGTTTGATATGACACGTTGTCTGTATTTGTAAAGTTCAGTTCAGAGACAGATTATTATCGAGTACAACATATTCCCTTACCTCTGGCTAGAATATACCTCTGCGTAATCTCATCAGTAAAGGTCACGGGATCGACTCCCTCCGGCAGATTTTGTAATGATTCCTTCATTAAATGAAACGTCGATCGCACGTCGACATACACACTGTCTGGATACAGACCAATGCCCATGGCTTGTTTCGATTGATAAAATCTAGGTGCACATTTGTCGATCACTGTTTTAAAGAGTCTGGAAATGATTACATGGGAGTCTTAATTAAATAATCAAAATATCTACTTAAAAGTCTAACACACTTGCATAGATATGCAAATATAAGTCAAGTTAAATATGTAAAATAAGTCGAGCTAAATAATTATATGCACAAAATAAGTCGAATTAAATATGTGAAATAAGTCGAGCTAAATATGTGAAATAAGTCGAGCTAAATATGTAAAATAATTTAAGTTAAATATGTAAAATAAGTCGAGCTAAATAATTATATACACAAAATAAGTCGAGCTAAATATGTGAAATAAGTCGAACTAAATATGTAAAATAAGTCGAGCTAAATATGTAAAATAAGTCGAGCTAAATATGTAAAATAAGTCGAGCAGGAACAATGATATTATGAGCCGTAAGGACAATCACAACTTATATTATCTTTAACCAAGTACGAAGCTATCCTTTCGTCGTTATGTTCAGAACTGCTTACTTTTTATCATCAAAGAGTGACTTACATAAGGAAAATGCATGCCATTTGGAGAAAACCATACCCGCTGCCCCGAACGGGCTCTGTAGAAGGGCTTTGATGAGCAAAGTACAAAAACTACCATTGCGCATGTTTTAAAGGCACGCGAAAGCATGAAGAACACTTACTTGTACGGCGTATGTGTTGCTGGAAGGTCCGGAGTTTGCTTATATCTTAGTTGCATAGCCACGCCCAGGTTATGCCGGTTGTAACGTTTATCATTGATTACGTCAAATTTTCTCGTGTTTTCAATATTCGACAGAAAACCTCTTGCTATTTCAATCTCGAATTTTGGGTCTGTGTAAAAAGTGAGAGTAAAACCATGTTTACTACTTTTATAAACATATAATTTTACTCGTTGAATTTGACTTTTTTTAAACATATCACAACCACTCTTAACTCGAATTATTTGAAATACATATATACAATACTAATTCAATAAACACAGTGCAACCGCTCCAAAGCCACACCCTTTGGGAAAACAAAATTATGTTGTTGTTGTTGAAAGGTTGTTGCTCTAGAGAGGTTAAATTAATAGTTAAATCATGCAGTGGGAAAAATCATGCTGTTGTTGAAGGGGGGTTGTTGCTCAAGACTTTTACGTTTAGAACTATTACAATCATTCTTAAATCATATTAATTGAACAACAATGTACGTAAATGTACATGATCATTTATTATATGGTAAGGATGAAAGAGAAAAAGATCGTTAATACAGTTACATTTCCCCTACTCACACTTTGAATGAAGCTTTTCAGAATGGTAAAGAAGACCATTCGCTAAAAAACCATCAAGATACACATGTATATACGAATCTTTATCGGCTAAGAAAGGAGTTTGATGTCAGTTGTAATTGCTATACAGTGCAACCTCTCCAAAGCAACACCCCTTTGTAGACGCAAGAATATGTTGTTGTTGTGAGGTTGTTGCTCCAGAAAGGTTCAATTAATAGTAAAATCGTGTAGTAGGAAAAATCATGCTGTTGTTGAAAGGAGGTTGTTGCTCAAGGGAGGGCCGCTCTGGAGAGGTTGTACTATATATGTATTCTGGAACTTCTGAATTCCAAATGTTCAGTTGGACCTTAACTATTCTAATCACCAAATGACATCTTAGGCAAATAATGCTGCATTGTAAACGGTATTTAATAGGAATATTACAAGTGCCATGAACGTAATTAAGCGATACGATCGGTTTCTAGTAGAAATTAATAGCCTCCCTTTGGTGTTATGTAACATCAGATAGTACCTGGACGGACAGTATTAATTGACATATTTAAGGATATTAATTAAGTCTACTTCACAGCCGATACATTTAAGTCGGTTGGCAATACATGTATGCGGAAAACATCTTTTATTTCGCTCCATGTACTCCAATATACTTCCTGTTTATGAAGTCGCATTAAAACTCTATTGGTCGTTATATAAATCAAAATAATAATAAGTTTTAATGTATAAATAGTTTACCCGATTTACATTAGATTTCGCTTGTACATGTACATCTACAAAAGGTATAACTCTCAGGAGCGTTCAGACACAAAGATTATAAAACTTGCGAACATTACCTATGCTCGAATCTAAATTTCATTCTCAGAGTATTTCATATGGAAATATATCACGTTTATAACCGCGAATCCAAGGGTATTTGAAATATTGCATGAAATATATTCTGCCAGCTTAAAATAGTATCTTGTTCTTACCATTGATTGGTTATTCACAGTTAACGTTACAAGCTGTTACGTTTATTGAGATTGTGTAAATAAACTTCCAAGAAAAAATAGAATTCCCAATAAAAGGTACAATGCACTGCTCGCGTATGTTGTTTAAACATAATTTGCAGGATTGGACAGCGAGCGGTACACATGCCGTAAACATGTTTCATCAAATAGCTTATACAAATAATATCACACATTCATAAAAGTCGCATATTTATCAACGTGGCTGCATGTGTCGTCCCGTGATATCAACATTCTACGTATTTACTTAATTACATGCTCGCTTGCTGTTTATAGTTAAATCTGTCCATAAAGACCACTCTTTTGGAAAAAAAACCTGGCCTTTGTTTACGTAATTTAGTTTTTGTATCCCCGATCGTAAGTATGCGCTTGAGCCCACTTAATAAGACTAAGCACCGACCAGCCCTGCTTTGTTATAGGAGCCCCGACCAGCCCTGCTTTGTTATGGGACGTTTCAAAGTGATGCTCATCGGGAGTCTGCTCTGTCATCCATTTGGTGAATGATCCTATTTGTTGCATGGGATCTTGTGTGTCGTAATTTGGAAGGAGTATTTTGTGGATGGTAGAATGTTTTATATGTACGTTTCTGTCCAAGGAATTATTTTATTATCTACATGTTTTTTATGTACATGTATAATTCTTACATTTTTTATCAACTGTAGTGCAATGTATTGACTGGGTTTGATCGCAATTCAAATGAAAACAAACTGCAGTGTATTGAGAACCACGAATGTGTCGCCAATGCTTGTTTCATATCGAACACTAACATATTGCGCCGACTAATTATGAACAATGTTAACATTGAAACAGACTTTGTTTCATTTTAATTGCAAATGTAGCCGCTGTCGACTCAATCTTTTCACATTTGGTAATGCATTCCGTTGCGTGGTTGGGATTTTTTGTGGCTATAGAAATTATCCAAAGCTGTTACTCAGAACATATTAACAAACACTGTCCCCTTATTCAATATGTTGATTAAGTGTTGGTTCATTCTGCTTATAACATAAAAACAATCAGAATAATAAATTGCATAATATTATAAATCTTTCTAAATCGGTAATTGAAAGAACCAGCCACATGTATCGTAGAATAACGTATTAATTGATTCGTATATGTTTATTTTGACCATGACGCGCCGCGTTTTAGACTTTTATTTCAGACGAAACATACCGGTATTCTTTTGTCGCTTGTTTTCCTGGTACACGACATCAACATAGTAGTCATGTATTCGAGGACTAAGTCGAAAATAACGATTATTCTTGGAGACAAATTGGCCTAGCGTTACACCGGGGGAAAGGCTTGCATTCAACTGAAAAATAATTTACAAATGTACCACTAAATCAGAAGTTGTTTTAGTTACATAAGGTATGGTCAGACCATGACGGGGATTGCTGCAGTGGAACACGCATGTAATATGGACAAATCTCACTATAATGACACTGGCACAAGTGAATCACATGATGGTCATCATTAGTCGTCAATCATAGATACTAGTACTGTTGATAGGTTTTCTATTTTTTAGCTACTGTGTGTTGAGTTTAGACCATACAAAATAAAACACAAGGAAGATGGAAACGAAAGGTGGCTGTCTGTCAATATGGCCATGATAAACACCCATTGTCGCATTTTGTATTCAGCTATTTGTATTCAGTATTCACTAAGAATCCTTTATCTCCGTTATAAACCAATTAACAAATAAGTAAATCTCAACCGCCTCAACATATTGGTTCAATGCAGGATAATAACATGTATAAGAATCATTAGCAATCAAGCGGGTTCAGTTAAATCTGCGAATGCAGCCAACTCCAAAATGAAGGCCAACCTGTGAATTAAAGCCATTCTATGGAAGGCCGTCATTGATTATTTAGAACAAACTGAACACCAAATGAAGATCATCTGTAAAAAAGGCAACTTTTTATTTTACCAAAGACGACCTTTGTTCACATGTTTGACTGTATAGTTCTGCACTCTTTTCGCATGAAACCTTTGTAGAAGATTTACACCTGAATATAAGCCCAAGAGACTTACTGGTTATTACAAATACTTACTCGACCACTGCTGTCAAACAATGGATATTGTCTTTTCTCACTCTCAGAATACGATGATGGTAGTCTGTACGCACTCTCTACTGTCATAGGTACCTCAGCCTCTAGTAATTCCATAGTTGGAAAAATAACTTTTGATCCACCAGTCAAATATTTCTTAGCAGCAATATATAGATAGTCATCTGCAAGACGTATGATACGAGAATTGGCAATAAATATACTCACACAAAAAAGGAAGTGTCCGCTTGATTAAAGTGATATTTTCAAACTTATAGAAGCAAAATACAGGCAAATTTTGATATCTGAATATGCAATATTTACATATTGGGAAATCGGATGCAATTTGTGAATGGTTATTCTTTTTCACTCGTGTTGATAAATTCGTAATTCTAAAACAAACACCAAAAAATGTTTTGCCCAATGTAAGTGCTTACATTCCTTTTCGTGTTGGTATACATGTATTCACGAGTACGCGATGGTCAACTAAACGTTTCACCAAAGCCCAATGCTCATGACCAAGATCAATGCTTTAGGTTAAAAATGGTTGTTCCCTTACTAAAATGCTGATGTGCATTAGGCTATTGTTCCTACGCAATGATCAGATGTTATGGGCTAAGCATTGACAATAATTATTGCTTTTCTAGCAATTATAAAAACTAGCTCAAAACCAGAATAATCTACACTTTCAGGAACACATAGTGACATACAACGTACCTCTATGCTCTACGTAGTCAGCTCCGAGACATACAGCAAATTTAGACAGCTCAGCGAGCTTGCTGGTATCACCAGACGACAATGTAACTTTGGCCGCACGACCTTCGTAGTGTAACGTGTCGTCTGCACTGTCACCATCTGGATTACCATCATATGGTTCGTCCCATGCTTCTAGAATTTTGAGTTTGTCTGAAATACCGAATTTACAACATCGATGTTTTATGCTAATTGTAATTTTATTAACCACGTAAACTGATCAGTAAATGTTACGACTAAATTTATATGTACAAAGGAGGTTTTATCTTAACGTCTTTGTTTTGTATTTGCCCCCCTCTCATTTCAATTAGTATTCATAACACCAGCCTTATTGTCCCTTCCGATTTGTATGCCCTCGTGTGTCTTTTCAGATACCCGACTCCCCACATTCATGACGCTCCTATACCCTCTGTATACCTCACAATATCCATATCTTCTCCCCATCCCCATTCATGTCACTCCTAACCCATCTGTATCCCTCCCAATATTCCTATATCCTACCAATCCCCATTCATTCCCCCCGTATCCATCCCAATGTTCCTATATCCTACCAATTCCCATTCATGTCACTCCTACCCCTCTGTATCCCTCAATGTTCCTACATCCCACCAATACCAATTCATGTCCTCCTAACCCCTTTGTATCCCCCAATGTTCCTATATACTCCCAATCCCCATATATGTTCCCTGTATCCCTCCCATTGTTCCTTTATACTCCCAATCCCAATTCATTTCCGATCCCCCCCCCCCCTGTATTCCTCCCGATGTTCCTATATCCTACCAATCCCCATTCATGTCACTGCTACCCCCCTCTGTATACCATGATGAAATGCCCTAATTAATATAAAAACTTTTTTTTCAAATAATCATCACATGTTTATAAAACTTAAATCTATTGAATCCAGTCATTGAAATGCAATATCATTAATGTGCAAATAATTTATCATCAACCCAACGTCTGAAATATTGATTCAAACCTTTTATAATCATTAAACGAGCATAGGTAAACAAACACCACCACCGATGGAATTACAAAAACAGCCTTCAAACATGCTTGACTAAGTAAAATATTTATTATTTTGAAGTTTGTTGCATCGTGATAGTTCACGCATCAGCTGACTGGTTCGTGTTAACATTATACTGCAAGCTTGTCTGTCAGTTTAATTTGTTCATGCTAATCAACGCGTCACAATAACAGAATTGTTATTGACCATCCGCTAGTTCTATGTAGGTATTTGCGCAACAGAACACAGCCCTAAAATGTGTCTTTCTTTTTTTTTATTTGTGATTCAATTAACTTAAATTGACATGCAAGTTTTACTGTCATTAACTCCTCCCTCTTTTTATTAGATCCTCAATCATGTCTAAACTATAAACAAGACATTAATTAAGTTTCTGATAGTTTAAAATGCAAATATTTAGTAGTAGGTAAAAATGTTTCTACCACAACAAAGTGGATTCATCCATCACAAAAATGGTGTAAAAATGTATATTGTATATACGAATAAAGTATTAATTAAGGTAATAGGATCCTAACTTCCAACATTTCTTGCTCAATGCTACACAAAAATGTTAATATTGCAAAAATATTTTCCCGACAGTCACTATTTCTTTGACAGTTACCTCAGATACTAAAATCTGTTTTACGGCAGATTTTTAATAAAAATGCAAGAGTTGTTGCCCTTATAAAAAAATATAAATTTCTTTAGATATTGAATGGTGACCTATATTTGTTTTATAAAATTATTTGATATTATGTTATTGCATCCGTCATGTTTTTTCTTTAACTCAGAAATGGATGTTCTGTTGCCTTTAATCTTAGAAAAATGGGCCACTCACATAGACTGTAATGCAAATTATTTACAGGGAAATAACACAAAGGACTGTCATTGTAATATCATGGTAAATCATTTTCTATCATTGAAACCTGTAAACATTTACACAATGTGACAGCCCTTTTGAGATAATAATATTAGGAGTTGGTATCCTAATACCTTAAGTCGTCAGTAATAAATGAATGTTCACTTAATTGTTTCTAGTATCGTTATGGAGTGTTCATTACTATTTCTAATATTATTGTTGTTCTTGTTGCATTTGTAACTACTATTGTTTCAGATCTTACTGCAGTTACTGTTGTTGAAGATTTTACTGCTGCTATTGCAAATCTTGCTGCTGTTATTGTCATTGTAAATGCTGCTGTTGTTGTTGATGTTGTACATAGCTGTTGTTGCTGCTATTGTCATTGTAGATGTTGTTGTTGTAGTTATTGCAGCTGCTGTTGTTGTTGTTGTTGATGATGATGATGCTACTACTGTTGTTGTAGATATTGTTGTTGATATTGTTTTTGTAGTTGTTGCTGCTGCTACTGTTGTTGTTGATGATGATGATGATGATGATGATGATAATGATGATACTACTACAGTTGTTGTAGATGTTGTTGCTGCTACTGTTCTTGTAGATGTTGCTGTTTCTTCCGTTGTTGTAGATGTTGCTACTACTACTGTTGTGTGAGATGCTGCTGCCTCCGTTGTTTTAGATGTTGCTGCTGCTATTATTTTTATAGAATTTGCTGCTACCACTATTGATTTAGATGTTGCTCCTACTGTGGTTGTAGATGTTGTTACTGTTGTTGCAGATGCTGTTTCTGCTATTTTTGTTGTTGATGTTGCTTCTAATACTATTGTTGATGATGTTACTGCGGCTTCTGTTGTTGCTGTGAATGCTGCTGCTATTGCCATTGTATATGTTGCTGCTACTGTTGAGGTTATGCTAATGTTGTTGCAGAAATTGCTGCTACTACTTCTGTTGTGAATGTTGCTGCTACTACTTCTGTTGTGAATGTTGCTGCTACTACTTCTGTAGTGAATGTTGCTGCTACTACTGCTGTTGTGAATGTTGCTGCTACTACTTCTGTTGTGAATGTTGCTGCTACTACTGCTGTTGTGATTACTGCTGTTATTGACATTGTAGATGTTGCTGCTAGTGTTTTTGTTGATGATGATGATGCTACTACGGTCGATGTGAATGTTGCTACTGTTACCATGGTACTATGTGGGTATTATTTTTCTGTGTTTTATAGAACAAACCAGCTCTCGAGTATGAAACATATTACAATATATACAAAACATATAATAATATTATATTTAGCTGTTGTTAATATTGAATAGACAACCATTGTCGTCGGATGACATACTTAGCGAATCCCTAAGCTACATATTGCAAAACACATCCTATATCACAAGAGCGCTAATCGATGAACAATCTCATTAATACGATCTCAATAAGTCTCAAACCTAAGATACTGTCTTGTTGATTCAAAATGGAACTTTTTACTTTTTATGGAAACATTATAAAAAACACTACAACATACGTTTAAAGATTAAAGTGATTCTCAATAGTGAGTGCTTATTTCTTATTTAGTCTTCACTGCGAAGCGATAACACTGGTACCTTCTTTCACTTTGAGAGCGTCGAATAACTAAAGCCAATAACCAATATTAGCTGTTTTCTTAAATCGCGCAATATATATCTCGTGGCTAAGAGCAAATCTAATTGTAAGTTTTATACCTTGTTTGATGCAAAATTATTTAGTTTTATGTATGTTGTTCGTTGCAATTTCAATCTTATTGAAAATTTAGTAGTTTATATCACTTTAAAAGCACATTTATTTTAAAACTGAAAGCAACATTTAAATAGAATGGTGCTCAATACAAACATTAAACAACTAAATTGAATATTTTAGTGCGATCATGGGAACCGCAATACCAATTGAATATTTTCATGAAATTTTACTGTCGTCATTTTTGTATATGTTCGAGTTTATTAGAAAACTCTGCGGAATTAAGAAATCTAAATGAGTGAAGGCTTCCGAAGCGAGAGTGAATACTAAATTCTGAATAATGTCTAAGACAAAGTGTCCATCATTCATTGCTCTAAAACATTCCAATCTCAAACAACAACTGTACATAGCACATTCACTTATCGTGAACATGATTCTTCACGAATATATAATTTTCTTTAGGTCGTCTACTAGACGTCAAAAGTTGAGGGCCAAAATTACCCTTAGCTAACAATCGTTTAAAGGATAAAAAGATATCCTGCTAATCTAATAGTAAACTTGACCCTTAGTTATAATTTCTAAAGAGCCAGAAGCTTTAATTTGCTAATTTCAAGATTCAAAATGCAATTTTAAAGGGGCATACCCTACAACTTGGTGCATCTAGAATCAAGGCAAAATGATGATAAATAAGAAGCTTGTAAAGAAAAAAGCCGACGAAGAATGTTTCAGCCAAAAATTCATCCAATTAAAAATAAAATCATAAAGGATATGTATTTGTGACACATACATTTAGTCAAGGAAATGTTTGGGTGGAAGTGATTTATTATCCATAGCTATGTTTTTGCGGCTAATACCTATACTAGTCATTTTATGACCCAAGTTCTTCCTGCAATTATCCATTATATATTGTTTTACATATACATCTAGCACATTTTTACACTTTCACAGAATGTTTGTCAGTTGTAGGGTATGCCCCTTTAAGGGTCAAACAAGAATCCTACCTCTTCGTGGATTAAAATAAGGAAATCTAAACATTGGAGTCATTTGATTGGCTTAAAATGTAGGACTAATAATTAAGACAATTTCATAACCGAATCTATGAACAAACGAGTCAACTACAGTTAACCTTTACATAGCGACCATCTCTATAATTTGTTTCAGTTACATGTACTTCATTAAAAGCGACCAGTTTAAATCGAACCCTTTTTATTACAGCCACCTTAACATTAGCATCATTTCCCATGATGATTGAAGTACCAAGGTTTAACTTTTAAAATCGAACATTTTAGTATGCTATTAGTTCTGTCTTAGAATATACCTACTAGTTAAAAGTTATGTCATTGTACAAGAACTGATCCCATGTTCCGTTTTGACTATTCAAATTAACTACTGAAAAGTTTTTAATTTTACACATACTTATTCCTAGAATACAACTTTTAATCCCATAATGACTGAGTGAACTGAATCAACCTCGAAACGTCACAGTATTTGGTTATGTACATGACAGACAGACAAACAGACGTATGGACGGACGGACAATCTCATTTCTACACGACTATTGTATCGTTAATGCAAATCATCGTTGTCACGTCCGTGCGTACAACAAACTTATCAATATTAAATGCTAAATGAATTCTATTTTGCTTCAGCTAATTGATCATTTCCATCAACTTCTCCGAATACAGCTTCAGTACGGCAGCTGTATTTCACGAGTAGAGCGGTCCAGGGAAAACGTCTACGAGTATGGCTCCCTTGTGAGCTCTGTTCGAAAGGTGTGGCAGCGCAGTGTCACACCCTATAGGGATCCTTTCGAATATAGCTCCCCGGGGAGTTATATTCGCAAACGTTTCCGTATACAGCTTCCAGAGGAGTTCTATTCGCCGAATATAGCTCCTGCAATCAATAAGATGCTGCATTCAGAATAGTTGTTGCTTTCCTTGGACAGAGATCCCCAATTATCTAATGCAAGACAAAAGTCATTAAATTTTAATGATGATAAATTCGTTGTTTCTACTACATATGGTATCAGGATATACATTTGCCATGCACTTATTGCAATTATATGTACAATGTAGTAATGGAATTGTCGGTCGGTCTATCAGGTTCATGCCCAAAGTCGACTTTGCACATGCTTTTTCCATATATAGCTTCCCAATGTAATGATTGACATTCACCGAATAGAGCTACCTCTAGGCTCTATATTTGGAAGGATCTTTATAGGGTCTGACAGCGCAGTCCTCTGTCACCGTAAATTTAAAACCATCAACTTTTAATGACCCGTGCAAGGTTTATATTATGTATCCGTATAGCTATTCCGCTAGAGGGAAGTAATCTGTATAAATTGATAATGATGTTTGATTCGCTCGACTGCTCGCCTTTTATTTCAATTTGATTGCTCGCCCGTTCATTAACTCAGAAATACAATAGTGATATGATTCAGGATAAATGAAGATATAAATATTTGATACATAATACAATTCATCATGGGATCGTTAATATTGGAAAAAACAGCGAGGTAATATTTAATAGATTATTTTTATTATGATACATATGATACACAGATTGATATAATTTATCAATTAATTTTGTAGTCTTAAACTGATACTTTGTTACAGTTCAGAAGATAATTTATTAATAATTATCATGTTATATCATTTAGACTCTAGCAAGCATGGATATTCAATACTGTAACAATATATTGACTTTTTTGCTTCTCTCGTTTGTTTATGCATGTATATATTGTAATGAGATCGAGGGTCGATAATGCATTACTGGGTTTAAAACTTATTTTACATGCATTTATAAACATTGCATCAGTTCAACATCGTTTCCACCGGCGGATTAAAGTTGAAAAAACAACTACTCCTAGCTTTAATATTTAGAAGAAAAAACACCGTTGACTAAAATACAGCATGACTTTATAACGCAATTACCAGCTTTTTAACGATTACAAATCGCATCTGTCTACAAACGGCTGTAATTTGTTTTAAATTGACTAATATATTTGGTTGTAACTAGAAAACGCTCCGTTAACTTTGATTGCTAGTTTACACCAATTTCTAGTATTGTATTAGTATAATGACACTAAATTCTAACCAGCGACAATCAATTATAAGCGGTGAATACTGACATTGATAATAATGATTTTTAAACGACAGGTTCGATGGTACTAATGGCGCGTTTAATGGACCATATACATTATCTTGAACAATAGAGAGGTATAAACTATGCGAGTGAACATTTGTAAGTTTTAAGTTTTTGATTTTTCGAGAAAATATGCTGTTACAGTATAATAAGGGTGACATGTAGCTGTCGAAGTGTCCTGAGTTTAGCCAAGGGCATAAAATATGATACCATGCATATGCAGCGTCATTTGTGAATCTAATTTATAATTAATGGTAATAATAACCAAATAAATTATTGATATTGTTAACTGTATATAAAACTAGTGATAGAGTGTATGAATAATGAACATAGTCGGAAATATTTCTATGTAGATTGCCGTGTATAATTAAAAGTCAAGTGTTTCAAAGTTTATTTATTGATATGTTTTCGCTTACGTATGTACACATCAATGTTACTATGACAACGTCAACGTTGTTCAATAAAATGTAGCCTAAATCATGTTCGTAGAAGCATGTATACTACCATCTTGTATTGTCATTGTACAATCAATTTATTCTCCCGACAGGCCCTGTAGCTACCGCTGCTTCCTGAAGATCAGACTTTAATTAATTTTGAATAATTAATAAGAGATTTCGCTAAATTTGAAAAGATCGATTTTGAGGCATTAAATTATCACGGTATGAATCAAGAACGCGAGCGCCGTAAGTATGCACTTCGATGAATATTGCACGTTTAAATGTTCTGCTTAGATAAAGTAGTACTAGATTAACTGTACAGTAACATCAAACAGAGATATAAAATAATATGTTTTGGGCGGGGTCGCCTCCTAGCGTTGTCTCCTCATGGCGGTTTTCTGCCGCCCAGTTATGTCATTTTGGATCAACCTTGTTTAAATTTTATTTAACATTTTTTTATGGCATTTAACAATAAATGCCCTTTATTCAATTCAAACCCCGTTATTGTTGTTCCTCATTCCATACAAGTTCGCACAATGATTATTATTACTTTCTTTTCACCACCTTTATCAATACATAATAATATGTGCAGCAAAATCAAGATACGTGGTTCACATACAATACCGCACTTTTCCAAAAAACAGTTTGATACAAGGTTCATTGGACACGCATTGCTTGTCAGGACTCTTAATGTAACTTTTTATATCGAGTTTTACGCCCCTTTTCAACAGTCAGAGTCATAAGAGGCGGACACTTCACCTAACCATCGCTCCCGGGAAGAACCAGTACTAGACTCCCATCCTCCGTAAGCAACTGCTTACTTCCTCACATAAAGAGACATGGTCTTATTAATAATGTAAAACAATTTATATCTAAATAGAACGCAATGAATACACTACTGAGTATATCAATGAAGTTAAAAGATAATACGTAATTATATATTCATATAATACATGTAAGTTGGTGCGAAATTTGAAAAAAGTTCCCAAGTGAATATGAGTATGTTTATTTCTGTTATTTATAAAATATGAACTTAAATTTGTTTGATGTGGGAGGTCAGATCTTCTTGATTCTAACACACTGTATATCGGCATACAATTATTAACAGATCATAAGTATGTCTAATTAACTATATAAAATTGAATCAACACTCCGGTGCCATCAAGAGTTGTCATTCTTGCTAAGCTAAGATATTTGTACACGACCGACAACTCTGTATGAGTTAAAGTGAACTTTTACCATTTAGGCTTGTTCTTGCTTTCTTCTGTAACTTCCTCATGACCGACATCAGCCTCGTTGACATCACTCTATCAGCACATCTGTAAAATATATAAATATGCAGCAATAACATTAACTTGAATACATCTATTTCAATTTCACAAACGTTTTAACGTCACGCCAACAGCCAATGTCGTTTGTCGATTTTTTCAGCTTTAGCGGCGGATGAAGCTCCCAGTGTAACACCTGGGTAAAACAACCGACATTCCCGTAAGAAAGTTGAACTGCTTCTGTTTCCTAATTCGTGAAACAGATGAGATTTGAAGTCACCTCATATAGGGGCAAGTGATTGCAAATGAGAGACAATAACCACTCGACCACTTAGACTTTTACACCACTGAGTCATGACAACGATTATGCATTCAAGCACGTTTTATCGACAAAAAAAACTAAGTACAATGTCAATTGAAATATATGGGGAAACATTTGTCGACTTTGACTATATTACATCCAACAGAAAATACAAACTTTGTAGTAAAAAACAAACACCTTAATATCAAATAATACTATTTTAGATATGTTAATAATACAGTTGTAATTACATAATTCGAGCAATTATAATCACGAAAACGCCAATTGACAATGATTTAATGGCAACCAAATTGATGCATTGTAGTAAAGTATGTATACAAATGCATTAATGCGACATCCACATAAAACATCTGACATAGATTCTGTGTGCTTTTCGTCTCGCTTTGATCTGACATTATTGAAGTAAATACATTGTTTTGCATAAAGTGTGAACTTATTTGAAATGCATCATACATAAACGCTTTGCCGGATAGTTGAATAACACATCGATTTATCTGATTGTGAATGCACTTCTATCGGAGGAAGCTTGTTTTGTTATGAAGGATTTTATTCTAAAATATGGTAAGTTACAGTACACGTTGCATTTTTTTACCAAGTTAACGAGTATGTTGTGTTGTTTACTATTTCAAAATTATGTATTATACATATATTACCTCCGATTAACTGTATTTCCAGAAAGTTTGTCTGCGCATGCGCTAGGACAAGGGATATCTTCCTCTCCGCACCACGCACTACTCCCCTCGTTATTTTCAAACTCAATATTGGTCCCCTGGTATTGCACGAGTCTGTTTAAAGAAATAAAAAGGCACATTGAGATGATCATGGTAACAAATTCATTAAAAAATGTTCTTAAACTATAAAAAGAGTAATAAGCTACAAAACAATGTGGAAAAAATGTGTAATGAAAAACATTCTCTTTTTTTTTTGTTTATCGCCAAAAACTGGTACAAAAAAACTGACAATTATATACCTTTTTTACCTGAAATAATAGAAAAGAGCACGTCCCGTATTTCATAAACTGACCAATTTGGGGTGAAGTTAGATCAACAGCACATTCGAATATCTGCCTATATTTGATAATCATACTGATAAAAAATATGTGAATATTTATCATATCTTAAATATGAGTTTATAATTTGAATGCATGGTTGGCGAAATAAACAGAAGTATTATCGGGGGATATATACAGGTTGCCTTAAGTTTATGAAAAACACGCCTGTCAGCATCAAACAATAGTTTCTCATTAATGTATTTTACAATAACTTGGTATATCAATATTTGGTCTCTAATTGGAAAGTACCGCCATAATTATTTGAAGTACCATATTTCGACGGTATTGCCTTTCAAGAATCGATTTACTAGAATTATGAAGGAACCTTTGATCTGTACAACATTTTATCAGCTTAACGTTTTATGCTTTCATCAAAACCAAACAGCAAACTAAATGAATTCCTTAGAGGTTGTGTACAACATAAATCATTTGATTGAACTGTACGGAAGGACTATCATTTTTAGGACGAAGTAATTCGGACATTTTCTAAGAAATTATAGATGAAGATAGTGTTAATTTAGGAATACTTATCGATATAACAGGCAAAGATTTATGCCTTCGTACTGAAATTACGGTAGACAAGTAAAACTAACCTACATGATTACACAAGCAAAACCAAAGTTGATCCATGAAAGCTTTTTGTTCTTTGTGGTTTTAACGAATTTTTGTGGAACATTTACATTCGTTAAATTCGTGTGAGAGCTTATCCACCGATTTAAGCACAGTCAAACCTGTGAACAAAGGCCACCCTCGGGAAAGACATAATGTGGCCTTTATTTACAGATGACCTTCATTCGAAAACCATTTTGTTCCAAATAATCAATAACGATTTTTATTCACTGGCGGTCGCTTCGGTAGGCTTTACGGAAACGTCGATGATAACCGAAAAATACCGATATAGTTAGGATCATAATACCTTAAGATATTCTAAAATTACGAAAATATCCGAAAATGCATCTATCCGAAATTTGAAAATTCACGATATTACCTAATTAGGCAAATCCTCGACGGTTTGGTTCCGTAGAAATTAAACGCAACTACTGTAATTGATAATGCAGAAACACTAATTGGTTGGAGAATTTCGAATTAAAGCATGATAATATCTTATAACTATACTACCTCTTAAACTCAGTCATATTTCGTGAGACCTTCACGTCAATACTGCCAAGAACTCGATCATGTAAGAATCTCTCCGGATAGTGGTCGCCATTATTCAGTGGGCTGTAGTTGGTGCAATCTTCGTCACCCGGGGGCTCTGCAATGAAACATACTTCTTTCTTTGATACATAATTACAGCGCAACCTCCGTACAACAGCCATCAATGGGAAGGACAAAAATGGCTGTTGTAAGAAGGTGACTGTTGTTAAGAGAGTGAAAATGGAGTAAAACGTCAATTTGGGTTGCTGTGGTAATACTATACTTTCTGTAACGGGGAGGTGGCTGCTGTTGGGAGGTGATGGTTCATGTAGGTTACACTTAATCAAATTCAATTAGCAATTATCTTTACCCTAAGTTATGCTTTTAATGCGTAAATTGGACAGAAATAAACAATTACAATAACGATAGGCAGTCTCTAAATGTTTTGAATTAACGTTACGTAAGTTATCTGCTCGAAGTCGACATCATTCAAAAGTTAAATTGTCGACGAATAAGACTTTGATATAGTGTCCGCCTAGCTATTTTGTTTTGAAATTAATTCCTATAGACTAAGCCTATGCTACCATATTCATCTACAATTTGGCTAAATTAATATTAATTAATAGCCACATTTTACTGGCCCGTCTAGAGTGTTGATAATAATTTACACATTTACCAAGAACTGATCGTATACCAATCATCTCTCGGAGTAGTTTGTTAACATTGCTTATCGGGATGTTATCAGTAATTAGTTATCACTATATCTGAATTATAAACTCACTATTATTTTAGTTGTATATTGACATAAATGATATGTATACAGTTACAATTCTCTTCGCAATACAAAAAATGTATAATCAATGTCGAAAATAGAAGAACAAACATCGGAATCCTGATAGTATGATTAACGTAATTGCTATAAGACTTAGTTTATGATACGATCCTAATATTACCCTATATATGTTTGTCCAATACATTTATGTTCGTTATGTATACAGTCAAACGTGTGAACGAAGGCCATTCTTGGGAAAGACACAATGGGGCGTTTATTGACAGATTACCTTAATTGGAAGGTCAGTTTGTTCCAATTAATCAAAGATGATTTTTAAAAGACTTGCCTTTATTCACATTGTGGCCTTTATTCACATTGTGGCCTTAATTCACATTGTGGCCTTTATTCACATTGTGGCCTTTATTCACATTGTGACCTTTATTCACATTGTGGCCTTTATTCACATTGTGGCCTTTATTCACATTGTGGCCTTTATTCACATTGTGGCCTTTATTCACATTGTGGCCTTTATTCACATTGTGACCTTTATTCGGAGGTGGCTGCTAACACTGGTTTTACTGTTCGAGACTTGAATATATTTGAAGGAAAAGTTCCTTTCAATTACTAGTAATTAGTCGATCAACACAATATAGAATCCTAGTAAGGACATCTCGGTCTCATCCGCTACACTAACTCTTAACTTCCACATTTCACAAAATGAATGTTAATGTCAGTTTAAGAAACGATTAGACCTAAAACATGTTTTGATGTATCAAGCAATGTTATTAATGTTGTTGATATTGTTGACGCAGGTCCGTAGTAAGAAATATCAGGTGTAGGTGCTAATTTGAGATTTTGTTTGACAACGGGAGTGAGTAGGGAATCTGTTATAGACCCGTTTGAAAAACTACCAAAGCCAAACTAAATTACTGTCAGGAGGCTAAACCCCTTTAGTCCACCTTCTGGGTTCCTATGGCCATGTGACGTATAAAACAATGCAGTTATCTATATATACGTACCCAGTCCTTCGTTGATTTTTTCTTCTGCCCATTGTTCAGCATCCGATATTCCTGATGCCCCGGACACCACAAACTGGAAACCACTCTCTTCTGGTCCTGACATATGAAAGTGGACACGATCTGTCATCAAGTCAACGTATAAATCTCTCATTTCCCTCTGTATGAAAAGGAAAACAAATTCAGTATTCAAATAATTGTAATCTGGGTTTTAAACGGCATCGACAGTCAGATCACATGGCGAGCTGACCAGCTTTAAACGATGGAGGAAGGCCTCATCTTACTCAGGGCTCTCATTTGACCCTTAAAATATCATTTGAACGCTTGAAATTATATATCGGGGTTCTATTGTACCCATGTATGCGTATGCACATGTAATTACGTATGTAATTGTATTCATACTTGTGAATTTAAGCGTTCTTAACGTGATTCACATAAATAGATCATGCGCATAAAGTAATTACTGAGAACACAAAGAAATCTATTTTATGTATCATCATATTATTTGACTTCATCTATGTATTAAGATCAAGTTTAATTCTGAAATTTACACAAATGAATACGATATAACTAAGAACATTACTGAATAATTCAATGTAGTCCTACAGTGCTCTCGGGAAAATAACACAAAAATAGACATATCAAAGTGGTATTCGGTTGTTATCTGAGCAGAGATGAAAATAACCACAACAATAAATACATGTACATCATGAGTGGCTTACACTCTTACATTGTTCGGTGATTAAAATGATAATTTCAAAAGTTTTAATGCACTCTCAGTTGACATAAAAATCAACTCAATCGTGAAAATTTTACACTAAAAAACGATAAAATAGTATTCAATGTGTTATTAATTGTCGCGAAACGCCTCATGAATGCGATTAATTAAATCCATACCGGCGAAAAAACACTACGTGTAATTGCTTCAGACACAATTAATAACATCTTCAAAAATAGCAAATTAGCAAAATCGAAAATAAAGTGCCACATTAATAGAGAAACAGACTCAGATGAGATATAACATATACAAAGAGTTCACGGTCAGCTTTGAATCAAACATCTTCTAAAAAAAATGTTTTTATCAATGGTTTTGTACATTCCGGCAACTAGACATTAGCCATTCAAGGGCATTTCAGCAATTGGCTATTGGCCATATACAAAGATATGGTATGACGAAGTCAAAACAATACCTGGTACATAATATGGTTGATCAAAATGAACAATTAGCACAAGATTGAAGAAAACAGTTACAAATTTCAAAAAATTCGCTTCTTTCCAGTTGGACTGTTTTTAAAAAAGCAATGCTTTTAATCGAATTTGATGGCGTTTTTGTCAGAAAAGATTGAAAAAATTATGCACGGAGCGATTTTTTCTTTAATTTTGTGATTTTGAGCAAAATTGTAAATAGTGATTTTCTGAATCCACAATGTTTTGTAAACAAATCTTGCAAAGTGGAAAACCATTGAATCTACCAGTTTTGTATTTCAAATCATATTTTAATTTTTAAACATAATGATACTGTTTAGAATTTAGTTTCTTGGTTAATATACCTTCTTCCATTTCCAGTTATCCATCTATTGTCATCTAATGACTTCTATTGATCATGACATGTAGAAAAAAGACATGCCCATTGAAATTACTTTGTAATAAGTCTCCACTATATTTAGCTTTTAATTAGCCCTATTTTGGAGTTTGTAAAGAACTTCGATATTTCTTAAGTTAGCAGTACCAAACTTGGTGCTCAAAGTTATAATGTTCACAACCCACCTATGAAACCAGTGAAATAGTTTGGGTTTTAATAAATGTGAATAACTCATGAAACACATTCACGGAATCATATTTTCTTTGAAAAATCGACTTTGCAAAACTTCAAACATTTTATTTACCTCCACGATAACGGGACACACTTGGAGCACAGTTGATGCGATGTCTTCCACGCTACCGGAAGTACCAGATATACCAAGTTCAGCTCCACATCCTGACTGAAGGTAACTGTCTACGTCACTTCCGCTAGACTGGTCCCTGGTTATAAACCCTCTTAATATTTCAACCTACAGAAAACATTATTTAAAAAACCTTTTTTCAGTAATCATTAAAGTATGTATAAATGATATTCTGAACTTCGTAGTGTTGGTATAAAACAATAAGAATTAAGTTACCGTTCATATTTTGAATTTCATGCGATATATCACAAGTGACGCGAACCGAAGAGCTGTAATTTGTTGCATAAGTTCGAATTGTCTTTCAGTAAGTCGTTATTACTGTACGTAAAACAGAAACAGAAGTTACTTATTTTCTCTCTTACGGGTTCTCAGAGCATTTTATGAGAAATATTTTCCAAATTTCAAATGAAATGATGACATTTCATTGGACAAGAAATTAGGACAAACTGTAGACTAGTATTAATCGCATTATTGCACTCCAGTGTACTCAATGTAGTACATCATTAGTGTTACAAAATGTGCTCTTTGTTGATTGTTCAAATAGCGCAATGAAATAAGCTAGTGTGATGGATGGCCTCGTATAAATAAAGTCTGATAAAAAAAAAACTTCTATCATTAGCTGAAATGGAAACCGAAGTATTTCAACATTGGTGATCGGTTAACAACAAAAGGAAATCGCTTATTTATCATTGAATACTATTGTTACGTTAATAACGCATGAACGGAACGCAATTTTAACTTGGTAACTGTTACCCAATTATACACAGGTCGGTGATTGCAACAGTTGACAACGCTCTATAAAATTGTTTTACAAACACAAAGTAAAAAATTTACGGATGTTAAATAGCAATTAGACTTTCGGGGGCACTTGTCATCACCTATTTTGTGTTTGCTTCAATTAAAGAGTGGTATCTGAAAGATGAAGTCTCTAATAGATCATTGTCATAATTTTGATTTTGGAAAATTGTGAAATCTAAGGTTATAGTGCTGAACGAGCACTATGTATATTCCTGTGTCTACTATTAAACAAGGAGAATATTCAGTTGTACCCCCATTTTTCGACAACGGATTATCAGAAAACCTGATGTTATCCGAAATGAAATTTCTTTCCCTGTTTGTTTTTTTCAATACGAATACAAAATGTACATGATTAAATTGTCTCATATAATTATACTGTAGGCAAATCTGAACATATACATCAATCTCTACCCAGAGTTGGCATTCCTTATCTCTCACTTCCATCTCTGTCGCTGAGATAGTCTGGAGTGGTAACCTGCACCTGACGCTTCGTTGCAATACCAAAGAAGGCAGGGAACCAGCCCATCACTAGAGACTAATCTGAATGTGAAACTCTGACTAAATACCTGTAGTTGGTTCTGTTTGAGTTTCATGATAACTTGTTGTAAACATCGAATGAACGTAGGGTGAGCACGGAAGTAACGTGCACCCGGGAGCATAAACTGTGACACCGGAACATTCTTCCCTAACCGTTTACTCAACGTTTTCTCTGTTTCTTCTGAATCAATCAACAAACTGCCTGTAGATAAGAAAATGGTTAATATTTTTACTTAAAGTTTTCAGTTTACGTCGATTGTGAAGCAAGATTTCGCACGTTTGATAACGTGTTTTGTGTACCCGTGATTTTCGGCCTTTTATGGCTTAGGAGGCCTGTTGAGTTGAGTAGCAATATCATAATATTGGTGGTAATTGATTGGTCAGTGTAGCCATAAAGTAGACAGAGTGTGTAAAGCAATAAGGTCCGTCCAAGAATTAAGCCGATTCTGAGACTTGTCAATGTTTCCCACCAGAGGAGGGGGGAGGCGAGAATACACTGGCATTAGACAGCAAGACCTTTCCGATGTTCAGGAATTTGATAAGCACCGCCGTCATTTATGGCGGGAAATAGACTTGGTCCGTATTTTATGGACCGGTGACGGGAACTAATCAGTCGCCTGTTTTCATGTTGTATTATTTTCAAGCACCTTAGTAGGTGTAAATTAGGGGAAGCCTCTCTCTATATTCTGTAATGGTGGAAACGCCTCCTTTTTTATCTATATAAAGGGCAAAAGCCTCCGAAGAGTACCCGAGTGTCCTCCATGTAGTAAAATATAGCGGCTTTAGCCTTGACCAAATAAGCTGATCATCAGATCGGGGTATTTGTGTTGTTAAAAAAGCTTCATATTTACTTCATTGTATATCTGACAGACATTCAAAACAAGTGTTACATTCAAAGTTGTATTTATATTGAAGTTAGCTACTATATGATAAAATAATCAACCATAACTTTGTTTAATACATTTTATTTTACAGCTGTATTCATTTCCTATAATAAACATTTATTTTGGAAGCATTGGAAGCAAACAATCGTATAATACGAATTCATTCACTTTTCCACCATCGTCAATAAATTTGATACCCCTAACCTCTTCATGACAGTTTAATAAATGGGAATATTTGGTTAAAGTGAATGGTATTTTCAGTTAATATTTTTTCATCTTTTGCTAAACGAGATGAAGCTGGAGTTCAAAAATCATGAAGTCATGTTCAAAAATGACTATTTATTTATCTCTGTAAAATCACGATGCAGTTGGACTTTCTTGGTTTCGTTGATGGTCTGTTCTAGTCTTTAGTGAAGCAAAATGTCAATAAACTTGCAAAAAAACTAACTTGTAGTATCGCTTCCGAGATAACGATCGTTTAACCTAATGTCTTATTTCTCTCACATATCCGAATCCTCGTTTTCATTGTTACCTTCTTCTTCCAACCTAGGACTGGTATAACTATCCAATACTTGATCTAAAAGAAATCGCCACTTAAGGATGACATATTTCACAGCTTCCTACTCCACGTAGTCCTCAGTGTCGATAAGTTGATTAATTGTCTTCTTTATAGCTTTATAGATAGGATCTCGCTTCATAGCATCAAACCAAATCAATTTAACGCTATAAATGTTCATTAACGTGGTTCTGTAAGCTCTTCTGATATTCTCAAAAACTTCATCTTTGGCTTCGTTTCTAGTGAGATTAGGATCTTCCTCCATAAGTTCACGTACTTTATCTTCATACTAAGACTGGCATTCTTGAAACGCTTCATCTACGATGTCTCGCCAAGGATCTGAAGATATCTCAAAAGTGTCGGACATTGTTGTCGTTGCTGATCTCAGATGTGTCGGACAAGTTGTCGTCGCTAATATCGGAATCGTTTTCATTATCATCTGATCCAAAGATATCCTCTTGTACCGAAATGTCGGACAATGCATCATTATCCGAAACTTTGTTTGAATGCACATACCTTTTATGTCGCAACATATTATCCCGTGTTCCGAAATATTTCAAAAAATATATCGCACTGATACATCCATTCAACGTCCTTAGCAGAGATGAGGTTGAGTGTCTAAATCATCTGATTTTATACCTGACCTATAACATTAATATTTCAGTGTTTCCCTTAATGCGATTCGACTTTGATGGAGCACCGTGTCTTGGTTTATAAATTCTATCAGAGTTTTGTTCTGAATGCTTGCGCTTCGTTTATACACGTTTGTTCTTCATAATTTTTTATTCAAAGCCCAAATGTCTCCTTTAGATGTTTTTGGATGGCGAGCTAGCGTTATTTTTGCTATGACTGTAGTCTGCTCAGCTGGGAGGACCATCCGTATATGGCATATGATTTCACCGATACACTCCAAACCTAAATTTCCTCCTCGCACCTTTTTCATTATATTTCTGAGATAAATCCATTTTTTGGCTGTGTATGTCTTCACTACTTGAGGCGCAAATAATGACTAGTACTGAATTCAGAAGTAGGTACATGTGTGTTATTTCATTTATTGCTCAATTTCGATGTACAGACATTTGAAAATAAGTGAGATGGACCGTCAGGTTGTTCCTGTTAAATGCCTCTGCTCTACTCCTAGTAGCCTCCTCATCCTGATATTCACTCGTTTCACCCTCCTCTACACTCCTCATAGTATCGTTGCGTCAATCAACAAAACTTACAATCCGACTGAACTCCTCATATTTAACCATTGTGTTTTTGCGTGTTTATTATTTCATATATCAACGCACCAAGTGGTAGCTGAATGGATGATGACGCGTTTTCCTTCATTCCTCATGACGAAACATGTGATAAACATGAAGAATTATGAATATTGTGCCAATCAGACAGTTGACAATTTTCGCTACAGTATCTCGCGACTCTACACTTGCAACACGAGTATAGAGGATTTTCGATCTTATTACAATTCCAGCATACTTTATTGCAAGGTAACGGAAATGGTGTTAATTCCAAATTGCAACGTGCAAATCTAGACATGTCTATATAATGACGTTTCATCTGAACTTTATTTTGAGCTAGCAGTACGGTGTTATCCATATTGCGCAACATCCAATGTAATGCTGAAATATCGTGACAACCTGTCCCCAAGGACTCTGTATGCGCATCTCCCAAAAAAGAGAGAGGATTGAGTTGTTTTTCTTCCCATTTTGATTATCTGATGTTTCATAGCGAGATTTGTTCTTGGACTAATGTACATAGATTCCTGAAGATTCATAATGTAGGTGTTGACAACAATATGTCCATCTATCTCCATCCTACCCTTTACCGTAAACGGTTTTAGATTGTACACTCGCTTTCTGCATGCGTGGTTCGAAACAATATTTATTAATCCACAGGCGTTCGACAAACGATACTTTTTCTGCAAGTAGAAACTTTCTGTGGGAATCGAATTTATCACTGTTTCGGTATACACGAAATCTGGTACTCCAAATGGAAATTAATTGAAATTCATACTGACAAAATAACTTCAGCTTGTTTTTGTACGCATCAGTCAATGTCTTTATCCAATCCGACTGCATAAACCTTACTCAGTCTTGAAAATGATATCCCATGTGAATGTTTTCATAATGTCACACTGACTTCAGCATCACAAATAACTTACAATGCATAAAATGATAAACATTTACTCCCACACACTTCGAAAGAACTTCCTCTGAATCAGTGCGTCTTTCATCACGAGTGAAAACGTTTCACTTAAGTAACGAAAACTCCACCTTCGTTTGAAATAAAATCGATTAACTCCGCCTACGTTTGAGGCATTCTAGGTAACAGTCGGTTTATTGGGCAAGTGTGCGCTGTTCCTAACTAGCATTGCTCGTGGTGGATAAGACGCTTCTGTCACATCTGAGACACTATGTGACTTGTACCAAGGTCCGTCTTCTTAAGGTGTAGTAAACGACCTCAACTTCTTCGTATATTCTTTGTGAATTTTTATTCGACTACATAAACTTTCAGGTAATTCTTGCCTTTTTGAAAAACTCAATTGAAATCAATTTCTTTTTCCGCACGAAATGATCGATATGCAGCTTTCCTTTTAAGCGATACCTTCAGTAATTTGATTTGATACGCTCTGATACAGCTTGAATATTCATCTTTATTACACAATAATTATAGTGGTATAAACTATTTTGTTCATTTCGAGACAATCTCCATCAACTGAGGCGACACTCCTCTTTAAAATAAAGAGGTAACCGACTGCAACTGTACTATCAACACAGTAGTATGAACACAGATATATGAATTATCGCAAGAAAGTCTATAAAACAACAAAAATGTTTTGACGGCTCCATCTCTCTAACCCAGCAGTCATACGTGTTAAGTGATTCAATCAGAATTAACTCACGGGTATTCCATCATATAACATCTAAAATTTTCTGAAGCTACATAGTTATAACAAGAAAAAACTATAACGAAACGTTATAGGTAGACGAATTATAAGAAGCATTGGTTTAAGTTTTTTGTATGAAGTTGCTTTTTTCATAAAGGATATTGACCGTCTACTTTATTCATATATATAATTACAAGTTATAGATAATACACATATTTTGATAATCATGAGTATTTGACAAATGAATACATTCATGAATATAGTTCACATGTACATGGTATTACCATACCATACATCAATGGAATAAAGTACATGTACACCCTAAATACTACCAAATCCACCATAGTCTGATATGATACAACCACATTAAACTTACATCTAATGATGTTTCCGATATTATGTCACGTTAACATCATAGCACGATGCCTACATGACTTACTTGCGTTTCAACAACAGAGCAGACGAACAGATTCAGTCAAACATGACAGGTAACGCGACGAATAGCCAGTCCAATGTTGACCAATCAAAAAAATGACCGAAATCACAATTAGCCAATCAAATGGCCAGGATTAGCCAAACTAGTAATAGACACTACAGTAAGTACTCGCAAACAGCTATAATAAACAAATACTCGTAAGTAAAATTCGTCTAGAAAAACAACCACAATCATTCAGTTCATTTGGTCAAGGGCTAAAGCCACTATTTGATCACGCGACACTGGGGTACTGAGATTTGCTCTCGATGAAGTCATCATTTTAGGTATAAAACTTCCCAAGAATAGGATTTTTTGAACTACACAAACTCTGGTGGTCAGCTTATTTGGTCAAGGCTAAAGCCGCTATATTTGACCACATGGATGGCACTCGAGTGCACTTGGGAGGCTGCTGTCCTTCATAAAGATATTGCGAGGCTTTCCCGCCATATACATTGTTTATATTAACAGTTTATATAATATATCGAATATAGAGGGAGATTCCCGCCATTTACTCCTTTAGACAGCCAGATTTCACAAAAGTCTAATTCTCCTATATAATCCCCACCCGGGGGAAACATTGATAAGTGCATTCTTATGGGTGGGTATATTATTTGCTGCCATGTATATTGATTGGTCTAAATATGTACAAAAGTAACAAAAAAGGCATCCATTAACTTGCTGTATAGTTGAGCACTGAATTACTTTGTTCGATATAACTACATAATTACATACACTCAAGACTTAAGTTACTAATATCTAAGACATAATGATAATAATATCAGCTGAAAGACCATTAATTATAAAACATCGATCGTGCAATCAACGCTTATTATAATTAAACGTTCGGATGGATTTTAGCTTTAACGTCATGATAAGACTTCCGTGATTGAGATGTTATGGTATTTGATTAGTAATCACTATGTAATCGCTTCAGCGCTATGAGCTCAAATCTGTGACAGGACCAACTTTTATATGTGAGGTAGCTGTAAATTTAGCTAGATTTGTTGCAACCATTCTTAATTTTTTTGTAATAAAATCCAAACTTGTAATAGTTATTACAAGTTTGGTTTTTATTACAAGAATGGTAGCAACATAGCTTACGGAGAATTGATAGTTCTTTTGTGTTAAGGTGTACACTTGTGGTCTTCCTTCATCACTTTAGCAGCTGCTGGGAAAAATCGCCATATGACTTTGACTGTTGGTGCGACGTTAAATTTCTCTCTCTCCCTCCCCCCACCCCCCCCCACCCCCTCTCTCTCTCTCTCTCTCTCTCTCTCTCTCTCTCAGTTAATTAATATAAATGTAACGTATTATTTATGTTTTGAATTTGTGCATTCAAATAAATAATAAATATCCAGTTATGTTCTATTCCCGATCCGCCCGTATATCAAACGTACTTTTATATAATATCTTAGTGCGAAATCGTGGCACATGCGTTCGTATGTTTAAGTTAGCTGTGGGATTACGCCGGGTAGTTAGGTGTATTTCCACGGTTGTGCATTGCTGTTTTCCTATTTGGATACATACAAAGACTTTGAATTAGGATAATAATTGGATTTCCGATAGTTCATAGGATCTTATTTGCACAATTATTCGGGCTAGAATTCATAGCAATATTGTAATAATTGCTTTATTGATCTTTATCAAAGAGACTGATTGTTACGCATTGCATTAGTGCCATTAAACTTGACAACAGCAACTACGATGCAGTTTATATTGACATTGTTCTCACTGACCGGGGCCTGTGTGGTGGTCGTGTTGTTACTGAGCTCACCTCTACGCGGCCCTTTCGTTACTGTACGGTTTGGGGCCTTCCTCCACCGTAAAAGATAGAAAACGGGTCAAATGATCCTGGCTGTGGGTCAACGCTAAAGCCCGTGAAATACTGTGATGTTAATTGTTATAAACGTATTTCTGAATTACAAAAAAATTAGATGAGAGGTTTTTATATCGACCGATCAACCGTAATTATAAATACATGTACAGATAAAGTTTACAGCACAATATATAATGTAATGTTACGATATGTATATCGCGATCAGTTATACAGTGAAATAAATATAGCAAAGAACTTTTATGCAAATACATATACAATGTAGAGTTATTGTTAATAATGGCATATACATAATTTATCAAGTTCCCCAGAATATAAGACCACTTAACGACCTAGTTCGTATTTACCATTTAATACGACTAAGCACACATGTACACAATAATGAAATTACAATTTCTAGGATCAATAAATGCCTTGGAGTGTTCTTTTTGTATTTTGTTCCATTGCCACGTGGCAAAAGCATTACTGGCCAACTTGTCAAATTGTCGAACAAAGAACAGACTTGGAGAAAAAACCATTCATAATGCAATATTAAGTAATTAATAATTACGTTTGTTTAATAAATGATCTAAATGTGACGATTAACTTACACGTATAGTCAAGCCCGTGAACAAAGGCCACTCTTGGGAAATACAAAATGTGGCCCTTAATCAGAGATGGTATTTGTTCGGAGGTCATTTTGACGTTATTTTAAAGAATTGGCCTGATTGGTTGGGTGACCTTAAATCGGAGGCGGCCGCTAACACAGGTTTGCCTGTATACACAAAGATTACATATGGTTACACAATGAAACAAAATTAGACCGTATTTTCAATAGTTATTATTCTCGAGTCTGTATAGAGCCAGGGATGAAAGCATCCCTGATATAACATATTATTGTTATTGAATTAATAATTAGAAAGAACGATTTCGGAGATAACTTGAAAGTAAATGAGACCTTAATTTTCTCTACCCGACAATAATACTACATGCAGTAAGCCACCCATGTACGAGGGTTGTCCATTAAGTATGTAGACTTTCGCATACCTTGTTTGTTTATCAATGTTTTGAAACCAAATTTCTATGAAGTTAAATCAAATCTACCTTGACATAATTATGGTACACATTTGATTAAATTACAAAGAGCATGTACACAGACATCGACTTTAAGAAAGGTACAGTACTTCGTGAAATGTTATTTTCCCAACATCGGTCGAGTAATATAATAAAACACCAGCGTTGTAATAGTGTCTGTCACTCTACACTACTTATATGTGTAATGATAATCATATAAGTATAATGTCAATCGGATCTCCTCGGTGTTTGTCTAACGAAAGTGCACCTTGTGTTTGAAAAGTAGTTACCGGAACCGCATAACCAAAATTTGTAACCCTACACTTATGTACGGGGCGAAATGCCCGAGTTGTTACGATTGGTATAATGTATGTTTAGTGAAATGTATGGCCGTATTCTGAATATTTATAATTTCTTACGTGTTTTGTATGTCTGAATTATTGTATACTATTATGTCACACGGTTTTAAAAGGTTAAGAATAATTGTTTTATAAATGGAAGGCTATAATTTGTACAACATGAATGTATACTCTTTAATTCCACCTTTATGGTGATATACATATACATTTGATAACATTTTTTTTTTAAAACAAGATATAGAATTAGTGAGAAAAAAAGGCAATGGAAGAACACAAACAAGTATACATGCATGAAAAAGACATAAGTACCTATGGTTAAGTGTGTAGTAGCTAATATAAGTGACAATTAGTTGTCTTGGAAGATTACCCTAATAGGCACTATATACACTAATTAAGCGTAAATACTTCCTCTTATAGCGACCCTTTTTTCACCTGTTCCTAGATTTATTTTCGGTCTCAGTCAATCTTTCGTCGTCGGGCTGCATTTATAAACGGTTGGGACGCAGTTCGCAGTTCTGCTTTCCTGTCTGTAGTCGGCGAATCATAAATCGCAGACTACGTTATAGCCTGCAGTCCGCGATTCGAAAATCGCAAACTGCGAACTATAGCTACTTTCGATTTTTTTATACAACCCAAAGAGAATATGATTTAATAAATCATGATATTTTTTAACACTTGTCACGAAGATGCTCTTACACAGCTTCACCTTACTGATCGTGTTTAACGGACTAAAACTCAAAGATTATTAGATGAATAAACTTCTAGGTTCAGAACTAGACTAGCAGAAATATCAATATCCGCGGGTGTATAAGTGTTCTCCCAAGACAACTAAAATGTCTTACAATCAAAAAACAATGTTTAAAAGAAAATTGAAAACAAACCTGCTCGCAGTGTTATAAAAAGCAATTTTCATTACATAGACATTGTGCCTATTCGGTTATGTGAAGAGCAAAGAAATATTTTAAATACAATTTGCGCTTTATAGATATATTGTATTTGTAAAAAAAAACTTTTTTAACAATGGCAAGCATGTGGACAATAAGTAAACAACCATAGTATGACGAAATGTTGTCACAAACAGAGTTTAATGACAATATCTAAACTCCTACATCTACATCTATACATTGCCAAGGGCTATCAGCCTATCACACTTTTAATACTTGTAAAATTGTAAAGCTCTCATTGTGTCGGTAACCCGCCTTGACCGTTTCAATCTGACTACCCGTGGTTCGCCGGTCAAATATCGAACGCTTTGTAACAAACATTTACATGTATAGTATGTGTACGTAGGCCTCTCGTAAGAAGAGAATACGCCGACTAAAAGAGCTTAGAAGAGAAACCCAATCGAACGCAATCCATGAATAGTAAATGATATGCTATTTGAAGAAAATGAACACCGTTTTAGATTGAATAAAAGAAATGTTTTCAAACGGTATTGCCATGCTGTTTGGTCACGTACCTAATATATCTTCCACCTCTTTTAACCATCGGGCGGAATATCTATCTATCTATCTGTTCATACTGCATCACACCCTTTGGAGTATTTTATGCAGGTGCGCGTCAGTGCTAGAAATATTTTAAAAGAAGAAATGTACAGGAGAATTAAGTATATACATGATGTATGTGTGAGAATGGAAACAAAGCTGATAGTGTTAATAAAAGATGAAATGTACAGCTAAAAGATTAAAAACAGCCTAGCCACTCAGAAACTATGGTACAGTTTAGTTACCCCTTGTCTAAACTGGTCCAGGGTTGGTGCCTGTGCAATGTCAGCCGGCAAAGAATTCCAAAGTATGATGGTAGCTGGATAAAAGGAGAACTTATAATAGTCGCATGGAGTTTGGATCTGTGTAAAGGAAAAGAGGTGCATGTGTCTAGTAAGCCGGTTAGGTGGTAGGACATAAGAAGGCATTGGTACAGCAACCAGTCCATGAACAATTTTGTAAAACATCAGTAGTCTGGCATCAGATCTTCTGTATCCAAGGGAACGCCACTTTAACTGTTCTAGCATGTTTGTGACACTGTTATAGGGGGAATAATCATGTGTAACCCATCGAGCAGCTCTACGCTGTACCATCTCGATTTTGTTTATGTTATGTTGCGTGTGAGGACTCCACACTGAGCTACAGTACTCAAGTTGTGGTCTGACTAGGGTTTTGTAAGCGAACTCCCTGATGTTTTGTTGCTTGGTGGGGATGTTGCGCTTAATAAAGTTGAGTGTTCTGCTAGCTGTTGTGGTAACCTGGTTGATATGTTTGTTCCAATTGAGGTTTGAAGAGATGTTAACACCAAGGTATTTTGCATCTCTTACTGTTGCTAGTGTTTGGCCATGTAGGCTGTAAGTGGATTTGTAGGGGTGTTTTGACCTAGTGATGTTTATTGTTGTACATTTGGATGGGTTGAATTCCATGTCCCATTTGTGTTCCCACTGTTGTAACCTATCTAAGTCCTCTTGTAAAACATGTTGCTGTGAACTGCTGTTGACTGTGATATATACCACAGTGTCATCATAGATAGAAGAGCTTCTAAAATTAGAAGATGACTAATCGAACAGTTCGGAAGAGCTCTGTCTCTTCCGGCAGCTCTTCCGTTTGACCAAACGAACCGGCCTACGTATCACTCCGCTTTGGAAATGAATCGTACAGTTAGCTTACAGAATTAAAACAGCCTGTTTGTGTAACCAGAGATACACGGTATAGATACATGATTGTTCTGATCATTGTCTATACTGAGCCCTAGGGAGATATTTTACGCTATGCATATGGCAAAATGTTTAATGCAGCGACGCATAAACGACATTAAGCCTCGGTGTCTGGTCACCACAAGGTAACAATTTAGTTATCGAGAGTAGTTAATATAAGCTTGTAAGAACTTGCTCTACAATCGATGTAAAATAAATAAGTATAAGTAAAAAAATCAGTAAAAAAGAGAGGAAGATAAAGGTCTTTTTAAATCAAGAAGTATTTCCAGTTTTGAAATGAAGTTCCATTTTCCAATCCCGATTTCACGTTCATATACAATACTGTGTAAATAAAGTACTAATGATATAACATCTATACACTGTCTTCATTGTTTCTTTTTTTTTTTTGTTCTCTTTAGGTGCAGCAAAACGATCAAGAACAACTGAAGCTCGAATCTCAAATAAAGTATTCTTCGTTAAAACTGGAATCTAAAGTTTCATCGCCATAATTATAAAACTAGTTAGAGCTGAATTAAGTGCACTAATACCAGTATATATTTTTTCTTAAGTGTGTATTATACGCCAATTTCAATTGTTACGGCCTTAAAGTTCCTTTTTAACCTCGGGCGCGCTTTAAGATTTACGTATTTTCTAAAACCAATGTCGGTATAATACATAAATGGGTTTGGTTTAATATTTAGTTTGCAAATTCTTCTCTGTGTCAATATTATCTTTGTGTCGTTTTGTGTTTGTCCAGCCATGGTTCACTGGTCAATCTGATTGCGTGGCCGAAATACCCGAACTATTTCATTACGTCATTGATAATTGTCGCACACCGCTATTTCGGTATCACTCCGCCAAACAACTGAACCGCATTATTGGCTTATACATGTAGTATAACAATATTGTATATCATACTGGAATATCGGATATTGTCACACATTAACCGGACTACCGCAAGCCAAACTGTTAAGTATTATTACAAATCCGGGAGTTGCGGCAGTAACTACAGTGTATTTTGTTTTTGGTGGATATATATTTTCAAAAAGAAAATTGAAAAATAAATAAACAGTTAACGACTTACCAAAATACAGGAATCTTGGCGTATCTGGAACATATATCTATCTAACAAAAAGGTATTTCAACTACCACATTAGTTGTTTTAGTCGATCTTTTGTCTTTACGCTATGCTTGTAAATCAGTTTATCAAATCCAGCTGAATGAGACTTTAGATATAAGTATTGAGCAGTATGTATACTTATAATTAAGTTTAATATAATAAGTAATGAGTGTACTTATGAAGATCCTCGGTACAAGACTTTAAAAATATTAAAAATTATGGTTGAAGTGCACTTGTTTCTTTTCTTCTTGTTCTACTTTATTATTATTATTTTGTAATGTTTATTTCCTACGTACCACGTTATAATAGATTGTTTATCACTTGATGCTGGGCGCTTTTGTCAAAATATAGATTGGTCGATCTTTCCATAATCTTCCTAACTACAAAACTCCTTCGTAATTACTCCAATTTGGATTTGGATTTCTGTAAAATTCTATACTATTCGTCTATAAAGTAGTATTGTATTATAGAATAACGTTGTATTATTGTGTCTATCGACATATATTGTTATGATATAACCTGAGCCATGTTTGGGCTACTTTTGTCGTGTGGTAGCGGTAACCTCCCGAATAAAGCCATCCCGTGAGTACAGGACATTCTTTTAAAAACCATCACTGGTTATTCAGAACAAAATGACTTCGTACCACCTGTCAATAAAGGCCATATTTTGTCTTTCCACAGGATGGCCTTTGTTTACATGTAGATTTCACTGTGTGTATTCTATATATATTTTATCGTAGCAAAATGCTCTCCGAATTCGGAGGAATGAAATATTCGAATCTAATCAAATTTTAAGAAGTACTGGCAGTAAATCGTTAAGTAGAACGCTGTCTTGTAGTATGTCCAATCCAACATTTTACAATCAATACTAGATTTCTTTGCGTTGATCGATAGTAAGTATTAGTAAGACATAATAAATAATTAATTCATTTGTTTAGGTCCTTCCGCAAGACTCGAGTTTTATAAGGTGGACGTTTAGAAACTCGATTCAGAGTACATGTACAATACTTGTTAAGTTACTTGATAAATTCTACTAAACTTTTTTTGTTAAAAAAATGTGTACAATATAAATATCAGGTGCATACATTTTAATTACATGATAATCAATGTACATAGACATTAAATATACTTGAAACTCTAATACCGTTGAGAGTGTGTTTTAATCCAGACTAATCCAAAGTGATATCAGAGGATTTACAATAACAGAACATTAAATACAAAACACGTCACTTTATTAACACAAAACTAATATGATTTATGTGCCTTCTCTTTCTAATTAAGTAGTCCCATCTGTATGGTGGGATTTGAAAATTACTTAAATTTTGACTTATTTGGTATCAAAAGATGACTGAATTACGTATTCTATTTATAGATATATACGGAAGAATAATTGGCCATAAACATACACGACTAAATTGCATGCTAAATGTATACTCGTATATAGTTAGCAGAACTCACGACTACAAGCTTGCGAGCGTTGTAGCAAAAGCCAGATCAATGATAATTATACAGTTGTAGGTTTGTGACAGGATTATAGTAATTGTAGATTTTCTCTTATTCGCTCAGCTATAATGCCACGAAAGCCGATTATATTTAACCAATAGTCCGCCGATGGCTATATATAATGTACATGTATGTTCTACATAACCAAAAAAATAGAATTTATTCAGTTTATCGTAGATCGGAGCCGAAAACAATTGTATTTGAACAATGTATTAATTTGTGCTTTGTATGATTTTTAAGCGTGACGGAATGGTCTACCGAAATGTAGAACAAGAAGGGTTTATGTATTATCAAGTAATTAATGGATTGCCTTTCACTGATATGAATAGAACTCACAAAGTTATACAACGAGTAATTAACTAAATATATACATAGAGAAATATGTGACAACTTTATTCATGAATAAATAACAGAACACAACAGAACAGAATGGAACAGAACACGTGTCTTTGATAACAATAGTATCAAACTGATTCAATTAACACGCGATAATCAGTGAATGACAGTAAATATACTGAATTAAATTATCAATAACCACACGTGTGACCATGTTTTAATACCTAATTTTATCCGTCTTAGTGTTTATGCATACATGTTTTTAGATGTAAAAATACTGTTGTATATTTTATGCGTATTGTCCTTAAGGAAAACTGAATACAAAGAAATGTATACGTTTGAACAAGGATTATCTATCTTGATTGCTATAGTACATGTAGTTTTCAAAATTACGGACAGGCCTACAAAGATGCATACAAAGTTGTCGACAGTCAAATTAGTATTTATTCAATTGATGAAAATGGCTACAAAATGTGAACATACACACTCAGTAAAACATATTTCAGGACTCAGGAGTCACTTCAATGTTAAGACCATATTCTGTTATGAACACCATACATTAAATCGCAGCTGTGGTCGAGTGGTTACTGTAGGTGTCCGCCTTCGGAGCGGGATATCGAAGGTTAGAACCCCAGTTTAGACTGGTTTGAAAGTGATGCGGTCGGTTGGTGAACCGCTAGCTAATTAAGTAATGGTTACCCTAGACCCATCTCAGTCAGACGCACGATGAAAGAGAAGGGATTCGGGAGGTACTGTGTGCAAAATAGATTGGTATCTATACAATTATATTAACCTGTTTTCTTTACATATCTTTCAGTTGTTCCATAGGATCACTTAACGAGACAATGAAAGGTTTCAATGGTAAACTCTTGAAAAGTTTCATATGGTAAGTTCTTTTATGATAGAATGTATTTCTTATATAAACAAAAACACAAGTGACCTTAGTTCAAGTTTATTTTAGCGCTTAATCCGTTATAATTGAAAGCAAATATTTTATTTTCCTGTTCCGGCTTTTCGAAATAATTTCCGTCAATCCGGGAAATTCCGGTAAATAAGACAATGAGGCTTCCATCTTGTTAATTTGATCCGGAAACATCAGTATGCATTAGCCTACATATTTGGTTGTTATCTTGACCTTATATCAAACTCTACTTCCACACTTTTGATTGTTCACTCTGATACACAAATTCGATTTAATAGCGATTGTGAACAAAACGATCGACTTCTATATGGATACTTTGATGACAGGTCAAATATTTGTAGGCCTATACGTATAAACAATATAGAAAAGCATGCACTTGACACCGCTTAAACATAGAAGTGGGGACTAAATTAATGATCTCTGACTAGTAATCACTAGCCCCTCACTGCTGTAAGTTCGAATCCAAGATTCCAATCCGAGTCCAGGAGAATTGCATGTGTAAGGTAACCGTCTAACTAGCCAACGGGAGGCCAGTGGTTCTATACAGTCATTGTTAAAGGTGGAAAAGTCGACAAATGACGCTGGCACTCAGTGCGACGTTAAACCCAATACCAAAACTATTATTGTGAACATACTCGGAATGTTTCCACGTGTCGCGAAGAACAAAGTCAGTCATGGATGTAATGCATTGTACATGTTAAACTCACGAAAACCGGTCTCCTCCGTACTTGACCAAAAGTTCCAGTTCTCAAAGTTTTTTTGATGAATTCCAAAACATGGAACTTGAAAATCGTCCTATTTTCAGGAAATTCCGTTTTCAGGGAGTCCGGTTTACTTGGGGTTTACTGTACTAGCTTTTACTCTACATACCTTGCCTAAATAAAGTTAGAAAACATACTTTGAATATATATATAATGTACAATTAAATGACCTGTTATTTGTAAAGTCAGTGGACCACTCGAGAGAAAATTTCAACTGATATACCTAGTAAACTGAATACTAAGAATTGCGTTTCACTGTTGTTTTTTTGTGTTTGTTTTTTTATTATTATTTTTCTTTTGTAGTTGTTGAAAGCAAATTGTTTAGAAGAAATAGAAAAAAACATCTTTTTTTTTGTTTCCGCTGCAAAGATACACAATGTACATACAAACTATCAAGTTATTTCAATATTTCACTATGATAAAGCATACTTTTCGTATATTTACAGGATAGTCGGTGTCGGATTTTTAACAGTAGTGGTTGTGTCACTGCACGAGCTGGTACTGAAGCAAAGGGTGAAGCTTCAGGCCATAGCACCAATTCATGTCCAGGCGCAGAGAGTGATTAGTGCGACACCAATGATCCTACCAGTTCAACAGAATTTCACACAAGCAGCCCCCGTTCAAATACCTGTTGAGGTATACAAATCGACACCAACAACACATGTCGGGTTTCTCAAGGTGCACAAAGCGGCTAGTACTACGACACAAGCAATATTTCTACGATTTGGGTGGCGGCGGAATTTAACGTTTATTCTACCTCCTGAATACAATAAATTTGGGTATCCAAATATCATCAGTACTAATGAATCTTTAACAAAGTACAATATATTACCACCGCCACCAGGAAAGTCAATCGACTTACTCTGCCACCATGTTGTTTTTGGCGAAAGAGAATGGGACACCTTTCTTCCGCCAGACTCGAAGTATGTTGGCACTGTTAGAGAACCATTCCGGTTATTCAGATCCACCCTTAATTACTTCAATCCGAGATCTTTGGCGAATGCACAATTAAAAAGCCCACTTGATCCTATTGGTACATTTCTAAAGAATCCTGAACTTTATGAGTCTAGGAATATACGTTACTCATTTACCAATAACCGTCTAGCTTTTGAATACGGAGTATCACCGGAGATCATACAGAACAGAGACTTCGAGGCCTTTGATAAATTCTTACATGAAGTTCTAGATAAGCGATTTGCAGTGGTAATTATAGCAGAACTCTACGACGAATCTTTAGTTATGACCAAAAGAAAGCTTAATTGGGAATTAAATGACATTTTATACGCTATCAAGAACGTAAGGAGTGTGTCTAAAGAAGACCGATATGAAGCTAGAGATGAACATAAACCATTGCATCGAAACTTTGCAGTGTTTGATTATTTACTGTATGAATTCTTTGAGAAGAGAATGAATCGGCAGATACAAGAGGAAGGTGCGAGCTTCCTAGAAGAAGTAAATAACTTTAAAGAAGTCAGAAAATATATAGAAAACTTTTGTCATACGGCGCCTAAACATATCGGCTCCATACTCGTTCAAAAGTCAACATGGAATGAAGAATTAAAGATTACTAGAGAAGACTGTGATATTATGCACAAACCTGAAATCCAATTTACCCAAATGATAAGAAAAGAACAATACGGTGCAGCGACATGGACTGGACCCGTCAGGAGGCAATTACCAATTATAAACAGTAAACCAAAGAATGCAAAACCAGTCTAATAATAAAGTATTTATTAATGAAGTACGTATTGATGATATTATGTACGTGTTCTTGTAAATAGTAAATTTTGAGTAAAATCTATTTATACCTATTAAAAATCCATTAGTTTTGTTTTGTTAAAAAATACTGATTAGAAAACGATAAAAAATAGATAATTAAATCTTGTGTTGATTTTTATATATTCTCGGAGTTAGAATTTAGTTCGATGGCATATTCTCGTCAATATTACACTGAGTCAAATTTCAAAATGTTCTTCATAGTACTTGAAGAAAGTCTTTGAACACTCTTAGTTGATTACCAGATCGACCTTTAATGTGTTCAACATCGATTTCTTTGTCTAGATCGAATGCAATTGTCGCAAAACATAACCCAGTCCACTTATTTTGGGTACGTTTTAAAATGAAAGTTTACAAATTCGGCTCAGTGTAAATATACACGACTTATTAAAAATTGAAAGGAAACCGACACTTTGGGATTCCGGATTACAGGGGTTTCCGCCCTTAAAGGGATTTAGGCGTATAAACCATTGAAACATTATGTTTTATGGGATTTATGAATAAACCATCAAGTATAAAATATAATATGTAAATAAGCAATACACGCAGCATTTGTTCAAACAGAAATTTTAGTAGTGTAGACAGATAACACATGCATTATTTATCTTGCAAATATTTACAAATGCAAACATTTACGCAGACTGCCCTTTTCATTATAGCTTCATGTGCTATATCTATATGCACGTACTCTTTTTAATAATATGTATAAATATTAGTGGATGATTCCTATAGTCAATGGCAGAAATCGTCAAATTGCATTAAATACAACTAAAGTCAAACACGAGTATGGTGTCCCATTTGTGCCATAGGATTTAAATTATGTATTACCAGGTGCGCGCAACATTGTGGTTACACGAAATTGGCGTACTAAAAGAAATGTACAAGTGATAAGAGAACATAAAAGTACCTGATCAAAATGACGACTGGAACAAATCAATGCCGAGACTACGTAGGCCATGAAAGTAACAAAAGAGATAAACATGGAGAGGACGCTAGACTACAAAACTAAATAAAACAGTCGAGAGAATAAATGTACCATTACAAATCGAACGACGAAAGAAAATGAAGTCTAGGTACATACAAATACAATAACAGATACAAGTCTTTCGCTTCCGCCATTTGAAATATTCAATAATTCTATTTACATGATACTCTCCAAGTTCTTTGAAAAATGACAATGTCACCAATATGTTTTATAATTTCAAGCATTTTATAGGTTTGAATGTTTATTGATCCGACCAGCTTGGCTTCGTATATGAAGCGTTAGGTCTTCAGACCTTGGTTGATGATTTGCCTGAAGTCATTGTGTCTTTGGGAATTCTTCCTCAACCACTGACCATTTACGGGGAGAAGTAGGCAGAACTTTACGTAAAATCAGGTAGGAAATGGTACGGAATCCTAGAAAACTATAATCTGTATATACCTTTACATTTCGTTAAATGCCGACAAACCTCGGTCTGTGGACTATAAGTATCATGGTATATTTCTTCATCATATTTCAACTATATCCATGTCAAAGTACCCTTGGGTTATATAAGGTAATATTTAATGCATGTACTTGCAATCCTGTTGCCGCTACAAATTTAACCCCAAATTTTTCATGTGGCGGTTACCTAAAGACACCATACAGGATATAAATGTTATACGTACAGAATTCCGAATTAAGGGACCCTTACGATGCACGAAGGTACAGAAAACTGACAATTCTACATGTGGTACCCACTGGTTTGTCGAATCTGTTGTTTGATGGCCCATTCGACAAAGAGTACATGTACGTCGGTCGGTCCGTACGTCCGTAACTAAACCTTGTCCGACTAATAACTAGAGAACGATTTGGTCTAAGCTCTTCAGATTTGGTTGGGAGGTTGGCCATCTGCACATGTAGATGATCCCTATTGATTTTGAGGTCAGTATATATATATACAATGTCAAGATCACTCACAGTGACCTTCAGCACAAAAACCTTTTCCGACAAATAACTAGAGAACGTTTTGGCCATAGATCCTCAAATTAATCAATGCAGATGACCCCTATTGATTTTAAGTTCAGTAGGTCAGAGGCCAAGGTCTCACTATCCAGTTGGCTAATAGGGCATCCGTGTTTCACAAACATTTCTTGTTTCGAGCAGTTTGTCTTGGTTATTTGTCATGCATACTACTGGTTTGTAGTAAAAGAATATAAGAATATTTCTTACGCCTATGAAGTACATTCTGCAATATTTAGTTTGCTTAATAATGGTTCTCTTTATTCTAAGGCCGCGGTCGTGATCCAGTCGGTTGGTTAGTTTGTACGTCGGACTTGTAAGGTAAGCCGACGACCCAGGTACAAATCTCAGTCGCGACTTCTCATACTCTTCTATGACAATTTGACAATACAACGTCGATTTCCTCAATATCTGAACAAGTTGCCGACTCCTTTATGAAAGGGTAAATAAATAAGTACTGGTAAGAATATTGTCCAGGAAAACTGGTAAAGAGAATCCGACGGCCGCCGTATATACTAGTACATGTACATAACTGAAATATCGTTTGAAAAATAAACGGCATTAACCCCACTGAAACTATACAAACACTCTTTATATTTAAAAAAATCCGGTTTAAAAAGCGGTTTAAAGTCACATTTTACGCCTATCAGGTATTTACGACGGGGTATAGTAATATATTAGATAAACTTATCGTCAACAATTCTATCGTATTTGATTCTGATCGCCATAGTATAAAAGTAACGAGAGAGTAAATTCTTATATACCTTTAATTGAAATAGTCTGAAGAGTTATCTCCCCTATCTAGCGCAGTGTAAGTGTGAATATTGAGAGGGAGTTTTATATTTGCTATAATTGCGGTTTTGACTTTTTTCTGGACCCTCTCAAGTAAAGCTCAATCACAGCATGCAATGCCAATTTATCTTGACTAAACTGTAGTGAATTAAAATATAAGCTATGAAAATTAAATTGATAATATCATACAATAAACATACACGTACAGTATCACAAGGAACCAATTAAGTTCACGTCAGTGATCTATATTAACTTGAAGGGTTTCAAATGAGCGGTTTATAATGCCTTACCGCAAAAAGTCTTTAAAAAAGATTTAGCACCTCAGAAAAAATCACCTGCTAAACAGTACATCAGAACGAACAATGAGGGTATGTTTGTAAAATTCACGATTTATTGATGTTGACGTTATTGAGTTAAACGCTTTTAAATTTGACCCGGATAAATTGTTTGACACATAATAAAGTTTAGAGAAATCACCATTCGGTCAATAATAGTGTTTATAAACACCATTTTATTGTTTTGGTAAACTAATTGACCGATTTCTAAATGTTACAAGTACTATCTAGTTTTAGCATGTGTTATGGGAACAATTGTTCGTGAGAGATCGTGTCTAACTTTGTTATAATTAGGTTCTTGTCTTACAAAATCTTTAACAACTAGATGAATATCCCGCACACAAAGAACTTCATCGGTAAAATCCAGGACATTAGCACACATGCAACACAGCCTTAAATCTAGATATGAAATTTTCTGAAGTTTAAAACCATAAATTCTGTGTATTGTCTTATAAGATCATCATAACACACGTAGAATTCAGATAATTATCATCACTGTGATACTATTTGTTAATTTTCTATACGTTTGGCAAAATTCCGCGTATGTATACAAGTACGTATAATGATTTATGTTAAGATTGTGCTAATTTGTTCACATGGTTTATTAAAAGTAAAATGTGCAATTATTCGATAAATGACCTGATTCCTTTAGGGTATCAAATTACTTGCGGGAGAAACAGAACGCTAAAGAACATACAGTACGTACAACCTCTGTAGAGCAACACAGGTTAAATTTAGAATAAATATCAACTTAGGGAAAGTTTGAGGATGTTGTTATAGAGAGGTTGTTGCTCTACAGAGGTTAAATTTAGAATAAATATCAACTTAGGGAAATGTTTAGGATGTTGTTATAGAGAGGTTGTTGCTCTACGGAGGGCCGCTCTGGAGAGGATGTACTGCATTTGGACAAAACAATTCAATCGGAACTCCCAGAGTATCTCGGAAATCACTCCGTATGTCTTGCGCACTATATATAGTTAGCAACTGGTCGGATGTTCCGGGATCTCAGTGATAATTCACCAAAGATAATAAATACCTAGACATTGGTACGTCGACCATATACATGTAATTTAACTTACATTTTATCTATCTACATAATACATAGTTCCCACATCTACAATATTTACCTCCCTTGGTGGCCATCTTTGTTGGCAAATTCAACAAGCATTGATAGAAGATATTTATGTTTTTGTTTTGATAATTCTCAGTACAGGATATTTGTATGTGACAACTACATTTTCTTAAACCTGATTTGCTTATGGCCTTAACATCTTCATATTATAAAGTTATCTTTTATAAATTGAGTTGTTTTATAACCAATTTTCTTATTTTTTCTATTAAGCATATAAGAAATTTGCCAACTAAGATGGCTGCCAAGGGAGGTAAATATTGTAGATATGGGAACTATGTATTATTAGTGACTTACCAGTTAGTTTCACATCAGCATACTGGTCTGCATCATCTATCAAGCTACCATTGACAGCGGTAAACGAATCTCCAGATGGAAACAAGACCGCTAGAAATCAAATAAATACAATCATCAATAACCGTAGTTTTTTCACTTGCTGTCGTTTAATGAGCTTGAAGGTATGAAAGTAGTAATGCTACTTAATAAAAAAAAAAAAACATAAATAATCATCAACAAAAATAATCTTATATGCTATACGTACTACTAGTGAATAAGATTCTGGAGTGACATTTGATCTATATTTATTGAGTCATTATTCGTTTAGTTATTACATGTACATTTTTAGTAGCAAAAGGTATATGTGTTTTGTATTCTCTCTCCGGCAACTAATTTGCCAAGTCAAACAAGGTCACGTGCTAGGTTTGAGCATAACATGAGTAATAAAAAATGACAGATGATAAAAACTGGCAAAATGTGGCAAATAATAAAAAACTGACAAAATATGGCAGATGATAAAAACACTCAAAATATGGCACCTGATGAAAACTGACAAAATATGGCACCTGGTGAAAACGGACAAAATATGGTAGCTGGTGAAAACGGACAAAATATGGCACCTGGTGAAAACGGACAAAATATGGTAGCTGGTTAAAACGGACAAAATATAGCTCCTGATGAAAACTGACAAAATATGGCACCTGATGAAACGAATCTCTGGGGATATCTAGTGACGAAACTTCTTGTTCACAAACGATATCTTTAATGATGGATGAGTTAAAATAATGCTAGTTACTTACTTTCGGAGAAACTGCAGGCTAATATTCCACTTAGTGTTAGCACAAATAAATCAAAATATATTGACCTCATTGTTGAATTAATACTTAAATTCCTCCGGTTAAAGCATGTCTGTCTGTCATACGTCGATCGAATCTATTTCTAACAGACTGGTATAATTACAAATGTAAGCCTTTTAAATTTCGGCAAAGTAATAAAACGTAACTAAATCAATACAAAGTTTTATTGAATTTATTTTCGACTTCCTTATTGTGTTCAAGGATCACTTTGTTCGGTGTAAATCACTATTTGTAAGGGTCTAAGATTTTGTACCACTGTGTTTACAAACTTAAAGCTAATAAATTTGGTAGTTTGTTGATCGCTTCTATCATACTATATTGTACGATAAATCAATTATAAATCAATGGTACCCGATACTTGCAGGGTTTTGAATTACTAAGGCATAAAATAAGTTGTTCGTTTCTGGTTACGTGCTCATTAAAAATAAAGTAGGAAAGTACGGCTTTTTTTTCAATCGTGCTGAAAGTAAAAAACTTAAATAGTGGATACACAGTGCCTCGGGCCAAATAAATTTTAAGCTTAGGTTCGCTGTGAAAAAATAATGGTAGGTCGGGTAACTAGAAACAAACAATGTGTTTTACGCCTCAAATCATTATGTAAACAAGATTGGGAAGTTTTCAATGTCTAAAGTTAAATACTTAAAATTTGAAGCTTCTGTCTTATTTATTTATATACGTGTAATATTATATGGTCTTTACAGTCACGGAATGAAAAATAAACCAGACATACTTGAAATTATTATATTTTATGAAATTATGATTTTTTTAACAAGAGGGCCAAGATGGCCCTATATCGCTCACATGACAATCACTGTTCACTCATTAAAACATTGTTTTGAACCGGTGACCTAGTTTTTGACCCCAGACGACCTATGTTCGAATTTGTCTTACATATCATTAAGACAAACAGTCTGACTAGGTTTGGTGAAGATACGATCAAAATTTGACATCTACAGTGTTAATAAGGTTTTCCTGAGATTTGACCTTGTGACCTGGTTTTTGACCCTAGGTGACCCATATTTGAACTTGTCCTTAATATCATTAAGACAAACAATCTGACAAGGTTTGGCCAAGATCCAATCAAAACCATGACATTTAGAGCTTTTACAAGATTTTTACCTAAGATTTGACCTTGTGACCCAGTTTTTGAACCCGGCTGACCCATGTTCATCCTTGACCCACATATCATTGAGGCAAACATTTTGACAAGGTTTGGTGAAGATCCAATGAAAACTGTGACATCTACAGTGTTAACAAAGTTTTCCTGAGATTTGACCTGGTGACCTAATTATTGACCCCAGATGACCCATATTTATACTTGACCGTTATATCATTAAAACAAACGATTTGACAAAGTTTGGTGAAGATCCAATAATAACTGTGAAATCTACAGTGTTAACATGGTTTTTCATTAGATTTGACCTAGCGACCTAGTTTTTGACCCAAGATGACCCATGTTCGAACTCGTCCAAGATATTATGAAGACAAATATTCTGACAAGGTTTCATGATCATCAAATCAAAACAGTGACTTCTAATTTTGCTACAGAAATGACCCATTATCAAAATTGACCTACATATTATTAAAATAAACATTCTGACAAAGTTTCATGAAGATAAAGTCAAAACAGTGATTTCTAAAGTGTTCACAAGGTTTTCCCTTATTTGGCCCTGGTGACCTAGTTTTTGACCCCAAATGGCCCAATATCGAACTCGTCCGAGATTTTGTTGATATTGACGTCCTGACCCAGTTTTGCTAATATTGGGCTAAAAATGTGGCCCCTAGTGTGGTCACAACATAAAGTTTGACGACGCACAACGCACACCGCACGACGCCGGACGGAGAGTGATCCTAATAGCTCACTTTGTCACTTTGTGACATGTGAGCTAAAACAGTGTTTACCTAACCGTCAAGGTTTAATTCACTGGCTAGGGTTTCCGCAAACAAACCAAGGGTGGCCTAATTAATTACAAGTATATTTGATTAGGGACTCAATATCACATCTTTATTATTCTGTAGCCTAGTATCCCTGATTTAATGAATCTGACAGCTTCAAGGTATTTTCTTGCTATTTTACAATATAATAATTACAAATGTATATAACTTGAAATCTTTGTAAATGATGACAAAAATAACAACAAGAGTCGTTCATACAAAATTTTAATATTGTTAGAGTTTGAAAATAAAACTTTTAGAAAAAAAATGCAGATTTCAAAATAAATTGAAATAGCACACAGCATAAGTGAGTATCAGAGTGATCACATACATCAGGTTATCCTTTGATGTTAATACAATAACATGTATATAGCATTGAATATAATAACAAAGAACACATCATACATGAAAGTAAACTGGTTCCCGTTGACCTCTGCTGTACAGAGTCATTTGGAGCACTGCAAAATGGAACGGAAACCAGCTAAACATGAAAGTACAAAATTCCCAGTGTAAACGTAACATTGAAAGGTGATGCATTATATTTTGGCTCAGGGAGCCCCTGTGGTCAACAGGTAAGTTATCACTAGTCCCTCAGTGCTGTGAGGTGGAATCCCTCAGGGACTAGACAAACTTCACGTAACTTAATTATGGTAGGGGACTTTCTCATCGAAAAATGTATAAAACATTGCTTGAAGATCACTCTTGCTTTATACATGTATAAGGTTTCTGTACATCTGCATAAAACTATCAATGAAATATATACTTTTTTTTGTAACAGAAACAGGTCAGTCTAACAACTTTCTACATGATGTTAAAGATGGATTTTCCAAAACATTGAGCACCACCTACAAGGAACATGAATTTTATGAATGACTATCAGAGAGATGTAACAACATAAGTTTACACAAAAATTTTAACACCACAATAATTATAAGAAATGTATATATGCACCACAGGTAACTGTATCATGAATAGATTATAAAAATATGAAAAAAAAAAAAATATTTATTACTACCGGTATATTAAGTTAATACATGTATAGTAATAAATATTTTTTTTTTTTTTTTTCATATTTTTATAATCTATTCATGATACAGTTACCTGTGATATGCACATGTACGAAAATACAGTTCACACGCAAAAAGAACGTGCTTGTTTCTAGTTACAGGCTGAAATAAAAGTAGGTAGGTAGGGAAATCTTTAATTTTGGACTTTTTTATTAGTCTCGAAAGCATGCAGAAAAGTTAAGAAGTGAGTGAATACTGTTTAATAAAGGGCCTAATAACCAGTCTAGTGGCATCGGGACAGATAATGCAGGTCAGATAACCAGAAACAAACATATTTCTTCACGTCTTCCAACCAAACACCACAATACAACAACAATGTTAATTAAAAAACATATGGGACTAGAATTCAGCACATTATTAAACATGATAAACAATTCAAACCTTCACCATCTGTGAGTTTGGGTCCCATCAGAGACTAGGGCCCGTGGTTATAAAACTGGATGACAGACTCCAATGCTCAAATCTCTATTCCAATCTCAAGAGTGTTGTGGTTAATAAGGTAGAGCTGACTAATGTTTAAAGGGGCATGCCCAGGAACTGCTGTGTCTTTTTTTATGTACACCAAAAATGTGTTCGTCACTTGTAAAACCAAATATTACCGAAAAGTCAAAGAAGAATGTGCGTTCAAAAATGACCCTATAACGCGCACGTCGGTATTTGTAAAACGGTTCGAATAAAATTTCCGATACATCTGAGAGTTTAACTGAGCATGTGCGTTGCCTTTCAAGTGAACATAACATGAGCAATACTAACCATTTCAGTTTGTTGACATCTTTCCGCGGTGTGTTCAGTTTTGACAGATTCCGAAAGGGTCGAGTTGTGAAAATGACGAATAATTTCTGAGGCGGAAATCGGCAGGTTTGGTAAATCTTGAAATGTGTATTTTGAGAAAACTGCAGGATATTTTGTAAATATTTTACAAAGGCTTTCATTAATTGATTTAGGCATTAAAATGATACCAATTTGATTGCTATTCAAGACACTTCAGTTCCAGGGCATGCCCCTTTAAATACATATTCAGATTAATTAAACTCTCATACCAATGTAGAAACAATACCATTATCCTCTGATCATATTCAACTTAGAAACAATAAAAGACAAAATATGAGGTTTGAGCTTGAAGACAGATCTAAAGTTTTATAACATCAGAGACCAGAAAATGTCAAGTATAGGGAGGCTGTTCCTCTAGCTTATGGAAGATTGTATTTTCTACCTCAGTAAACATCTGGGAAAGGTCGCTCAATTGACCCAAGTTTTTGGTGCGACATCACACAAAAAATATAACACACCTCAAAATTTGGTAAGAATCACTTGCGATATTGCTTGGTAGTAATTACTTCATGGTTTTAAATTAATACTACTGTTGATTAGAATTTATTACAATTTGGTCATTAAGCATCATCTAACAGTGCAAAAAAATGAAATAAAAGATACATACATCAGAACATATTTGTATGTTATATATTTGTATGAACAGACTCCTAAAACTTTGAGAAAGTGATCCTAATCAAAGAGTAGAAAAGTTGAAAACTAATAATAATAATAATAAAGACTTTATTTTACAAGGAAGCTTATTTGACAATATACTCAACAATCAATCTTCCATAAGATCCTCAAAACGAGTAATATAGTTAGCTGTTAAAGTAAAAGGTGAATGAATATAAGTGGGTCATGGTACAGTGTTTTAAACAATTAAGTTAACCCCCACCATAAACAAATACATATAGTTCACCAGCACATTTTATACAAATAACGTTACTAATATAAGCATTCTAAAATTGGGGGAAAAACATCCTGAGGTAAGAAACAGCATCTTAAGTACAATTTTTACACAATAATTTTTGTTCCAAGCAAACAATAGGATTAAATATTTATACCAGCATTTAGGATGTACAAATGTAGTGCTAAGCAGACTTGCTATATGGAGTTACTGATTTGAATTTTGATGGAAATCACAGGGAGCTCTAATAGGAACACCAGAAGCACATAAATATCAACCAGCCAAGAATCAGAATAGAATACTAGTGGATGTTATTGCTGTAAATAGTAACTAAGTACAGTCAAACCTGTGTGAGCGGCCACCTCCGAATAAAGCTCACCCTGTGAATAATGGCTATTATTTTAAAGAAGTGTCAATTATTATTAAGAACAAAATGGCCTCCAAATAAACAACACCTGTCAATAAAGGCCACATTATGTCTTACCTAAGGGTGACCTTTGTTCATAGGTTTGTCTGTACATTACGTCATGTCACTCCAGAGATCACACTTTAATATAATGAAATTACTTTTACTTTGAGTGGTGATACAAGTACCCGATATGTGTCTGTGCCTTCAACAGTACTTTACATACCAGCTGGCCCTTAACCTAACAAGTTTTCCTGAATTCTGGTCCAGTATTAACCTTGTCCTCCGCAAGTTACTGCCAACTTCTCCACATAATTGATCAGTGATAGATAACAAACAGCTGTAGAAGCAATGTCTTCAATCAAATCATCCGGGTCAAAGGACTCTTGAAATTTGCAAAATAAGGTTTTTGACTCTTGAGAATTGGAACCAAAGGGTCAAATTCAGTATTACATTAGTAGGAAATTTTGTTGACTCTTCAAATTTCTATCAGCTAAGAGTCATTTTGACCCCCGACTATTGAAGTCTAGGGAGCACCCTGCGAGAGAATATGTGACATTCCTAGGGATCAAACTCACATACCTGAGATGTTTAGAACCTAATACTCTATCAATTGTACTCTACCAAAAGTGACTGGCTCTGGTAAAAGGATAAACCAATAAACAAATAGACAAGTCAGAACTATAAGCTACATCTACATAGACTGGGAAGATAACAATGTTATTCTCACATACATACAACAACAGTAGGTGCATTTTGAACAATGTTACAGCCACTTACAACAAAACAACAAATTCGTTACATGGGAAGAATAGTCTAATAATGATTAATATTAATAGATAGTTTTCTGATATGATAATGACAAGATTGAACAAAGATTTGTTAAACTTAAAATGAAAACATGATAAGTAATTTAAATCAGGGTTTGCAACAAGTTGATAGTTATTATTTTTTACACACATCTATATTCAAAGTACAAATACTAGAAGTAAAATTAAAGCCACCAGTTTCGAGATTTTAAGAGAAACAATACCATTCCAGAATATGTAACAGAAATAATAACATAATTGTCAAAAATTGAAATGGATATAGTGAGGATGGTATACTGAAGCCTGAAAATAATTTTAAAAAAAAGCAAAATTCACAAATTCTCCAAATTAACAGTCAATTAACTAACATCTTTCCTTATTTGTATGCCTTGTGTTATTTTTTTTCTAAACTATCAGTATCGCCGACGTTTCTTCATATTCAGACCTTTACCAAACCAACCAGGCACAGAGACACACCTTGTGAGCTTACGTTTTCTGCCTGGTTTACTAGTTTCTTCACTAGCATCAACAACTTCAACACTAGATGAAGCTTCGGCTTCCTCATTAATAGCGATACCAACATAACTCTGAGAATGACATCTAACTTGTCTTTTACCTTGTACCTTTGTATCAGACCCTACATTAGATTCACTAATATCAGACTGGGAATGGGACCTCATAGGTAATCCAGATTTTCCCTTCACAGCTATGTCTTTCTCACATTCTTTAACATCATTAATAACTTCTTCAGACACTTCATCTGGAAGACTAAAAGTCACTTTCTCATGGTTCTTTAAATTAATGTCTACTTCTTCTTTCTTTACATAGTTATAAGCATTATCGTGTGATTTCATTCGATTACTGGCACATGAGATGTTTTCAGCAGTTAAAGTTGCATAACTTAACATGGGAGAGAACTCTGTATTACCCTGGGAGACACTAGCACATCCTGAGGAGGTAGGAATGGTGACATGGACGTCTTTATGTTCAAAATCAACTTTTTCACATTTCAAAGTATCTATACTGTCACTTACAGTGAAAGATGTACTGGCAGAATTCCTTCCCTTTGAGCCTGTAGGAGATATGAGGTAGATATCATTGGTGCCAGCCTGAGATGGCATTGAGGATTTACGATTCCGAACTCTAGAATCAATAGCGTAATCATGATTCAACAAGCTGACATCGGCACGACAGTTAAATAAATTACCTGAATCAGTTGAAGTATGTTGAATGTTTGGCACATATGATGGGAATGTTATATCAACATTGTTGCTTGGACTGGCAATATTTGGACCATAGCTTACAGACTGTTTAACTTTTAATTCATCACACTTCACACAGCGCTTTTTACTCATACCATAGTCTTTAAGAAATTGGCAAGATATGCATTTAGTCTGTTGTTTGGATTTCATTGATGGCATTCCCGAATTAGAACTGCCTTTTAACAGAGCCTCATTCAACCTGTTTGGAGATGCCCCTTGAAGTAGAGCAGCAATACTATAATCTTTTCTGGACGGACTAACTTCTACTTTTGGAGGTAAAGGGCTTGTATTTAAGTCAGTCTGAATTATCTTTAAATCAATCATATGGTCTCCGTACCCTGAAGGGCTAAGTAGTCTGTGATTAGGTGAGACCAGAGTGATATTAGATTGTGATGGAATCTCTATTCTTATTTCATGTTTTAATTTCTGCAAATAGTTTTCAAATTCTATCTGAGATTTTTTCAATTTTTCAATCACATTTTCTATCTTTTGGACTTCACTGAGATATTTCTGCCTCAACAGAAGTATCTGACTGTTCTGCTGAGTAGTAAGAGCTTGTTGCTGAAAGACAAATAGCTTCAACATCTCTCCTTGTTTACAGTTAGCATCTTTTGTACTACCCTGCTGTCGAAGCTGCTCTTGAACAAGAAATTGCTGATGAAGTTGAAGCAGTTCACATTTATGTTGTTGGTTAGCCTTATCCTCAACATGAGTCTGATTGGCAGACATGGACTCTAACTTGGCTTTCATAGCTTTTTGTTCTTTTAAATTTTGCTTAAGTTTAGATTCAAGATCACTAATTTTTATTGTTTTTCTGGAATTTGCAGCAGAGTTGACACCTGGCTCTAATTTCATAACTTCACCAGATTTAAGATCCAGCTTAATTGGACTAGTCAATACACCATCTTTCATCATAGGAGGACTAGCCAACTGATTGGTTGGAGATTTTTGACATTGAGCGTATTGTTGAGTTGAGTGAGAATTGTTTTGAAGTTTCACTTGAAGCATCTTAAGTGTATCCGATGTTAACAGTGACTGCAGACAACCTTGATTATTCACATGATCTGATAAATGAGTAACTTGATTGCTTAATGATGAACCAGTCGTGGAGACTTGTGTACGAGCACCAGTCCGCGGACTTAGTTGTTGTATGATGGTGTGCTCTTCTTGTTCTTTTAGTATCTTCTGTTTCTTCTTCAACTCTCCTAATTGAGACTGAAGCATCTGAAGATAAACTAACCTATCCTGATAGGTAGATGGCCCTGGGTCAAAGGGGCCACCACAAAGGGGATCATACTGTGGTTTAGGCATTAGTCCAACTGTACCATCACTTTGTATTGATCCATAATGAGCTAAACCATTCATAGCAAACTTAGGTCCTTCATTAGAATGTGCAGTTTGTTCATGCAAATCTTGGCAGGTTGCATACATTTCATTAAGCTTTGCATTCACCAACCTTTCTTGCATAGCAATTTTGGCTTCATTACAAATCCTTTCAGACTTAGAAAGACAAACATCTTTGGCATTTGGAAGCACATTTTGCTTTGTGCAAAAATTTATACAATGTTTAATGTTTGGTACAGAAACACCGGCTGACACAGAAGTGTTATTTGCAAGTTCATTTTTTCTGTCTATGAGATCATTTTGAACATCACAACTGTCAGATGATGCAGAGGAAATCTGACTGTCTGAAGAATCACTAGGGGTGGGCGTACGTGATATACCGTGCGATCTAAGTCTTGGTATACAGTCTGGAGCTTGTAAGATTGTCTTACAGGTTGTTTCTAATTCATCATCCTCTAGACTAGTAGCAAGATGAAATATTGGATCTTCTAACCTGAAAACATGATAATTAAATAGACACCATAAATGGATGTATAAGATCATTTACAGCAGCATCATAGGTAGCAAAAACATAATAATACAACAGCAAAAGCAAACTTCGCATAAAATCCATTAAAATACTCTTACATTACAGTAACCAAAAGGCGACAAGAGACAGAGAGAGAGAGAGAGTTATGAATTATGACATACTGTGCAGGCCCTTAGAAAGCAACTTCAGATTAAGGGGCTAATGTTAGAATATGTTTAACAACAGGAGGGGGGGGGGATAATCAGTTAAAGCCTCTTTCACCTCAAATCTCGGATTTTCGCTCCAAGCAAACATTGAAACTAATGAAATTTTCCATGTCTTGTCTCTATAGTCTTGATTTTCAGGCAACTTGACCCCATGTTTAATGGGTACAGTCTGTTAATGACGGAACTAAATTGAAACATATTATAGTGCCACTGAAAGATATTACGCTGATAGTTCATAAAATGTTCTTAACAAATTAACTGCTGACTAAAACCACTTAGAATTTACAACTTACCTTGAATATTTTGGTATAGCATATCCTAACAATTTCATGACTTTTTCCATTACTTCATCACATTTTCCTAGACAATAAAGGATCAATCATAAGTTCCTCATTTTATAAAAAAAATACACACATTTTCTAACACAAGTTTATATGACCAACAAAACTACCTTATTTAGTAGAAATAAGGTACTTATAATAAGTAACATGATTATATTTACAATATATGATAATATTTACCGACCTGTGATAGTAAAGTCATACTGAATTTTCATTTATTTTCGTTGGGCTCGATTTTCATGTTTTTTACTAAAATGGCTATTTCATGGGGACATGAATTCGTGGATTTTGATTTTTGAAAACAAAATGCCTTATCTCTGTATATAAGTTTGTGGGGACTTTATTTTGTGGATGAGCCGACCCACGAAATCCATGAAATTAAATCCCTAACGAAAATTAATGAATCCAGAGTAATCAAACTGATATAAAACTTTAAAAATCAACCCTCAAAAAGTGCATAATCAAAATTAATATTCATGCACAACTATATATTCACCATGTCTGAGCAAATCTTAAATTTAAGTAATACGTTTCAGTAAATCACAACATTACATTGAAGAGGAGCGAGCTTATGTTCACATGTGAGGTAGGTGTCCAGCTAGCTCAAGGAAGGTCAAAGGTTCTATTTATTAAAGTTGGAAAGTCGCCAAATGACTCTTGTTGTTGGTGTGATGTTAAACCCCAGTGAAAAAAATATCTATTATTGTATTTGTGATTATGGGCTTTAATGGCTGATGATATTTAAAAACAATAAATACAAGAATCACATCGGTCAAATGTATCAATTTCAACCATCTTACCATTGACCTTTAAAGTTGCAGACTCATCTTTCGGTGTCCACTGTAAATTGACAATTACAAGGTTTGGTCTTTTATGTTTAGCTCTATCCATACACCAGAGACACGCATATTTCTTCAATATCTAAAATAATTACAGAAAATACATCAAGATCAACATATTGGCGGCTCACATAAGTTTACAAAGTCATTTCAAAGATATCTACATTACGATGTTACACTTGAAAGACTTTCTGTCACTTGTTATACTATTACTGTGTAACAACAAGTATAACTCACTATAGTTAAACACTGTTACAGTGAATTCCTATTGATCCAAACGACTATTTTATTACATCCATATTTCACTATAAAGTAATATTATCAATAGGGCTGAGTATCGATAAAAATTATAGACACGATATTTGTATCGATACATAATGATCGATATCGGAAATATCATTTGATGTTTTATATTGAAATAAAATCAGAAATACTGCGAAACATTGACTGTACTGGCATAGGTACTTGACACAAACTCAAATTTTGGCTGCATAGGATACTTATATACCTAATATTAACGAAAAGGTACCTAACGTTAATTCAGCAGGCATGCCAAACACTCATGCTGAACTGCAATAAAAAGTATTTTCTTCTTGTGGTTGACAGCAGGTAGGTTTTATATGTGTCACAACTTTTTATTTGACGAAAATTCACAAAACACGGTCCAAAACATGTTTTTAAAATTATTTTTTTGTTTTGATCGATATTTGTTCGATACGTTAACGTTCGATACGATATATCAACCGAACTGGTATTCAATACGATACGCGAACCGGTACTCAGCCCTAATTATCAATGTTGACAATGAAATAAAGAAGTCACTGAATCAGATCTTCACTAGATCTAGCTGTTACCATATCCTACCATAGTTCAACCAGGTTTAGAGTAGTATAATTATGTAGCACTCATTAATGATTAATATACAGCAAGACATCACTTACAGGGGTGTCAATAGAGCCTAATTATTAATCCTGAAAATTATATGCAGCCGACCATTTTTGCAAAACAGGAGCCCTATAACCACATTGTTTCCATATTTGACTCAGTTTGTAGTAAAGAAAATCCTTTAACCCAGATTAAATTAACCACAACTTTGCCATTTCTTGAGATATTTTCATCAAATAACTTTTATTTTACTCAGAAATCACAGCTCTTTTGGGGAAGACACATTCCAGAATATTTTCCAGCCCTTAGCAAGTACCTCAATATTAAGATAACAAGCTCCAAACTGTATTTTAAAAACTAGGCTTTACTGTATAGAATGCAGAGATAATTAATTACATCAGTTTTTAAGTCTGTATAAATGCTACGATATAATTTACTTCAAGTTCTAAGTCTAATTATTGCTTATGAACCATAATAATACATTACCTTTAAGCTGGACCCCAAACATAAGATAAGATCACACTTATTGGCAGCTTTCACAGCTTCCTTCCATCTGTATGGGGATTTCATGCCACCCTTCTCTCCGAAATGTACGATAGTATCTTTCAATTTGCTACAACATTTCTGACAGTATCTTCCAGTGAAATGGCGTCTAACACCAGTGTTCTCTGTCACATCAAACAGTCGAATGTATTCTCTATGTGGTCGACAGTTGTGACAAATCTGAGGTAAAGAATCAATGGTGAATAATCTTGAACTTGTCATTCAACAATCAAAAGTAAACTCATCCATCTTATAAAACTTGAGCCTAGGAAGAACCCAAGTACAGCGTAAAGGGATTAGTTCTTAAATTTTACAATACATGTATTTACAATCAATCTCCATACAGAATTATTCAAAGTCAGTGTTTGAAAGAATATATTAAACGTCCACTTGGTAATCGACTAAGTGTGTTCAATGGTTTTCTTCCAGCACTATAGAATACATTGTTTAGAAATTGAGCTCAGTGTACTCTTAGGATTTTGTAATGAATACATTAAAACCTATTTATCTACAGTCACACTTCTGATTAAAGGCCAACAAAGGGAGAGAAAAAGTTGGCCTTAACGAGCAATTTGCCATCATTGAGAGGTTCATATGGTCTTCATAAGAAATGTTAGCTTGATTTAGATTTGTACAAATCAAACATTTACACATCATCAAAAAACAACTTGTAATTATACATAAGGTAAAAATCACAATGAGAAAAAAATTAGCATTATGTTCAAATAGATATAATAAATATAACAAATATTACAAACAGAGGACAAATTATACGTTAGTTAGAAAGGTTCTATAAAGCAAAGCTTTTCAATATATGTACAAAAATAACATACAGTCAACCCTGTCAACTGAACAAAGGTCCAATGGGATAGACATAACATGGCCTTTATTGACAGGTGGCTCTTATTTGGAGGTTGTTCTAAATAATCAATGACAAATCTGTGAGCAAAGGCCATCGTTTGGAAAATACATAATGTGACCTTTATTGACAGGTGGCCATTATTTGGAGGTAATTTGTTCTTAATGCTCAATGACAGTCTTAAAATAATGGCCTTTATTCACAGATTAACCTTTATTCAGAGGTGGTTGCTAACACATGTTTGAGTGTACACAAAAATTCAGTAATACATAATTAGGCCACAACAAACATATAAAATGTTCATAAGGTGGCCATTAACCGTAGATGACGGTTCACACTTGTAAGACTGTAAAATAGTCAAATTATAGAGATCAATGATAAAATAAAGCCTATAAATAGTTACCTCGATAAACATATCACCATGTACCTCTGATAATACTTGTCTCGGTAAACCACTCCTCATATGTAAACCATCACAATTTTGAGACACAACATGCTTCACCTGATTATGTCAATAAAGTAGAATATAGGACATGCTAATAAAGAAACTATTATAACGATTAAAAGCATTAGAAAAAAAACAGCAGAGAATAAATTGTGAACCAAACAATCAAAATAAAACTAAAAAATCAAAGTACTGAAAGTATTCATGGAGACTGGACTTACAAAGACATACACAGCAACATGGAACAGGAAGTAGTATAACAATTGCATGGCAGACATAGAAAAACGTAGCACTTTGGTCCGCACCAAAATTAGTGTCCATCGAATGAGTGACTATCATTCAGTTTCCAATTATTGGTAATCCACTAAGCGCAAAATTTATCAACATCAAATCAACAAATCATCACCATCTATCATAAACGACCATCTATGGACTTAGGTATGTTTGTTCTCTTTTAGACGTGTGAGGTAACAGGAATCATTCTTGGTTGTCAAAGAACTACCAATTTTCCAAGTTTACTTTTTTTTCAGCAAACAGTTTTCCAACCTTGAAGGTATCGGATGTAAAAATCTCCAACAGTGCATAAAATTACATAATATTTAGAAATAAAATGCATACATGGCCTTGTTCATGAAGCTGTCTTATACACATATGTGTAATAGTTGGTTCAGCATCACTGAGGTCTTGGGGTCTGAAAACACAAGCATGCAACAATCAGCATGCAACAATTAATGTAAGTTTAAACACTTGCTAACATAAAGAATCTTCAGTTTTGATTACCGGTACTGTTAATTTCTCTTTTTTAAATAAAGTTTTACGCCCCCATTCAACAGTCAGAGTCATATGAGGCAGACAGTTTATCTAACCATCATTCCTGGGAAGAACCAGTACTAGACTCCCATCCTCTGTAAGCAATTGCCTACTTTCTCATGACCCATGACCCTCTATCAGTGAGAGGTTACACTGATTTGAAGTGTCTTAATCACTCAACCACGGAGGTGGGTCTATGTTAATTTCACTCCTTTAGATTTCATCGTATTAATTAGTGAAAAAATGAAGCCTTTTTCAAGCTTAGTGAAAATGAACATTGTCTCGTACATTTTATAGGAAGGACATGATCATTCTTAAAGGAAATATTTGAAAATGTCAAACAGGAGTAAAATACGTACTCAAGTTGTTCCCCTTTCTGGAGCAAGGTCCAGACCCCTTGTGGTCCTCTATAATCAGGTATGGAAGCAGCCTAATGAGCATACAAACAACATCGTATATTATATTTCAAAGCAAAACTAACCAATGAATCAAACTATCAAGTGTCTGTGGACAGAAGTAAAATACTCAAATATTGTATAAATAAATAGAAATAGTTTGGTACTACAAATATGAAAATTTGTTGTTATACTAATACACAAAATCGTATCCATTTCATTAACAATTAAAGTGCTTGGATTAAGGAACTAGTATATTGAGGGTTCAACGCAAGAGTGTTGAAACTCATATTGAAATATGAACAAGTTACGATAGTGTTGCGCTGAGCCCTCGATATGTGTATCTGACAAATAATGCTTTTAACATATAGCACATTCGTTTTCGCCTACACAAATGGCATAGATTGATCACAGAAAAAACTACAGTAAAACCTCATTATCTCAAGGAGTCATCGGACCAGACTTATTGCTCAAGATAAACCTGGTGCTCGTAATAAACGGGTTTTGTTCGTTGAATGAAAAATAAACTGAGTATCAAAAATTAATACTATACACCACTTACAGTGCTAATTCCTGCACCAGTATATATCACAGTCTTCCTTGATTTTCTGATGATTTTAGCCAACTCAACACATTTGCTCTGAAGCAATTCCTCATTATCTTCAGTCTACAAAAAGTATACATTGTATTATGTAACAGTAAGTCAAATATATATTATAATAATTTAAAATCATAATACGCCTGTAACAGTTTAAGACATCTCTTTTAGGTCAACATAAAATCTACCAAAATGGCCATTGGTTCAGTAAATTTGAAAAGGTCAGTGGTCCTATGGTCCAGTAAATTTTTTCAGTGATAATTTTACCTTGGATCAGAACTAAAAAAAATGAAGTTTTGTGTGTACTCTTTTTGGTCCAGGTAAGATTTGCATTTTCACTGGACCGAATGTTCAGTGCTTAAAAAGATTTTTGTGCATTTAATGATTTATAAAAGATAATGTTTATTAATGACTTCAGTAACTTTTGCTTACCTCGAGGGTTCTTTGGTGATTAAGTTGTCTTTTTTCTTTATTCTTTGAAATTCTTTTCACAATATCTTTATGATCATCCAGTGTTGCTTTCTCATCTTCAGTTCTTTCATGTTCTGATTTCTTCAATATTTTTGAAACCTAAAAATGATCGAATCATCATTAAAATCTGAATTAATATGAATTTTTAATTATGCAAAGAAACAAACTCATATTTTTCAATAATGAGCTATGCCTTATTTTGTAAATCTTCATCCAAAATCCAGCTGTGAATGATGAAATGCTTACTCAATAAATCATGTAACAGCACAATAAATGTTTGATTGTTTTTGTTTATTTGAGTTTAGCGCCTTTTTTAAAAAAAATGTTCAGTTATACATGGGAATGTCGGACATTTCGGCCCAAGATTTGTCAGTCTCATGATGTTTCAGTCCCGAAGACATTTTAGCTTCAATAAATTTGTGTGTGCTAATCAACAATTCACAGCTATTTAAGCTTTATTAATGGAGCAGATTAAAGTGGACTGGGAATTAGTATTATAGAAATCATAAGAAAAGTATGTATTTTCGATTTAATAATTCATTTTAATAAACACCAACTTTACACGAACAGTATCAACAAAACCATCCTAATTATTTACAAATTCATAATAAGTGAATTAACGTACACTTATCATAAGCACTTCATACAAGGTTATTAGGTAACAAAATACCACTTCGCTACACCAAGGACTTATATACATACATGGATTCGCAACTGCTAAAAATAGCTCAAACGATATCGTTCGGCGATCCCACAATGCATTGCTATATACTCGGCAATGTCCGACAGCTGTAATTGGGTGTTTACAAATTTGATCATACTAAAAAAACTCTGGCAATTGGGCACGGGAAATTGGTAAAGGATGCAACAAATTCCTTAAAGATATTGAGATACATTTATAATCCACAAAGTCTAAGTATAAGCATTGAAAAAGGCATCAGTCGAACATTTTAAATTCCAAGATGGCGGACATCCATTATAATCCTTTCGTCTCCGAGATTAAATATTCGGAATACCACGGATATTTTCGCTGTTATTATCATTCGGATTATCACAGATATTTTCGTATTTTCGCTTTTGTAAACAATAGCTTGTATTCCCGTTGATTCACGTCTTATTATCGCGGGATTTGATTACTTTAAACTGTTAATACGGAAGTTGCGAATCCATGTATGTATATAAGTCCTTGGCTACACTCAAAAGGTTTTTTTTTATGGTATTATGAAATTAATCAATAATTTTGTTAAAATCATGCAATTTTATACATTCATTAACTGAACTACATTGTAAGATATCAACATTACATTCAACATAAATAATAATAATAAGTCAATAAAAGTTAAATACATTGAGGGGCCATTATGTGAGGTTGACCGTTGAAATGTATCGAGGCCGAAACTTAACATCAACTCAATATCCTTGAGACCAAAATGTACTGGGGCTGAAACATCTGGATAGCCTATTCACCTAACAACTTTTCTTGTATTCTAACCAGTACTAACATATCCTGGCTTCTTATGTTTTCGACGGTGCAAGCATATTTCGCCCGGTAAATAAACGGACGTTTATTGCATGTACAATTTGACATGGAAGTAATTACTAACATTTAGATTTCTACATAAAATACCGATTTCTAAGCAAAACAATAGAGTATTGACCTTTTTAGAGCCGTTTCATGAAGGCAGCCATTTTTGTTTTCCCACTCAGTGACGTTACATGTTTTCGACGGTTTTCATTGGTCGATATAAATAGCGATACGGGGTGGTTAAAAAGTTAATAAACACATTTTTTCTCAAAAGCGAAGTTCAGTCAGTGAGTTCAACGAATATTGGAAATTAAAACGCTGTTTTCACTAAAATACCTAACTGTCAACTTTTAACAGCAAATATGATGCACTTTCGGCAACTTTTCGGTATTTCTTTCCATAAAAAAAACTCCACAAACTATTGTTTAACTTTGGTTTACTGTTCATTATTACCCTTTCTACTGATCTCTTGCTTTATCACTGTTTTACAAGTATGCATTTTTCAAGTCATCGGCAAAATATGACCTGTCCTTTCTCGTTACTTGGGACTTGGCCTGAATTATTACTGGATACTTAGAGAATTAGCATAGTGAGGAAACACAATTTTGTGGTCTGACACCGTAAGAAAGTATAAGTGGGAGAAAAATTTTTGAGAACACCTTTGTACAAAAATTTGTACAGACCACGTGACTACCGGAAAAAGTTATGTCTGCTGCATACATACACGTATTTGTTTGGAGATTTTTAGATGAAAAACAATTTTTTTTGGATATTTTGTCGACACAAATTTTGGGAATAGCAATTCACCATGAAATATCAGTAAGTGACTTTGATATTGCTATATTAACAGTTGAAATTCCATTTTTTAACCGCCTGATATGTGCGGCAACTTTCATCATTTGTTTACATTCAGAGGGGGCGGGACTTCAAAAAATCTCGCGTGATCATGACGCAATCTTGAGAAAATGAAAACCGTCGAAAACATAAGAACGTCGAAATCATAAGACGGCACGATACCCTTCCACAAGGAACCGACAACTTCTCCACACATGTGGAGGAAAATCGACATTGTTGTCAAATTTTCTTGGTCAAGGTATGGATTATTATCAACAACATATTGACAGCAATTGGCAACGTAAAGGGTTCAATGACTGTAACGAAATCTAAAATACCCAAGACTATCCGAGCACTGCTACAGTTTGACACAAAATAATGTTACATTCCACTTTAAACCTGATTTTATTTGCGATAATACCTTTTTGCAATTTTTTCTTGATTCTTGCTTAGATAAATATTCTGACAGATAATGAAGCTTCTTCGCTCTTCGAACGGATACAGGAGATTTATTTGGTTCAAGTCTGGGCTTATCGTCGTCTTTGTCGGACATTTTGTTGGTAAATATTGCTTATGTAAATCAAAAATAAATAACTTATGTGAATGATACTATAGCAAAACGTTCACATTCTAACAATTGTGAAACGATTTCATGTCGGTAGAAAAAACTTAAAATAAAATTGTGAGTTTTAATATTTGGAATTATCGCTCCGAATGGCAATCTTTTTCTATGATATAAGCTTCATATGAAAAAACGTAAACAAACATTACCTTGTTGGGAAAAATCTGCTACTTGCATCAAAATGTTGAAGCTTTCAACGCTTGTCACCGCTAAAACGCTGGCTGAATCGATAAATAAATTCCCAAACAAGCTGAGGATTCTTGATGCTACTTGGTTTCTTCCAAACAGTGGACGAAAGGGATTAGATAATTATATAGAAGGCCATATACCTGGATCAGTGCATTTTGACATTGATGCATGTTGCACCAAATCTGAATATGAACATATGCTACCCTCTGAATCTCAGTTTTCGGATTATGTAGGAAATTTAGGCATAGACAATGATACTCATGTTGTTGTATATAACGATCATCCACAATTTGCATTGTTCTCGGCCCCTAGAATTTGGTGGACATTTAAAATGTTCGGACACCATTCAGTATCAATTCTTAATGGAGGATTCAGGACATGGCAAGACGGAGGGCATCCAATTGCTCAAGGTGTTGAAACAGTTCAAAAGAAATCGTTTAAAGCTTCAGCAGATTCTTCTATGATTAAGTCTTTTGAAGATATTGTGGACAATATAAAAGCCAAAAACTTTCAAGTGATTGATGCTAGAGCAGCTGGTAGATTCCAGGGAACACATCCTGAACCTAGACCAGGTTAATGTATGACCATCTTCAAAAAAATTAATCTGTGGTTATGTGACCAGTGTTCTTCAGAAGCTACAACTCGAAAACCCAGCGTCTGCTTCTTAATTATTGTCAATTAGGGCTGTGGCGAGTATCCGAGTACTCGGGTAATCATGCATGTTCACGAATCAAATTGATTAATCGAGTATGAATTATCGTCATTACTAAGATTCGTGGTTCGCGATCTTGTTTTTTAACAAATTAAAATCGTATTCTTTGTTCTTACAAATCCCTTTTCTCTGAATAAATATTGTCTCATCATGGACTATACTTTGTTTACCAAGATGTCCAATCGGTTCATTAAATAATGATGCTGGTAAATCAATTAATTGGAAGGGAGTACATATCAATTTAAGCCATAGAACAATTTATATTGATTTACTTCATTATTCCTAAAAGGAAATTAAATTTAGGTGTCTTCCAGGACTGTAATTTTGAAGTTTTGGATGTGTAACTTGATAACAAAAGATTTGTGATTCGATCGGAATGCCACTTACCCAACGATCCACAGCCCTATTGTCAATCCCAAAAAACACATCAATTAAAAAAAAAAAATCTATGAATAAAACCTGCTACAATTTCAATTTAGCCAGCTAGTCTGAGTCGTCTGGAGAACACTGCACATCCTGGGTAGATGGGTAGGCACTTAAATTTCCCCCAAATTTTACATGATAATTTAATTATTGATATTATGCTTGTACTGTCAGAAAGAAAAGTTTAAGAGCCAAAAAATAATAATTATAATTGCTGAAAAGTTTTTGTGGTCAAAGGATTTTTCAATGACCTGTCACATAACTGCAAGCCTACATTTACTTAATTTGTACATGTTTCTTGAACTTTAAATATAAAATGATAACTTTGAAACCATGTGACATCATTCTGTTTCATGTAAAAAAATAGAGACTATTTTTTTCTTCTTGAATAATTTTAATTGAATGCTGCTGCAATGAAAATCTATCTGTGCTTGTTTCGAACATGAAAACAAAAGTTAATGTATGACTTCTTTAATCCTATTTATTGTTATTACAGACACTAAGCCTGGTCACATACCTGGATCTTTAAGTATGCCATTCACAAGTATTCTTGCACCTTATACTAGTCCTGATGGTCAGATATTAGAACATGGAGCAGTGAAAAGTGTAGATGAACTGAAGAAGACTTTTCATGATGTTGGTGTTGATTTCAATGCACCTGTTACTGCATCATGTGGATCAGGTAAATTTCATTGGTTGTACAACACCGTGCCAAAGTGGACATGATTCCCGTGCATTTCGCGCTTGAGTACCCCGCAGTAAGTGTCTGTTACAGTTGGGTAGGCACATTTTGATATTTCATTTGTTATTCTTCCCTGTATTTCAATAAAAGTTTAAACAGGGCTGAATTTTTTACTATCAGTGTAGTAAAGAAAAACCTGTTTTTTTGTTGGGTATCACAAGCCTTGCATATAATATCTATCTGCATAGAAGCTACTCAAGAACCAAATTTCTAAGGTATTTGGATAAATATAACATTGTCATCAAGTGCAATATTTCTAACATAACTGGTAGTAGTGGTAAACTGAATTATCACGATGACTTAGTTACCTGTAACCATACGAGGTACTGTTCATATACAGTGATTTTTATTTGCTATATTTACTGCCGAATATGAGCAGTTTCCCTTGTAAAATTTCCTTCATTTTCCCCCTAAATGGCCAGAATTTCCCCTAATAAGAAGTGTTTTCCACATGATTGTGTATAAAGAAGAAAAATACAACAGTTTTCTCACCATGGTCACTAATTACAGTGTAGTAATAGTTTATTATACATGATTTAAACAACTAAATAATCACATATTCCATAGAAAATAAATGTTATTATATACTCCCATTTTGATTTTTTTTGCACTAAATTTCCCCTTTTGATGGGCATGGGCAGTGAGAAAATTTTGGAAAAATATCACTGGTAAACATTCAAATTATTGTTACATGTAGTAAATTAAGTTATTCTAGATAAGATCCAAACCCATAATAATACATAATGATACAACCTGTGCAATACTATCCAATTGGCATGCTGCTGGTTTAAAAACCATGGTTTTTAGTGATTGACATGCATACAAGTATAAACTTATAAATATATACTGCCAGGGAGGGATTTTTTCCTTCTATAGCAGGGGCCGTTAAGAGACGTTTTCCCCTTAAATCATGCTGTTTTCCTGTTAATTAAATTTACGTCAAGTTTTCTTTCCCCTTTTGCAAAAATTATGCATTATTTTTTCCCAAATTTGAAGAAAAGGCCCCTTACCCTACCTGTGAAGAAAGCCCTGACTGCACCAGGTCCCCTATACTATGGTGTACAGATCCTTTGCTTTCTTAACAAGTCTGATATATACATAAGTAAAGGTTGGAATTAATGTTGAACATGCAAGTTAAATGATGTGATGAAAAAAAACATTTAAATATTTTTTTCAGGAGTGACAGCATGTTGTCTGGTCCTGGCTGCTCATCTGTGTGGTAATGAAGCCAGTGTTTATGACGGTGCTTGGGTGGAATGGTACAAAAGATCCTTGCCAGAACAGAGGGAGCAATGCCCGGAATAAATTTCAAAGAACAAATTTTGAATTTCTAATGTATCTCTAGTCTGATTCCCGGATGTGCTCTACAGTTACGTCAGGCAAAGCTCAATAATGGCGGCCTTCAGTGGTAATGCACAGGCAACGGAATATTCTTATTTTGACTGACGATTTGTGATGTTAAGCCTAATTTTAATTGCTTATGTACTAATATTGTAACAGTGGTGAGATATTTTAATGATCATTCTCATTTGTTGATATATATACTTTCATGAAGTAGCTATAATTTTGGACGCGAGTCTTTATAGTTTCCAAACAATCTTTTGTGATCAAAAACGGACATCTATGATATATATTATATAAAAAGGATTCATTACCAACCCTCACAAGCACTTGATCACTTGATATAAGAAAATACCCATACTTTAGAATGTACAGAAGACGCCACCATTATTGCGCTTCGTCTGACCCGATAACATAGAGTAAGGGGAAGGAACTCCAGACTAATGTATTTCATATTGTAAATGTTGTATGAAATCCTGGACTTTTTACAATTAATTAACCTACTGGTAAAATCTGATATTAGACTGATTGTAGTGTACATTGTGTTTATATATGTATATGTTCATGTCATGGTTAAACTTAGTTAAAAGTTAAATCATTTGTTTAAACCAGATAACAAGTATTATTTTTAATCATTTTAGTCCTATAACATAGTGACTCTCATACCCATATTATTTCTATAATTATCATTAATTGAATAATTAATTAGAGAGACATGAATTTGTATATACCAGTCTGCATTTTAAATAATGACAAGAGTACGTTTAACATGTCTGTATTGGCAGTAGAACAAGTCTCTGTAAACAACTTAAGTCAGCATACCACAGAATGATGTAGTCAATATACTAATTGGTATTTTGGAATGTTTGCATTATACTGTAACTTTGTTAAAAGTTTATAATAATTACTGTAAATTGATCGACAAAAAATGATCACTTTTTGCTACTTTTGGACGTCTAATTTAAAACAAGACATTCCGAATTAGTATTGCATCAGATAATTAACCTATAATTTCATTGGTCATAAGACTTGTGGTTCCGAAAACTTCATTGGATAATGATGATAACGCCCACTGCTGTCAATAACATTTTTAGATACCATGTAACTAATTGTCTTGTGTGTGAGAGAGAAGAAAATGAGAGAGAAAATAAGAACATTTTTAATTTGATTAAACCTAACTATACGATCATGGATTGTTATTCTTTATGTCTCCAATCACTATGTGACAGTCCCCCATGCCAAAACCAGGGTCTTTCAAATGAAATGTCCGCCATTGTTATACGTGAAAAACACGTCAATAAGTAGTTAAAATACTCAAGTTATCAATAATATCATTGGTACAGAACTTCACGAAAAGTTAAATGGTAAGTATCTTCTTCTAATTTGACAAATTTCTTTGTATAAGATCCACTGATTTATTACGAATTCGACGATTCATGAATGGGCAAAAATCAAGAAAGATTGTTATCCGCCGCAAAAAACATGTACCGGTATTTTTCGTAAGCAAATACATCTTTTTAAATTATATTGTGAAGTATTCGGGATTCATTTCATGTGTTCAAAAGATTTTAAAGCTGATCATGCAGTTTCTTTTTATATTTTTTCCTATGCTATGTAATAATGATACAGTCACATAAAGTTAAACACAAGTTAGACATGATTTTCTAGGTATAACAGCGTTTCAAGGGCTCAGCGCAACACTGTCGTAAGTTGTTCTTATTTCAATATGAGTTACAACACTGTTGCGTTGAACCCTCGGTTTGGTTTATTGTGTATTCTTATTAGCAGCAATGATGACAAGCTCATCATTATTCACCGATTTCCTTTTTTTACTTTGTCTTTGTTGATTTTTAGAATATATAGAATTGTTATTTCAATTTATATGTTCTAATATAATAGTATGTATTGGTACATGTATTTGACTTTGAACTTTGTATACAAAAATATTTTGCTCTATTCGTAAATGTAGTTGCCTACTCATTTTTCAGAGGCAGCCTGTTTGTTGACTAGGTGACAGTGAGTAACATTGTGCAGTTTACGAGTTTGAACAATTTTGAAATCGGCTGTTATCTAAAATGTTTAATTACATTTCTCCGATTCGTTACCTCCATTGCCCTATTCATTAGTATTCAAACTAGTCTCCATAGCAATGTTGTACTGTGCTCGTCAATCCAAGCGTGATTTGCACCGAACTCGCCAATTTGAAAAAAGGTGACTAGTCTTGATGACATCTACAGTCATTTAGAGTAGATGTGATGGACGGAAGAAGCGTTTGTAATTGTACTGCGGTCTCCGTTATTGTTTCATCGGTAACTTCATCTGATTTTTCAAAGTCTTCTGCGTCCGAGCATAGTATAGTTGTGTCCAACTGTTCCATCAATTCAGCACTATCTGGTTTAGAAACGTCTGTACTTCCCAATTCCGCTTGTTTCAGGAACAATGGACAGACTAAGTTGGTGTGTTCGATATAGAAATTTCCTTATTTGTCTGTCACTTAATTGTTACATTATTTGTAGGTATTAATGTTTCCAGTTTCTGTGTTCATTGTCATGTCGTCGATGTTGTCGATAATGTAATGGCCCTTCATTTTAAGTTGTATGGTGATATTTAGTTGTATCTTTATCATTTGCTTCCCTCATGAACGTAACGCTCTAAATGTTGGAGTATGCACAGTGCCATTGCGCTTCTAAAATGCTGGCAAATGTCGCCCGGCGTACTGCCGCATGGTCTGTATCCTGAAATTGAGTTTGACTTCAATGAGCAACGTATGTGCACATGAAGAGTGACCTTCGTTTAGTACCGTACACACACTCTGTGCGAAACTAACACAGCCGTAGTATGCAAAAAAAACGTTCAAATGGGCTTATTTCACCTACAAAACATTTCTAATGAAGACAAAATGATTGAATAAGTATACAATACCCAATAAGTATAGGAAATAATACTCACGAAAAGTATTTTAATGAAAAATCTACCGACACAAGACTGTCTATACGGACATCAGCTTAATTCATACGTAAATGGTACGTACGAAGTGAACTACATACATCTGTTTAATACATGAACATGTATAAGCGCAAACTATATACATATGGTAATGATGCAAGGGGCACTGATCCAGTATGTTTAGATTAGGTAGGGTATCTAAATAAAACTACCGTGTGTGGATGAATTGGCGTCATCGTCAATATTTCGATTAAAATTAAACATTCTTAATTTTTTTATAATCTATCATTTTTCAATAAAAAAAAAAAATTGTTTATATCTTTTTATCATTAGAATAATTTCATAATTTCTATTTTATGAAAATAATACTTTCTTAATCAACACTTCTAATAAACTATGTCGTCCTCTAAGTTTGTATTTGTGTTACATCTGCATTTTTCCTTCATATGTTTTTGTATATTGTCTGCGTTTAATAACCTTCCTTACATCAGAGTGATTTGTTCAAAGTGTTAATATGTCAATAACCAAACTGTTGTAAAACATCTTAAAACTGAGTATTCAAAGCAAAGAAAAACATTATATAACTGTTATGACCATTAAACATGTGTGTAATGGTACCTGATAACTGTTTCACTGTGTACCCATTTAAAATTAATGGTGTCATACTAATGTATACATTTTGCACTATTGAGCAAATATAATACCAGGAATGTGACACTGTAGACCAGAGTACCCCAATATATGTACTTCAGTTTATGATAATGGTATCTATTTACATAAAATGAACTGAAACATAACACCAGTGAAATGTATTAAGTATTGGTACTACGAATACTGGTTTACATGTCCTAAGAAAGTTGAAACATGCCGACAGAGGTGTAGATTCTTATATTTATCTATTTCATCGGATTAAACGCCATTTTCAACATTATTTCAGTCTTATCTTGATGGGCAGTTATTTTAATCAGCTTCCCTGTACATAAGTTTGGCCTTTACCTGTACTAACCACACTTTTATCGCAATCTACTGCCCGTGAAGCTACCCCACATACTTCAGAGATGGGGGACAAATTAACATAGGATGAGACAAATTTGTCACGGACATTGTTAGCCTCGCCTGAAGTTAAGTTGGAACTCACAAAACCACTGAGCTGACTGGGCAGGCAGATTCATATAGGAATTCATATAAACCCGGGCCTTTATTTTGTATCCGCACGCTCGAATAACTAGAAAACATCAAAATCCCAAAGGAAATAAAATAAATTGATAATATCTTTAATTGTCTACACTCTCATATTTACATACAGTGAGTCAAACCTGCGTAAAGATACGACTATCTCCGAATAAAGACCATCGTGTGAATAAAGATCAGTCTTTTTAAAAACCGACATTTAATTTGTTTTCAACTGGGAATATAATTTATGAGTACAAAGTGTATACTAGTGTATTTGTAGCAATAATTTATATTCCCATCTGAGGTAAATACGGATTTATATATAGAATTGTATTATGCATGAAAAATAGATGTCAAATAAAATGTTTGCAGTAGAAGCTATCTTATTTTCACAAACGTATCGCACGAGAATTTCGTGCAGTGTCTGTTAGCTCATTGGTCTGTACATTTTATCGTGTATTTTCTGTACATGAAAACGTGTGCGTATTTACAGTAAATGTCGAAAGTGTCCAATCAGTTATTCCGTTCTTGAATTCCAGTCGCAATAGGTCCTACACTTCCCGGAAAAGTTGACAAAATTTGAAAATGTCGATTTCTTGCCATATGAGGAGAAATTACTGTTTGGAATACAATCCAGAAAAACTAGTTAGGCCTGAAATCTCGTTGTTAAAGGGCGTTGAATTATCTGAAACCAACAAACAATAATGAGTAAGTTTTGTTTCCTACAGTTTCCGAAGTTAAAAAAGAAACTCCATCTCTTCATCCTTAAATATAATGGTGAGGTTCAGAATGTGACCCAGGCAGTAGGGAGGTATAAGTATTTTATTGTTCTTTAAAGTTGTTTATAGTTCTTTTTGCTAGCATTAACTTTCTATGCTTGTACGGAAAACGAAAAGCTGATTTTTTGTCGAATTCGTTAAAAGCTCTATGAGGCAGTTCATAATTGAATGTGTTGGTCGCCGATATATCTTCAGGGATGCTGGTTGTGTATGGGTGGCTAACAGGACCAAAAGTTTATTCACTGGTTGATTTTTACGATCATAATAAAATAAATATTTCTTGATAAAACAGTGGCTGAAATCTCCGCTTTGTTTAAATCTTTCAGTTTTCTTCTTTCGTTTATGGTGCCTCGGCCGCGGTCCAGAGTTTGTGCGAGGATTTGTAACCCGGTAATTCTGGTGCAGCCATAGGCACTCGATTCCGTGATTTTTATACGTTTACAGACGTTATTTTTCAATTTCACACATCAAACAACGCAAATCTGTCGAAAGAAAAATCTTCATTTTCCCCCTTATTCAGTGTATAAAATACTCCAAGGTAGTGAACTCGCCATCTTTTCGATTGACGGTAGTGACGAAAATAAGCGTGGGCCCCGGCTTTCCTTGTAAAAGTTGTCAAAGCGTTTAAAGTTTAAAAACGTATAAAATCATGAAATCGAGTACCTATGGTTGCAGCAGGTTATACTCTTCCATGAAAATTTGACATCATTGTCGACCACACGTGGAGAAGTTTCCGGATCGTTGTGGAAGGGTAAGTTAGTACTGGTTAGAATACAGTCCAGGGTCCGTATTCACAAAGCGTCTTAAGATTTTCTTTAACTTAAGTCGAAATTTTTACTTAAATACATTTTTTTTTCATGGTAAAAGTTTGTAAACCAGTCATCAAAAGTGTGAAAATGAATTATCATTTTCATAATTGGCATCTTTAGAACAAAGATAAAATCATATTATTGTGATTTCCTCCTTTATATTAGTACAAAAGAGTTAAGGAAAAAGTCGATTTTAAGGAAAAATATCACTCAAGTTAAAAAATTACTTAATATGCTTTGTGAATACGGACCCTGGAAAACTGGTTAAATGAATCGTCCGACATTGTTGAAAATAAATAATTGATTCTTTATACATTTTTTTTTGTAAATACGCGCCTATTTGCTTCTGTCGTCTTTTCGCGTTATAAGAAGCTTACCTCGGGGCCGCTACTCTTGTAGACTTAAATCGTCCAAGTTGTGGATTGTTTGTTCGTATTGAAACTCAACGAATCAATAAGAAACGATCCTATATACGAACTGTGTGTAATACTTGTCAAACAAGGCTATTTTTATACACTTGGCTAACACCGTGAAATGTGCGCTATTTTAATTCATCGAAAATCCCAACGGAGCATTCAACCGTAGTTTCGGTATAGTGGCTTAAAATTGTATACAGTGACTCGCTCGGTTGTTTTAATAGCGTAGTGACACTGATTTTTGCCGTAGGATAGTCCAGGATTTTTTCTGTGCCCGGTCTACAGGTGTCATTCTTTCGAGTCACTGGCAGTTCTTGGTAGGCGCTACCATTGATTCTAACATTCGAAGTGGACATTTTGGTGTGACACTTTCGAACGTGGTCAGCAGAGGCCACATGCTATTGACCACGCCTTGTTTAAAACGAAGTATATCAACATATGCGTTAGATTTTGGACTTATTTCTCATTAAAGTCGATGGAACTTTAAAAAGTGAACACAGTTTTGACATTAACACTGAAAGTATGGTGACGATGCAGGTGTCGTCTGCGATTTGCTTCGTGCTATTTGTAGCCCAGTCTGTGAATTCCCAGGTAAGTTTACTTCTTTTGTTTACATAACGAATACTATAGTTTACTATTCAAGTTCTGATCGCCTAATATTTAAGTTTAATTAAAGCTTAATCAGTTAATCAATTAAATGACGTGTTGATTAAGTCAACGTTGTTTAAGTGAACGCTGTGTATAATAATGTAATTGCAGTCTTGCACATGTATAACTTATTCATAAGCGTTTAAATGATAAATCAAAATAAAGTTCAGTTGGTATTTAAAATTATTACGCTTGTGCGTTTGTTGTAAACTTAAACAATAGATCAATGTTGTAAACGATGAATCTAGGCATGTTTAATTGTGTATGTTTTAATCTTAATATGTAAGTATGCATGTAATTTTGTAATCTAACTACAGCGTATGAAATTGAACATCCGTGCGAACGGAACTCCCAATAAATTCTTCTGTCGCGTCCGACATAAAATTGGTTTTAATCACGATCAACGAGTATTTACTGATGATTTTTTACAATCATTGGGAAAGCTATACACAAAGGCGATTAGATATAATCAATTAACACAGGATATTAACATGACACGAACACGTACTTGACAGAAACAATTAAATGAGTATTTAAACTATGTTGTTTTAAGATACAATTAAAGGGTCTTATTTGAGTTGCAATAGACCGTGAATTGAATTACTTTCTCAATAAATCTTGTTTGTCAAATACAAATGTATTACTTATTTCTATAACTGTTGCACACGGTTAATTAGTATGTATAGTATGTTAGCAAACTACTCTAAAAGCTCTTTTTTCAAAAAGCTATTAAACGACACGCTTAGTAAGTTTCAATGCGGATATAAAAAAAATGTAGACGCCGGCCACAAATACGCCCTAAAATTGATTTAGCGGTACCGTAATGAAAAGTTAAACTCTATAGATCGAAAAAAGCAGTTTTTTTTCGGCGCAGTCAAGTATCTCGAAATTGAGGATATTTATAAAACATTTGAGACACAGTTCCCTCCAATGCAAATTTAGCGACATTTAAGCCACATTATGCAAATCTACATAGAAAAAGTTGCTTAAAAACGCTGTTCAAAATTTCGCAATTTACGTGCAATTTGGCTGTACGAGTATTAGAGCAACAAACGACTGAAATCGATTTTTAAAACTAATTTTATGCTGTCAACAACTACCCTATTAAGTTATATGACGAACGTTTCTTTAAATGGGTTAAATTCAACAATGTATGTTATATATATAGTCTATCCCGTTCCATTAAGAAGGAAGTTAGTTTAGTACGTAGTATCGATCTTTCAGGTTGAAATAGATTGGACGTGTGGTATATATAATTATAATCAATTTTCTTCTTGGTAATACAATGTTTATGTTGTCTGTGTAATAGAATGCTTCTATATGTATACGCTTTATACCCACCCTGTTTTGACTGGTTAATTCGTTGTATTATTGAAGGACAGAATATAATATCATATACTTATATACCTGTAGTTTCCGATTGAGGTGAAAGAAACTATAGAAAATGATCGATTGTTTTGGACGACTGTTAATGTTATATTTGTTATGCTAAAATACTAATAGGCCGCGGGTAAGCTTAAGTGCGCTGGTCTTGTATACCAGCGATCAGGACTCGAATTCAGTCGCGGCAAGTCATACCCTTCTACGAAAATTTGACAATAATGTCGATGTCGATTTTCCTCTGGAAGGGTAAGTTAATACTGGATAAAATATAGTCCAGGAAAACTTGTTAGGCGAAGCGGCAACCATATTTAACTGAAAAAGTGTTGGTAAACGATGTTAAATCCATTGGCATATTAAAATACAGGTATGTCCTTAAGTCTGTCTTGGACTAATCGATTGTAGAGATGTTGTCCATTCGATATAATGCCTTTTTTGAGACCATGTCGTGAAAATTGACGTGTATCCCTATATTTGATCGTCTAGATCCTAGCTAATAGATACATAGGATAACAACAGCTATTATTTTACGGATGCGCATGCGTATAATTAATTAATCATGTTACGATAAAGAAAACAATTTTTTTTGTGATTAAGTTTGATTAAGGTGTGTACGTAAATACCGTTCAAATGATGTAATAATGGAGTTTTAACACTAGCGGTATTTTACACCTGAACATGATAAAATTAGAACAGAACTGAACAGAACAGATACTTTATTACTTGACTTGAGCCAAGGCTCATCATCATTTACATAATACAATTCTGATAAAATAAGACATTGAACAACCCAATGACTGTTAAATACATCACAATTTTATTATCATGTTTGATATATATGAGCTATTCGTTATTTTATTATTTATACAGTACCAATATATGATTAATTCGAAATATGCATTATATAACATCAACTGCATTGCGCAATAACCCGGAAATTTGACAAGCTGTTTTCTAAACTACGAATATTCGAGATGCCGAATAACTAAACTTCATCATTAATTAAATTCTTGCCGTAAATGTGTCCGTCCTTCATGCATCAGTAAAGTAATACAGTATACTTAAACTGCCATTTCTATTGTGTTGATGTGTGTTCAACTGTTATATTATGCTGTTGAATAATAAGATGCAGTTTCAGGATCGTAGCGACAATATCTTACAGAAAGATTTGCTCATAAAATATGTAGCGTCATCGATCGACACAATGTTATCATTTATAGAATCTTAAGATAAACGGTTAAACATACATGTGTGTGTACATATATGCTGCATCTTGCCTCGGGTCATGTGGAGCTATTCGGATAATGCTATTCATAAAAGATAGTATCGGCAAATTTGTCATCTATTTTGTTTATTGGTACCTGGATAACATCCGACTACATTATTCTCGCTTAGTCGTTTCGATGACTGTTTTAATTTGCACTTAGACGGGCGGGTACCAAACCCAGTCATCGAGACAGAATAGTAATTAGTGTAAACTTGTCCAAAATGGTAATTTAAACCCATATTTATTTATTTCCCTGACAGGCAACTGACCTCGGATTGCTCTGAAATTTTAAAAGCAATTCTTAAGGATATTATTTCGCACATATCAAATATCATATAAACGAGATAGCGTTGGCCGTATACATTTAAAGAAAATAACTGAAAAATAGCATTGATGTATTTATTAGACAACGTGAAATAAGTTTGTATGAGTCTATGCTGGTTTCAATAGGTATAATCTATAGTGAGGGGCACCTTAGTCTTGTGGTCATTGTCTCTAACTATAGTAGTCATTAGGTTCGAGCCCCGCTACCGACCATGTCTCTTCAAGTTATCTCAGAAAGTAGGCAGTTGCTTACGGAGGATTGAGTCTATTTAAGTATACTGGTTCTTCCCAGGAACGATGGTTAGGTGAACTATCCGTATCATATGACCCTGACTGTTGTAAAGGTGCGTAAAACTCGCAGTGAATGAGCAAAAACAATAATCCCTAGCCACTCTTCATTGTGAGTTCGAATTTCACCCGAAATAATACAACATTCATAAGTGAATAAGCTGTCCAGCTAGTTTACGGTACGTCAGTGGTTCTACCCGAGTGTACAATGCATGGGGTATCTCCAGACTGGTGCGAATGCCGGGAATGTGGCTAAGTGACCCTGGCTGTGTAGGTACGGAGTTAATGGCAGAGAAAATGTATGCATGCCCGAGTAAGAGCATGAGTAATCTAACAACTACAGTCAAACATGTGTTAGTGACCACCTCCGAATATACCGACCACCCTCTGAATAAAGACCATTATTTAAAAAAAAACGTCATTAATTATTTAGAACATAGTAATATCCGCGTAAAGGTTATCTGTCAATAAAAGCTATATGTTTTCTTTCCCAAGCGAATGTCTTTTGTTGACAGACCCGACCGTATATATCTTTAACAATTTTCAGGTCTCAACAAAACTACATGCATTATCAAGCTATGATCTGTCAATTTTACATCATAATCAATTTAATTCAATTAGAAAACAAAATATCATTAAGACACTTCATTACTGCCATGTTGATCACTTATAAGCAAGAATGGCGAAAATTTGATCATATCAGGTTGCCATATTTATGTAAGCCCCCCTTTCTAAAAAAGAAACATTTTATAATAGTTTGTGTCACTGAACATTTCGCACTCGATTTATCGTTTTGATAGTGTGAGAACTTGTACTCGACTCGATAAAAGTCTCTAAAAATCTTATACAATGGTGTACATTTTATGCAAAATTCAGTAGTTTTTAAGCTTTTATTATCATAATTAGGTAGAAAAGTGGAGAGCGTTGAAATTTTATCTGTTGACTTGTTTTCTTTTGTAGTTTACAGAAGTTGTCACCGTAAAAAGTTTTATTTATGTAAAGGATATAGTTACACGTTTTTAATATAAAAAAGAAATTGTAACGATTGACAGATTTCTCATTTTAGAGAATATTTGCTTCTGATTACATGCTCATTAAAAGTAGGATAGGAGAGGTCTCGGGAACCAAAAACAAACATTTTTTACGCCTTACATCCGTTTGGGTTTTATAAACATAATGTACATGTGCTTCAAACATCGCGTTGTTCATGTGTCATCTATCTACTATATTCAATCGTTAATACTCGGGCCTTTGCATAACTGAGAAATACGCCTCGTAAATTAGTATAGGTTACACATTTTGGTTATGTGGTTGATTACCCGTCAGTACGTTTCACACAAGGCACATACTTTCAAACGTGTTCGTTAGTTCGCGATTGATCAAATGAGCATTAAGTTCCCATTGAAAATAGAAGCAGGTTGTTTCCACAATTGTTGGACTCCTAAGGTCAAAAGATGCCTGTGAACAAAACAACAAAATGGCGGCTTGCCTATCACGTCCGCGACCCTTTTCTTTAGACAAACGCGGAGTAGTTCCGTTTGCTACATATTGTCACAATGATTTTCGTGGTTACGTAAAAAAAACGAGAACATTTCTCAATGGACGCTTTTTCATTGTTTCCATCCCAACTGAGTATCGAGCCAAGAACTGTGTCTAGACAAGCAAGGAAAAGGGGCGTGGTGTGTATCAGCGATTTACATCAAGCACGATAAAGTCCCAAGAAAAACTACTTAAAAAGAGTAAGGCTATAAATACCCGGTTCTCCCTATATCTGTTCTCCCTTTCTGGGGATGGCTT